>VDFB02075321.1:93283484-93313446 GCA_007258455.2 Sequoia sempervirens | reverse complement strand
TGCACTAAATTAATATAAGTTCCTCTTGTTATTAATGTAGTAGCAATGCTATAAAAGAAGTCATACAAAAATTTGATTTCCCACAGGATTTGCTATGAACACAAACAATATAATAACAAAGAAAGGTGAATTTGGGGTAGGGATGAAAACGCATGATTGGCATACCTTCATTAAGGTAATTATTCTGGTATATTATATACACTTGTATAATGCATGTACTTTTCAGTGTATTGTGTTTACTACTTTTAGAAAAATAATGAAAAGATTATTTTATAATTGTTGCAATACATTCTACCTCTATCTCTCCCAGACAACTTTGACAACAATGTCAAGCAAGTTATATATGATATTGGAAAATACATGAGGTGAGTAGCGAAATTTGTTCAATTCACTATGTACATCTTATAATTTCCATTTGTTTTACTTGTTATGTAATATATTGTATATTTTTGTTAAATATCGTTAATATATTTGCACCTTGAATCACTTGTAGATGGCTATCATCTAAAGAAATCCATAAAGAAGATATAAATTATTGGAAGAGAAAATTGTCTAATGTGTGAAATGCAAAGTGTCTACCTTCAACATTTTTCAATGCACAAGAACACTACCTCATACACCAAGTTGAGGAGATTGAATTGTGTGGACCTGTACACACAAGGTCAATGTGGATGGTTGAGAGGCACTTGAAATTTTTGAAGGCTTTGGTTAGACAAAGAGCACATCCTGAGGGTTCTATGGTGGAGGGATATATGGTATACCAGATGATGGTGTACATTAGTGAATGTCTTCCTAAGTTTGCAGCAAAGATCCATTTAGATTGCATTTGGGATCCCAACTCCATTAACAAATTCGAAGGGGAGTACCTGTTGGGGAAAGGTAGATTGAGGAAAGTGAGAGGTAATTATAAGATGGTCATGGAGATTAATTGGAAATGCATTTTACATATGGTTTTTATGTATATTGTACTTATTTAATTTTTAATCTTCAATATACATCAATTATAAATTAAGGTCGTATACTGTGGTATTTAACTAATTATACGTCATTTGTGAATTTCAATTTTTTTTTATAGTTGGTTAAGAGTGTGATGCACTACATTTGTATGTCACCAACAATCTTGATTGGATGATGGTATGGATTGAAGGATGTCAACAATCTGGTCACATTAACATGGGAAGGTGTGGCTTCATTGGTTAAAGAAGCTCATCGTAATGGAGATTCCAATGTTACACAAAGGGAAATTGATTTAGCATATGGTTTAAGAGATAAACATGTATGTATAAATATATTAATCACCCATATTATTTAATTATTTTCAAGTATATTGATGTATATATATCTTGAGATTGTTTTCTTTGCATACATTCGGCCAAGAATAAATATGTTTATCAACTGACGATATTGCAATAATTTTTACATGTTTGACATATTGCAAGTGAAACACCACAAGGCTATGTGGTGCAATGGTTGTAAATTTTGAATCAAAATTTTGGATGACATGAAGAAAACTTGTGATTCTGGTATAACTGCAGTCTTTCAGGTGACTAATGTTTCATCTAAAAGTGACATACATCCATAAGTCTCAGAAAATTGATACTATGGGATTTTGGATGATATACTTGAGTGTGACTTTAAGTCCTTCAGATTAATTTTGTTCATCGTCCTATGGTACAGGCTATGATTGAATGAAAATAATCCTAAGAGAACTGTTATTGAACATGATAATGGATTTACCATGGTTAATACAAGGTTGATCGAGCGAGTTGGAAATGAGCCCTATGTTCTTCCAAGCCAATGTAAGTAGGTATTTTACTCAGAGGTTCTAGGTAAACTGGTTGGTCATTTGTTGTTAGACATGATCCAAGAGGAAGGCTGGTAAAGTATAATGTGGTGGTAGTAGAAGATACCGAAGAACTTGAAGATGATGTAGGTGATGATCGGGATCAACGGTTAGTTGATGATGTCCCTGGCGAGGATGTCGAAGAGGAGGAACTAGATGATGATGATGTAGGAGTTAATGTTCATGAAGATGGCATCCGTGTTGATGATGACATTATCAAACTGATATCGATGGCGATGATGATGATATGACCAATCCTTACAATGTCGAATCTGGATCCGATGATATAGACAAAGAGTTGGATGAAGAAGAAGATCAATGACATTGAAATGTATAAGTTATGTGATTATATTATCTATTTGATATTAATTTCTTGATAGAATTATATTTGACTTATGTGGTTACATAATTAATTCATGATGTTTTTAATTTTTATGCCATTACATAATTAATTTAATGGTGTACTTTTTAATGTTTGAAAGGTCAAAAAATTAAAACATTTCAATAGTTATGTTAACAACCTTGAAATTAGTGTTTTTTATGTTTCATGTGATCAGAAAAGATTAAAAAGTCAGTTGTAGAGGTGGTTGTTCAGTGGTTGACGTGTATGTTTGTTATTTTTACAATGTAACCGGGTTTGTCTTCTAATATACCTATGGAATTGCCAATTCCAATTGAAGGTAGCTCGAAGGACCTGGACCAACTGGGGAGGACTTTAAAAGCCTCGTGTTAGCTCTTAAAACATAGGTAAGAATACCTCAAGAGGTTGCCAATCTCTTGGAACATTTTAGGGTAATAGACAAAGCCAAATGGTTTAAGCTTTCTACTCTTTAGGTGCTACTAGACCTAGGTGGGTGTACCTATGTGAATTGGGCAGACTTGACTTTTGATCTTCTCTCTTGCAGTGATTTGTCCACGATGGTAGATGGAAGTGGAAAAATGAAATCAAATTTGGCATAGATTGTATAGCAATATTCAAAACTAAATCCTAATATGCTCAGTTAACAGATGTAAAGAAAAATGAATGAATCTTAATGATGAAAATGCAGAGACTAGTGCCTTATTGGGTATGCAGAGTCAAGAGAAATTTGAAACAAGTACTTCATTCTGGTAGACATTCAAGTTTTTAACATTTGATTTAGTTTATAACTTGTATAAACATGCAAGGTTATGATTACCGAGTTCTTCTTAGTGATCCAATTAACATTCTCTAATTACTACGATCAATTTAAAAGGTTTAATCTTTATTGGAAAGAACCAATCAATTGACCATACAGATGCAGCAAATGTGCACTAACAAACTGAATGTAAACTTGTTACACCAATTTAAATAACTAGAAAACACCATATTGGAGACAACTTTAATAATACTTTCAACAAACACCATAAACAACTAATACCAGAAACAACTGCACCATATTATTAGATTTCAATTGATATCTCTATGTTTCGAAACATGCAACATAGTCTCATATTGGAAAAACATTGTATTACACTCTATATTTTCTATCCTCTAACCTATTCTACTTATCACTCCATTTCATTTTCAAAATGGATATTTATACATTGAGAATACGAAAGGAGGCGTCCTTTTAGAAATTGAAATGTCACATGTTTACAAAACAAAATATTAGAGGATAATTAAGCTCTATTAAGCCACAAGTGAGTTTTAGCAAGATGATCCAAATAATCTTGGCACTCGTATGTATCCACATCTCCAACCGCATTCTGGATCGTGATTTCCATCTTTATCATCTTCTCATTCTACTTGCTCACTTCTTCTAACATTGTATTTTGTGCAGAAGCTATCCTCATGACTTCATTTAACAATTATTCACTTTCATTCTTCCATCTGGTAGCTTCTTTCAGTTCCCCTTTGTCATCAGAAAATGCAATCAATGTTTTCTTGGTAGCATTTAACAAACCCTGTATGTCCCCTTGCAATTCATTGTAGAAGTTTCAATGTCGATTTATAATATGATTTGCAGCTTCAATTTTTGCACTGTTAGAAGCATCTCTTTGATCTATCTCATGAAAATTCTCCATAATCCATCCATCCATCCTTTCATGCTCCTTTAATGCAGCAAGAGTATATGAATTTTTTCCCCAAAGTTTATTCAACCAAGGTGTTAAACTATCCCGCCTTTTCTTGATTATTGCAACAATTGCATCATGCTTTCCTTGGTAATAAGCACTTGATCCAACCCAATGATCCTTTGTCTGAGAGCTTTCTCCTTGAGTGAGCATCCTAGGTGTCTTCATTGTAACACCAACTAAATCCTTTAGTATATCATTTTCTCTCAACATTCTTTCATTATTTGCTTTGTACATCTCCCTTTCCTTTATCAACATTTGAATTTGGGCCTTGTTCAACTTTGCAATATTCACTCCAATTTCTGCAATAGCCACAGGATCAGCTTCCCCAACCTTTAGGTTCATGACATGGCCAAATTCCTTCTCAGTGTCAATGACCCCTGATTTCCTGTGGGGTGGGTATAAGGCCCAGATTATCAATGACCCTTCATCAGTATTGTATTTTGATCCAACATACACCTCTGTTACACTTTCTTTGTCAAGCTTATGTGTTGCATTGTTGTCCCTCAAGAAACTATCAAAAACAAGGGCTAAATTAAGATCTAGCCTGGGAAAGATCATGGCACTAACATCTTGCAACATTTTCCTCCCCTTTTCAGGGGTCATATTTGTCATTTCATCATCCACACATTTCCTCAATTCATTCAGCAATTGTTCTTCATTTCCAGTAGTGACATCATCAACCTTTTCTCTTATTTCCTTCCCATTCTTTTTATACAAAAATGCTTTGAATTATGGGGAGTTTATGAACTCATCATCTAAAACAAATGATCTATACTCAATATGCCTTGCATCTACATTGCCACTCTCAACACTCAGCTCTCTAGTTGGGAAAACATACTGCTAAGTTCTCAATCTATATACCTTTTCTAGTTGGCTTTGTGGAACATTATCTTGTGGTGTCTCTTCCCCTGAAGACAATTGCTTTGCATCATGCAACCCTTGGTTATATCTTTCAACCACCATCGCAGCTTCATCTTCCTCCAGATTCTAAATCATATCATCAAATGGATAGGGCACATGCTGATACTTTCCAAAGTGTATCTTCTCTTTGGCAGAATTGATATATCCTTCTGGGTCAAAGCTCTTCCTTGGTGATCCTCTCTTCATGTTGTACTGAAGCAGTTTTTCAAGGATCAAATTGTATCCTTCCTTGGTCAACACAGTGAAATCACCAAAGCACAATGAGCTAGGCATAAAAGCCTGCTTCCCAAAAGAACTGAAATTCATTACACTGCAATAATCCATCTGCCTGACAATCTCCAGATATGCAATCCTGTTTGGAACTATCTTTGGCAGAATGAAAGGGGCATCTTCAAACCAATAGACTCTGATCATTGTAGCTCCCTCCAAACAATACCAATCTCCCCAATTATGATCAATTGGCCCATTGAAATCTTTTGGCTGAAGAAATCTCTTAATCTATTTGATAATGAATAATTACAGGGATATTTATACAATCTGTACAATGTTTCACAAAATATTCTTCAAAATGAATGAAACTAGCATTAGCAAACCTACTATCACAAATAGTAGTCCACAATTGAATAGGTAATGCTTCACCATCTTTACCAAGATGAGAAATTCTCATTTCTGGAGGCCATACTCCCAACTCTTGTCCAAAATATAGTACCAGGTGCATCAACAATGAATAATGCCTGAGATAAAAAGTAGATGATCCACCTTTTATAGCCATCAGTCCTGAATCAAGCCCCCTAGAAATGTATGAGGCATAGTCAAATGGCTAAGAATTATGATACTAGATATCTATTGTGATAATCATGGGAAAAATTGACATATACTCCAAGGAATCCATTCCCAATACCTGACACACTGAAAAATAGGTGTATTTCATATAGGGTTCAAACAAGTCCACATGATAAGGGGGGCCCTCACTATCATGCAGAGGATCTGGCTTGCTGCCTTGTTTAACTCTGTGAATTGGCAACCTCCAACCCTTATAGATTGTATCCATTCTCGAGAATTCCTTCTCCAATTCCTCGTGTATGATCTCCTCATTGCAAAACCCTTCTAAATTTCCTCTCTTGACAAATATATTTGTGGCTTTCCAGATGGGTCACATATAGCTTTACGCTTCGGGTCATAGTTATCAGCCAACAATTTTACCAGTTCATCATTCACAAACATGTTAGGGCACACTAGTTTTCCCAAATTCAGCTTCCATGGGTTGCAAACTAGTTCAAAACTACTTCTTCTATGATAATGGAAATTGAAAAATTCGTACCCCCTTATGGTAGTCTAGACGTCTCCTATGAATTTTCATTTGTCACCTAGTTTATCAATCTGTGCCCTAAGTTGTGCAGACCTTCTAGCTCTAGGCCCTGAACCAGGCAACTGATCAATGAGATCCTGGTTTAATCTTTGTTCAATGCCCTCATGTTCTGTATCAATTTTTTGTTTCTTCCCTTTTGATTGACTACTTTCACCCTATTTTCTACTTTTGACTTTTCCAGAACCAGGGGACTCCATTCTTCAATATTTCAGAAGTTAAAATTTAGAAGGCTAAGATGTAGTCACTTACAATGTATTGCTCGAGCTCCTTAGGCTAGAAGATTTCTTGGTTCTCTGTTCGCACTGTTGACTCTTCTGCAATCAATTCAACATAAATGCATTTGATTACACTTACCCTGTTATATCTCATTGCGCCATTAATATGTCAGCTGAAGCATGAATGAAGAGTTATTTGAAACTTGCACTGTCAGATCAAATGTCTTGTCGGTGAGAGATTTTCAAATCTGGGGTGAAATCTTTTTTGCAACATTCATTAGATCTTTCGCCGAAACATTTTGTAGTCACACCGAAGGCCAATGTCTCATCGACAATCATCCTTTAGTTATTTGTGTTTCATTGTGACCTTTAGAGTCGGGGAGAAGTCTCACAGACAATACTTTGTCTCACCGAAATGTATTCTTTTGTCTCATGTGGGTCGCTCTAACATTCTGTTGTCGGGGAGACATCACATAGATATCCTATGTCTCAACGAAAAATCTCCTTAAGTTTACTTCTTGTTGCCATGACAATATCATTCTCTTACCGATGAAATAAATTTCATTGGCAAGACTTATGAATCTTTGAAAAGACTCATATAGATGCCAAATGTCACGCCGAACCCGTTCCTCCAAATTACTTTATTCGGTGAGACTCTCCCCGAAGTATTCTTTCGGTGTAACCTTCAATTTTTGACGGAACTCACGCCAAAGACTTATTCTCTCGCCGATGCAATTCTCTATTAGTGTGACATTTGAGTTGGTAAGACTACATAGCTTCTTCCTGATAGCTTTTTGATGAAACGCCCCTTGCGCCTTATCTGCAAGACCCACCACCTTTGGTAAGACATCATTCTGATAAACTTTTGTTTGGCCGATACATCATTCCCTACACTGGTCGGTGAGACATACATGAGTTCGTTATGACTCGTCCTGATAACAATTCTCTTGCTGATATGACTTTCCTATCGCCGAAACAATAGATGTGTCCCACTGATAATCTATAACAAGCATACATTAGTGAAAAATATAGGTCGGGGAGACCTTCACCCTGTCTTGCTGATATGGGTAATACAATGAAATATCAAAGACTAGATGGATTCAAATGAATCATATGACAAAATACAAGCAAGACACCATAAGGAGGGAACTTTATGCTTATGATGAGGACTCAATTTGGAAACTCATGAATGCAATTGACTGTGAAAAATCCAAAATTTTATAGTTCTAACACATCGTACATTTCGGGCTCTGCAAGACCTGGGAGTGTGATCCCTTAATGTGTTTACAACCTCTGCACCATTATTATAAACAACATTAACAATAGCAGATGATCTCACTTAATAGATCAACATGATAAGACAATATCAACTAGAATTGGCTATTCATAGACAATATCAACTATCTGGAGCGTGAGATAACTAAACATAATCCATTGTATAAGATAGTCAATTATTTGCAATTTGTAGCAAGCTCTAGGCAAAGACAAACAAATACTAAACTACACGAGTAATTACAACTTATATCAGTGCCATATATCCATTGTAGGAGTCAAATTCATAAGCATCTAGAGGTTTATAACAAATTTAATACATCACATATAAGATCCCTGACAATATTGCATTACACTTTCATCAGTGTGCATTCTAACCTAGGACTACTTATCAAATCCTTATACAGCACATATCCGCCTATAATCCCATTCAAGCATTTTGATTAATTCCTTGAATTAAAGCTAAAATAGAATCATACACAACACAACAGTGAGATGGATAAAACAACCCTTAGTTATTTCATTGAAAGTTTGGATATGCATGTACAATAGAGAGACATGAGCTTGAATTTTCATTTCAACTCAAATGCTAGTACTGTTATACAACATTAAATCTCTATGAACTCAAAACTTGTTACATAAGGACTCAAAACCTAAATTGCATTTCTCTAAAACCATCGGACTTTACAATTTTCTCTACAACTTCACTTAGACTCGACAAAAATTATCTAACTTGCTAACTTGTACTTCTGGCCTTGAAATCCTTCTTATAGAAAATGAAGGAGCAAACAAGCACCGAGCCAAAAAATACACCTGTCACCAGTCAATTGGAGCACCTGGTGATATTCCAAAATTTATTACAACAACCACCACCTTGAAAAATATTCTTGTTCAAAAATCGTTACAACAACAATCCTCCTAGAGCATATTCGCATTCATCATGTCAGGGCAGGAAGGTTGATGCAATAACAAAAAACCACGCCAAACCCACACCAAGAAATTCATCCATACAAAACTAGAAACGCTATAACCGCAGCATCTGATTTGCCACCTGTCGGTAGCCCACTCTTTTTACTCATCATCATTCAAATACTTAGCCACCCACCTTTGGTATTCTTCATCAATTGGCCACTCAAAATTAATCACCTCTTTTACCTTTGTACTATAAGGAAAATACTTTACCTGTTTTACCTTTGTAATCTTATCCATACAATTTGCCAACAAATCATAATCCTAAAAAGGCCAGAGGTCTAGGTTTAAGAAGAATCAACACAGTTAACAAAGTTCTCCTTGCTAAACAAATTTGGAGAAACTCCTCTTCTTCTGGGGAGTGGATTGATATCCTGGCTAGCAAATACTTAGAAAACAACTGCTCTTCCATAATTAAGGACTTTCACCTTCTTCCCAGAGGGTCAACTTGCTAGAATAATATAATCAATGGTAAAAGGATTGTGGATGATGGTATTGGTTGGCAAGTTAGAAATGGTCATCATAGTATATTTTGGGAGGACAAGTGGCTTTTAAAGGAACCCATTATAAAAATCAATTCCTTTAGTGAATGGGCAGATACCTGCAAGGAACGGCTTGGAAATTATGTGAAAGATTACAAAGTGAATGGTAAGTGGGTGGACTTGTGCAGTGTTAGTCAGGCTTTGGCTCCCATCCAGTCGTCTCTGTTGGCTATTAGACTTAATTCTGAGTAGTTGTATGATCGCGTGGTTTGGTATGATGATCCCTCTAGCAATTTTTCCGTGTCCTCTGCTTTTGCTAGGATTACTTCTTCTCTGGATTGTCCTCCCTTATGTTCTAAAGCTTGGTTTAAAATTTTTATACCTAAAATCAATATATTCTTCTGGATCCTTCTCCAAAATAAAGTTCTTACGATTGATAACCTGTGTAAACGCGGATTTCAAATTCCTAATAGATGTTTTCTTTGTAAGATGGAAGTTGAATCTATGCGTCACTTATTCGTCCATTGTTCTTTTGTTGCTACTATCTGGGGAAAAATCATTAGGTTATGGAACATCCCATGGGTCTTCCCTTCATCCATTGAAGATTTCTTCTCTCAATGGAAAGCTCTGACAAAAAATCCCATGCTTAGATCTTTTTGGGATCTAATATTCCCTCATGTTGCTCGGGGTCTCTGGAAAGAATGCAACAACATAATTTATAGAGGCAAAGAAGCCGCTAAAGACATTGTCTTTGATAAAATTGTCAAATTTATGAAGGAAAATTTCAATACTTTGGTTTAGAAGAATAGCTTGTCCTGGAAAGCTAAGCAGTCACTATATGACCTAACTATTGCTAAGGAGTGGAACATAAATCTTGTCCCATCTAGAACCAGTTTGACAACCAAGAAGGAAAGAGAGGGTGTTTGCTGGTCTTTCCCACCTAATGGTTAGATCAAAGCTAATTTCGATGGTGCAGCTAAAGGTAATCCAGGGGCAACGGGCTGTGGTGGAGTCATAAGGGACTCCTTTAGCAATTTCATAGGAGCGATGACTTCTCCTCTTGGATCCCAAACCAACCATTTGGCGGAGGCTGCTAGAGAATTTCATATCATAAATTTAGCTCAAAGTCTTAACATTAAACATTTGTGGCTTGAAGGAGACTCCAAAAACATAATTGAGTGCCTTAAGGAAAAGTCTCCCCCCTTGTGGACCATCAAGTCATGGATTGAGCAAGCAAAGCTTACTTTGGCTAAATTTGAAAAAGTTAAAATATCACATGCTTACAGAGAAGCCGATGCCGTTGTAGATTTTTTCACCAATGAAGGAGTTAAGAGTAAAGAGGTGTGTACATGGCTAAATACAAATTATCTAAACTCCAATGTTTGTACCCTAATAAATTATGATAAATCACATGGAAAAGCTACGTGTTATCCCTTTAATGAAGATAGATAAGACCTTTCACATCACAATCATTAGATTGTATGGGACCGATCCCAGCGACTTAATGAGAAAGAAAGGCCCGCACACTTTATGGGTGTGAAGTTTTGGCGAGCCCAATTTTAGTAAAGTTTTCGTCTAGGTCTACCCCACTGTGTTAGCTAAGATGGGAGGAGATAGAAAGCGTATTGAGTCAGACAGCTATGAAACTCATATGAAAAATGCCAAGGCCTGGGAAAAAGTTAAAAGTGGTGGGTTGCTTCCTTTTCTAGAGAAGCTCCATGGCTCCAGCTAGGAGGCTATGGACCTCTTTGTTAAAAATTGGAATAAAGACAATTTGACCCTGTTTCGTAGGAATGTTGAGCTCAGTGAAAATTTAATCGCTGAGGTTACAGGTTTATCTACTGAAGGGAAGAAGTTTTTCAGGGACAGGGCTTTTTCTGATGAAGCCGTGATTAGATTTCCTAAAAAAGACAAAGAAAGGTTAAGCCTGGTCAAAATTGCTAGCAGCTACTTTGATGCGGATTCTATAAAGGCCATCTGGAGGAAGGTATTGTGGGTCATCATGGAGTACATTATGGTGGATGGGCATTTTACTAGAGTTTATGGCTACCACTTTGCTCTTCTCAACCATTTCTGCCACAAGGTTAGGATCTCTCTTCCCGATTATCTTTTCTGTTCCCTAAAGAAAAGCTTGGAAGATAATAAGAAAAACCCTAATAGATTCCCTATTTTGCATATGGGGCTTATTAGATTTATTGTTGAGCATTTCCAAAATATGCCTGCCCCCACTACCCTGGATACCACTCCTGACTCTGAGAGTGACGACATGGAGCCCAGTGGGTCGGAGTACATTCCTAACCCTAGTTCAGCTAGAAAAGTCCTCAACTCGTATGCTGGCCCTTCTAGGAAAATAAACCCTATTCTCCTCTCTGGTAAAGCCTGTGTTGAGCTTGAGCTTGATAGTCCCTCCCTTCACAAGAAACCCTAGGCTAAAATTCTTGTTTCCTATTCTGAAGAATCCTCTGACTCGGAGGAGTCCAATGCCAACAAAACAGTGGTTAATGCTGAACCTATGCCAGATAAACATGTTGAAGATGACTCCCTTGTTAACCTTAATTCTGAGAAAACTGTTCCTAATATCGGTGATGAGCCCTCTCTAGATTTTTTGAACCTTGCTAAAGCCAATTCTGAGTCCCACTCCAAACTCCTGGACTGGACTTTCACTGAAATCAATGAGCTGAAAATCAAAAACTAGGCCCTACAAAGCAAAATTGAAGTTCTGGTTGCTAAAGTTGCTGAGATTAAAAAGAAAGTTGGGGACAGAGGGGTCCATGGTCACAGTAATAGAGACACTGATTCCAAAATTGATTATATTATAAACACTATCAAGACCATAGTTGAGAAAAATAACAGAATGGCCAGACACAATGCCATTATCATTAATGCTATGGGAGAGAAGCTCGACAAAACCCAGTAGGGTTCTCTGGTGGTGGATCTAGAGGAAACAGAGGACAAAAGCTAGGACATGGACGCAGGTATTTCCAAAAGAACTAGATCCAACTTGAAGCGCAAGGTTCCACCTACTTCTAGTATGATTCAAACTTTTAAAAAGGGCATCATTGATATGAAGAAGCTGGAGGAGGAGACTGAGTCTATCCTTAAGACTCTGAAGTAATGTTTGGGGTTTCTACTTTTCCTCTTTTACGGTCTTTTTGGTTTTGTTCGAATGGTTGTTGCTGATCTTTTCTTGGGCAGCTGATCTTTGGTTGCTACTGATTTCTTGGGCAGCTAGTTTTTATGGTTGGACTTTTTTGTCCTCTCTTCTATTTTGTAAACTTTGTGGTTTTGGGTCCCTATAAAACCCGTTTTACCCTTTTATTAAAAAAAATCATAATCTAAGTCATCAAAAAATATTTTAATTTGATTATTGATGACTTTACTTGCTTGATCCTGCCATTGTTGGAGTGTTTGGATTTCTCCCTGCTCATCAGTTATATCAGTAATAGTGTGTTACCCCAATCATTGAAGTTCTTTGCAATTCCCTAATCTTCCTACTTAGATCATCTGGTAAGGTCTAAAAACCTTGTAATGATTTAACTAATATATAAGTAGGCTTCAATGATTGGGGCATGTTATTTACATCAAACCTTGAGGATTTATTCATAACATCTAGATTATTTTCCCTAGGGATCCAATTTTGAATTATTGGAATCACTATCCCCTGATCCCTATCAATATTATTTATTGCTTCAAATAGCAAAGAATACAAAGAATGTATAGAAGGCAATTTATTATCCACCTTTTCATTTAAATGCTCCAAAACAAGAGTAACAATTTCTTTTTACTTTGAAAGAAAACAATCCTCTTTTACCCTTAGTGATGTCTATAATTGATCAATTTTCCGCATGAGCTGTGTCTTTGTTGGATCAACAGAGCACTCTGTTTGTTCATCAACTTGTTCTAGAGGAGGGGTAAGAGCAAGATTTTGAATGGGAGACCCTGGTGTAGAAAAATTTGGAGAAGCAGGAGGCATTGACCCTACTGTGGGAGGTGATGTGTTAGTTTCTGGAGCATTGGATGTTTCCCCAGTATGTCTATACTTGAACCTTTCTACTTTAGTTTGCAGCTCAACATTTCTCTGTTGCATTTTACTATATTCTTCAATTAAAATGTTATACTTCTCCATTAGGCTCTTTCTTTCAGCCTCCTCCCTTTCAGTAGTCTTTTGGGCCAACTTGGCCACATTCATAATTAAAATAGTGGCTTTGTTTGTTGTATTCTCTAAAGCCCTCTTTATTATTAATCCTCCTTTGAAATTTGGATTAATATCAGCAATGTCTGGCTTTCTTCCTTGTGGAGCCAATGCCCAAATTGCCAAGGTCTCATATTCTTCACTGAAGGCAGAGTTTTGTAATGTTGCCTTAACTTCTTCTTCAAAATCTTGAAAAGGATTCTTGGACTTCATAATGGCATTGAAAGCCACTGCATCTGCGATGTCTCATTCAGGAAAAATCAAAACGCCAGCCTAATTCACTAGTTGTCATCCTTCAGGAGTGATGTTTTTGAACTATTCCATTAGTTCAGCTTTCACTTCTTCATCATTCTCCTAATCTAACCTATCAGGACTTAGTTCTCTCATCTCCTTACATTTATTTTGATATTTCTCAAATTTCATCCTCCATGCCAATTGCAAGAATACATGAGTCTTTACAAATGCATTGTCATCTAAGAACTCCTTGCAAGCCTCCATTCTTGCATCTTGCACACTCTTACCCTTCATATACAAATCAGATAGAACCAATTCAGCTGACCTAGGAGGGGATGACATACCAACCTACATGTCTTGATTAGTAACAATAATTTCATCTGTGAGATCCTTAGGTAGGTGATCAGTTCTTTGCCTCTTAGGGCTTGGCTCAAGTGTGGTGATGGGGGACTATGCTTTGGCAAAGATTTTAATTCAATGATTTTGACAACCCCAAGTACTTTGAATTTTGGGCCTGGTCATGAAGGTGCCTTCATTATTTTCTTCCCTTTTCTGTCTACTTCTTCCTCATCACTGCCAGTATCCCCTTTCCTCCTATAGATGGGACGCCTTATTATAGGCTGACATACTGGCCTTGTTTCAATTGGCATATCACTTTGTCCTTGCATATCTAGACTTAGCCTTAAATTTATCTTTTTGGTTGTTAAGGTGTCCATTATCTCCTTGAAATTCTTCATTAAAAAATCAATTCTCTTATGGTATGGAGTGAATTCCATCAAT
This sequence comes from Sequoia sempervirens, assembly GCA_007258455.2. Classification (NCBI taxonomy): domain Eukaryota; kingdom Viridiplantae; phylum Streptophyta; class Pinopsida; order Cupressales; family Cupressaceae; genus Sequoia; species Sequoia sempervirens. Next base: position 93,299,072 of record VDFB02075321.1, on the reverse strand, counting down.
GGATCATACATCGGATCCATTTCATGCACAATATCTAGTAGCTTACTATAAGCTATCCACTTTTCCTTGTTTAATTCTTGTCTATTTAAATCAAATTAATTCTTGATCAGGTCCTCAAGGAAATTGAACTCATGTGCAAATTTTCCACTTTTTATTCTTTGTCTAAAAAGAGCAAAGAAACCTTCAGGATCATGTTGATACCTTGGACCAAATCTCAAATGGTAATCAACAAAGAATTTGTCAAAATGTGTCCAGCCTCCCTTTGAAAATGTAAAGTTAGACACTACTGTATAATCAGGAAATAATGTTCCCTTCCCCTTTCCAGTTAGGTTATCTTCATGAATACACCCCATCTACCACATAACTTCTGCAAACCCTAGTCTTGGTGGCACATTGTATGGTAGTATGTGAGGGGTTTCTTGAAATCCATATATTCTCAGGATAGTGCTGACTAGATATGGGATAATGTCACCCCAGTTATGTAAAAACCTCAATTCTGGTTTCCTCTCCTTCAGCCTAAGGAAATCATGCACTTCCTGAGGGATCCTAGGTACATTTACCATCAATATAGCCCTCAATCTTGTAGCAAAACAATTATCAAATTGCACATAACTGGTGCTTTCCTTATTACAGGACAAATCTACAGCCCATATCTGTACTGGCAATCTTTCTCTATTAACTAATTGTCTTAATTTCATCTTCTCAGCAAAGAAATCAGCATTCCTAAACAAGAACATATGCATCAACATGGAATACCAAAAGAATTGAGTACCAGTATCACCATTCTACAGCTTCGACAGTCCTTCATCTATCCTCTCCACCAAAAAAGAAGCAAAGTCACATGTTATAGAGAAGTTAGGGTGTTGTATTTGCACCCCCATGAACATGTATGCAATCAGCATTACTGCACCAAGGTTGAAACCCAAAATCTGACATAGTGAATAGAAAGTAGCAAAGAAAGGCTTTCCAAAACAATTCAATCTGAAGGGTTCCTGGTCATTAGGGCTGATGTGAAATCTTGAACCCCCTGCCTTAACTAGATGAGGTGGAAGCAGCTTAACCCTAAAAAGAGATTTCAATTTTGTATAATCCATTTCTTCAAGATTAATAGGAGCCAAGTCATCACTTGGCTCAGTCAAATCAAAAGTCTATTGGATAACATCTCTATTAATTTCTAATAGAACCCCTCCATCATTATCTCTAATTACCCGTGTGATAGGGTCATATCTTTTAGCCACTGCTCTAAGTAAGTCCACATCAGGGAACACATTTGGAACAACCAGCTTTCCCATGTCGTACCTCCATCCATTTGAAAAAGGATGAGGAAAATTCCTCTGTCCATACCATAATCTGAACATTTCTAAGCCTGTGAGTGGAACCCTAGCATCAACAATGTTGGAATTATTACACACCAACCCCTCCCCTAGGATTTTCCCTCGCATCAATAGCAAACCTTTCCTTCTCTCATTTTTTGATAATGGAAATTGATCTACGAAATCATCATACAAGTTTCTTTTCAAATACTCAATGTGGCCAGAGTGCTACTTGGTTGGTGACATTTTAGAAAAACTAGGGCCTCACTACAATATTACACTTCAAGTGGCTATGACTAAGCAGAGATAGGAAATTATAGAGTAAAAATACCGCAATTCCTCACAATTTATGATTAAACAATAGCCCTAACAAAATATTTTAATGAACTCAGTGACAAGCATAGCAGACCCCCCCTTTCCCAAATTTAGGTGTAGAATGACTGGGAAATAGAGAAAATTAACTCATAGCTTTTTTCGCACAAACTCCAATTTCTAGCAGCAGCTGCTCGCAATTTCACCTTTGGCTCTGAAACTATTTTCATGAAATACTTGGATGCTTTGTGATACAAATGACACAAGTAAATTGATTTTATGTCGATCAAATTCTGCCAGTGGATGTCTCATCCATCATTAAAGCTCACTCGCAGGCTGCACGAACGGCTCCAACCATAATTTTATACATATTTAAATTTGAGTCATTGATCCTTCAATTTGATCAAATCATCGACAACCATCTTCAAAACAGGCTGACATAATCACCAACACGGAAATAAAGGGGCACACTATGTCATACGCCGTGAAGGAATGCCACATGGTGGTTGCCCGCAATATCACAATCCTTTGATTTATCATCGTGGGATGGCGGGCACCGTCGATTTTTTTACCATAAATCCTAGTCCTTCAAAAATGGTCATCGTCCTTTCCTTTAACTGTCGAGCAGCTTTTCCTTTAAAATCATAACATCTGCGTTGAAATAAAACATGTGCATCTTACAAGCGCATTAGTAATCCACCCCATAATACATTTAAAACCGACGAACACTTTCTTCACTCCTTAGGCTTCATTGGATGAGACACGTGGTAGGCACCCGCAGCATCACGATCCCTAAATTCCTAACTGCGGGATGGCGGGCATCATCAATCTTGAAGAGACAGCTCATTAATGGTCATGCAGATTCCATCCTTTAGGAAGGGCATGTGGCACTCGTTCATGATATTGCAATACCTGTAATCCCTGATCGCGGGATAGCGGGCGCCATTGATCTCGTTCCTTTAACACAGTCACCAACCATGTTGTTAACCTTCAATTAGCTTTTCTAACGAGATTATAACATATCTATCAATTTAGAACAAGTGTGTCTCGAGAAAACTTTAGTAATCCACCCCTTAATACATTTAAAGTCGGCTAGTGTTTCCTTTACACTTTAGGCTTCGTCGGATGAGACACGTGGCGCCCGCCCGTGATTTCGCAATCAACCCAAGCACCATTGTGTGATGGCGGGGAATGGCTCAGATCAAATGGTAGTTGGTCAACGGTAGCTCAAATTTGATCCCCCGGATAGCACACGTGGTGCCCGCCTGTGATTTCATGATCCTTCAATTCCCGATCACGGGATGGCGGGCACTGTTGATATCTGCAAGAAATAGATCAATGGCAGCACTAAATCAACCCTTGCAAAATAAAACATTCATTAAAAGGAGAAGTTGGCATTACTAGGAATACGACAAATAAAATATATATATTTATAGAAGAAAAATAAAATAAATTTACAATTTGTTTTATAATTTCACTTTTAACTTTAAATGTATGTTCACTCATTAAGTTGTATTTTTTTTACAATCACATTTTTATTTTAGATGTTTGTTTTATAAAATATAAAGATGCATTAAAATATATTAGAAATATTTTTCTTTTATATTATATAGCATTCATAGCGACAAAAGATGACATAGAATAATTTTACAATATCCTTAACCAATCAAGAAAAATTTAATCAATATATGCAAAATTTCTCCACATCAAACTAAAAATAAACATTGAAAACAAAATTTATTTTTTTATATTATAAAATTCATAACTTAAACCTTTTATACACAATATCAAGTTAATTATAAAAACACATAAAAAATTATTTATAACAACTTAAGAATTTTTTTTTTAACAATTTAATAAAATATAATTTAATATAATTAAGAAAAATAAATAAGAATTATAGATAAATTTATGAAATATTGATTTACTTATCAGAAAAAATCAATGATAAATTTACTTATTATAGATAAACTTACTTACCAATCTATTTTAACCATCAAGAAAAAATTAATCATTAGTGATTGCAACATTATTGGCACATCTTCTAAACTAACAAATAAACATTGAAAACACATTTATTTTTTATATTATAACATTCATAACTTAAGCCTTTTTATACACAATGTCAAGTTAACTATAAATTGTATAGAGTTTAGATTTGCTATATCTCTCATATATCAACATAGGTAAATTTGAAAATATTTTAAATTATATAATTTCAAAAAAAAATTGAATGAATTTATAGAAGATTATTTTAATTAAAGTGATAGAATCTAATCCAAATAATAACATTAATTATAAGTCTAACCATAACCCCAACCCTAAAACTAACACTAATTAACTTCAAGCCTAACTTTAATTTTATATCAGCCTAGAAACATAACTATGATTCTAAAAGAGCCTTTAATGAAACCCTAAGCTGAGACCATAACCCTAACCCTAATACTAACCCTTGCCCCAATTGAACCCTAACACTAACCCCAAGCTCTATCATAGAACCTTAATCTTTACCCCCAACCCAAACCCTAATCCTAATTGAATCCTATACCTAATTTTAATTAAAGTCTAACCCTATCTGACCCTTAAACTTAATTGAACTCATGTTTAGGGTTAGGGTTCAATTAAGGTTAGGGTTGAATTATGGTTATGATTAGGGTCAAAATTCAAATAGAATTATAGTTGGAGTTTAATTAAGGTTGCTATTCACTTAGGGTTAAGGTTAAATTAGTATTCAATTTGGGTTAGGGATCAATTAGGGTTATAATTCAATAAGGGTTTAATTAAGGTCAAGGTTAAGGTTAGTCTTAAATTAGGGCTAGGATTGGAGTTAGGGTTCAATTAAGGTAAGGGTTATTGTCTATTTTAAGTTGGGGTTCAATTAGAGTTCTCTAGGGTTTTGATACAATTAGGGTTGAGTTCAAAAATACCTGGGGTTACGATTAGTTCAATTGGTATTTAGAGTTAGGGTTATATCTGAGTTCAATGGAGTTAGGGTCAGGTATAATTAGTGTTAGAGTTAGGGTTGCAATAATAAATTTTTCCATAATGATATGGAAAGGCATTCAGTGGATTCTTATACGTACAAATAAAATTAAATGATGAGAATTCTCTAAAACTAAAGTTATAACAACAAATACAATCCTTAGCTTAATCATTTGTTCTTTGTTAGGGTTGGGATAAGAATTTAACGGGGCCAACCGAGACTTAGGAAATAAAATCCTGCAGAGGAAATAAAGTATTAAAATCAAAGTTAGGTTTTAATTTTAATCCAGTGACATAATCCTAAGCCATTAACTCTAGTGGTCATGTCGCCGATGGCTTAGCCAAAGCCTTTCATTAAATACTAACCATGCAATGTGCAGGTTTTCCAGATTGGAAGATATGGGAGAAGATCTCAATCATACCCCGCCAACTCACAGACCTAAGGTGTCGCCCTGTTATTTCGGGCGAGATCAGCAAAAGGCAGATGTATGTCCTGTATGGAATGTGGGGCCCAATCTCCACTATTGAGCTCATAACTCATGGTTTTAGATCGACAACCAAGATCAAAAGCTAATGTAAATCTCTGATGTTCCCTGCTAGCTCGCAGGAGGAAGATGAAGGTTGGTGAAGCATTAATGAATTATTCCTTGCTTGTGTAGTCACGTCGATCTCAATCTGTGTGAAGATGTTGTTGTTGTTGGCAATCATGAAGGGTGATCTTTGGACTCTCATCCATCTCTAGTTAAACGGTGACAGTACACATGCCGCCAAATTGCCATGTTTGCACATGCATATTTACTAAGCATTGATGAAGGTTGCCATTTCCTCGCACAATAAATACAAGAGGAATTAACTGCTAATAGTGTCATTCTTGTAGCAGTTAGAGCGCTTTGTGGGCTGAGTCTAATCAAGTTTGAGTGCTTGTCTGAGAAGAGAAAATGAGTAAGTCAGTAAGGAGGTCTATTCATTTGAGCTCACAAAAGCTCGGTCCTGCTCTTCAGGAAGGTGCTTTGGTTGAGTAGCAGTGTCCTAGAATTGCAACCTTCTACTGCTTTGGTTGCAATAGAAGGTTGCAATTCCAGGACATTGCTACTCAATTGGTAGATGACAAAGGAAAGTAGTCAGTGTGCTCTGGATGCGGCCAACACTCACCCATTGACCTTAGGAGCAACACTTCTGATGATATAACCAAGACCGACTCGAACTACTGTCGGTATTTAAGTCACTTCAATCACAGTCTGCCCTCTGATGAGGAAATGATATATGTGGGCACATCAACTGTTAAAACCCCAAGAGGACGGACTAGAACCGTATTGGGCAAGGACAAGAAAGAAGAGGAGGCGGAGGGTCTACCGTATTGGGCAACAACTAGAAGTGGATGTGTATACCATGGTCTAAGTGTTGGTAAGGTTAGGGTGGCGGGTAAATAAGAAGTTGTTGTGGTGCCTTCGTGGCAATTTGGTTGCATATTTTTTTTGCGTGGATAGTGACAAAGGGGATTTTGATGAAAATTTGTGTTCCCTATTCTTTTACGCTACCCCAGTTCATGCACTATATATTTTTGCAGATCCAATGTGTGGGAAGTTTTGTAATGAAATTCAAATGAAATGGAGATTTTGTTCAAATGAAAATTTGTGGTGAAATTACATTTGAGCCCGAAGCTTGTTGCTCTCTTGTCATATAAAAGGGAATTCAAGGCTCATTTGTAGGGAGAGAACTAATGAAAGCTCTAGCTAGGTTTTGAGTTGAATAAATGGGTAGAAAGATATATGTCCTCTGATGAGGAAGTGATATCGGTGGTGCCATTGGATGTTAAAACCCCAAGCGGACGGAATAGAATAGATAGACTATTTTGAGTTTTGGATGAATATATGCAAATTATCTTAAATTGTATGCAAATATGACTTATAAGCATTAATAAACGTATAATTCTAATATATTTTCTCTCCTTATGTGGATTTGAGTGAATTTTGAATGAAATGTTAATGATGTTGTCATTGTTCTTTTGAGAATTTGTTCAATTGTGTGTCTATGTTTTGGGTAGAATTCAATTTTAAAATGTTGAGGTTTCATATTTATATGTGTGAGATTGATTTAATATTCCAAAAAATGAATGTTAAAATATCATGAAAAAAATGGGCATAGAATGAATGTAGAAGTAAAATTATATTTGCATATTTTCATAAAATAAGATCTAATAAACAAAAAATATATGCAATTAAAAATAAAGGAAAAATAATTCAACCCAAATTTAGATAAGAGAGATAATTAGATTATATGATAACTTTAAGGCTAGGGTTAGGGTTTGATTAGGATTAGTGTTAAGCTTAGGGTTATGATTAGAGTTATGAATCTACAATTAGGGTTCAATTAATGTTCACTTAGGGTTTCTTTCTTGGGAGAATTTTATTGAATGGTAAGTGTATTTTATAAAATTAATATGTCAAGAATTAATTTTAGATATACTACATGTGGTTTTTCATATGGTATTAAATTGTAGATTAAAATTGATAATAGATTTCCTTCCTTCTTTTGCATTGTAAGCTACCATAATATATGGCCTTAAAATCCTATTCATATTTTGAGCTTTTCTAAACTATACAACACGACATCCAACAAAAAAATTTGTTATGCATTTTTTCCAAGCACAAATCCTTAGAATTATTAATGTGTTACTTAGGTTAATTCTTTATTGCAATAAATAAATACACACTAATATATATATATATATATATATAATGGATTTGAGAGAAAATATTAAAATATTTATATATATAGAAAAATTTAAATGCAAGGGATTCAAGTACATACCTTTGCTTTTGTTAATGTTGATGAAGATACAAATCTTGATGAAGTGCCAAATTTGATGACATGATATAAAAAACTGGAATATCTTTGCTCTATGTGGAACTTGAAATTTTGTACAAAACTATAACTAACTCTATGCCAAATTTGTGACTTTGGACCTATTTTGCATCAATAAATATGAGCTTTGACACATGCCTCCTAATCTAGCATACAATATGTACTTAAATGCTCAAAATAGTTGGGAGTAGTATTGAGATTGGTGGATCTTTGGGAAGGTCCAATGTTTCACCTTTGTATCTCTCCCTATAGATAGAGGTAGAGATGAATATAGAATGAGAGAGGAAAATGGATAAAAATAGATAGAGATATAGAGAGAGATAGAGGGAGAAATAAATATAGAGAGGTGGGAGATATATATATATATATATAATAAAAGAGAGAGAGAGAGAGAGATAAGTAGATAAAGACAAATATAGAGATGGAGAGAGGGAGATAGAAATAGGGGAGATAAAAGAGATAGATAAATGGGAAGAGAAAGACATAGATATAGAGATATATGGGAAGATAAAGGGACAAATAGGTTGAGATATGAAGATAGATAGGGGTAGAGGGAGGGAGCAAGAGATCAGGGAGAGATGGGAAGAGATAGAGAGAGGGAGGGAGAAAGGGGGAGAGATATGTAGAGGAGGGAGAGATAGAAGATGGGTAAGAGGGAGATATATGTAGAGAGGGGGAGAGAGGGAGAGCGAGAGGGGGAGGCTAATTTTTTAGTTTAATTTCTATCAAATATTAAATAAATAATAATATAAATATTATAAGAATTATATAATTTGTATTTTAAATTACACACTATATTTTATTTTTTGAAAAATATGCAATTTTTAACCATTTTCCTATATATTTAGTATTAAGATTTTTACATCTTTTTAAATATTGGGAATCAATGTGAATGATTCTCATCAATAAATTAGACAAGCTTTGAGATTGAAGGACCCAAGCTCTTTGTAGGTTTTCAATGAAGATTTAATTAGCCACTAATAGGAACAATAAAAAAATAGATAAATGTGAAAATAAATCCTAATCTCTAAGAGTGTTGTGCTAAGAATTACATACACATCTCATAAATTTCAATAGAGACATGAGACACATTTATATAAATAAAGGAACGAAATAGCTATTTAGATAGTTATTAATCTACAAAAGATTAGGACCTACGTACTTCAAAAGATTAATAAAAATAAGTTTTTATTTATAATTTTTAAATTTGATAATTTTGAAATTATCATAGATGTAAAGTAAAGATAGAATATTTTTCAACAAAACAAATAAAAATGACAAAAAAATAATGTGATTAATAAAGAATAACATGATATTGCAAAAAAATAATAAATAAAAGAATATGCATAATTGTACATAAGCCATCAAAAGTGTAAATATACCTATCTTTATAAAAAAATAAAAATCTTTAAAATGACTAAAAATTATTAAAACTTATTAAGCTCCATGACAAAACACTACCTTCCATATAAAGAGTATACAACATGATACTTATAGAAAACAAATTATGCTTTGGGATACCAAAAATTGTTTAAAAAGATAGATAAGATAAAATTATAAATGAAATTAATCATATTAATTTCATAGTTAAAATGATAATTCTATGGATCTTTAAATATACATGATATATAATAATCTTTAAATCTTTATTTAAAAATATATATATATTATATTTTATAAACTTATACATTAAATTTTTTAATATTTAAGTTATACTAAAATCTAGGATGTTCAATATTCATTATCATTTTTAAATTATAATATTGATTAAAGATATATAATTATATTTATAAGATTTAAATTCAATAATGAACTTAGAAAATAATAAATCAATCAAAATTGTTTCTATTATCCCAAATACTATATAAGTAAAATATAAACTATTATAATATAATATTTAAATTTTCTATTTCAAATGTTAAATAATTCAAATGTTAAATTTTTATAATTATAAACTTAACTTTTAATGATGTTAGTAAGTTTTTTAATTAAAATTAGTTTTTCAACATATATTAACATACCTATATATATTCACCAAAATCTATTATCTATTATTGATTATGTAATTTTGTATGTATAATATATTTTAAAAAAAATAAAAATATATTTTTGAAAAAAATATATATATTTAAAAAATTAAACAATATATTTTTTAAATTAGAAATATATTAGAAATATTTTGAATGTATTCAACTATCAAAATATGATTTTTTTTTTAATATACCATTAAAATCACTAGTTTCCCTAATTTCTCTACTTTTGCTAATTTTTAATGAATTTCCCCCCAGCCTTGTCAAATATTTCATTTTAAATGTTTTGCTTTGGAAGCAATGAAACATTTAAAATATATTGAACAAAAATTTCCACCGGGCCCCCACTTTATGTCTGAGACCACTGGCGTGCTGTGATTTCCAAATCAACCAAAGACCATCACGGGGATGGCGGGGAACGGCTCAGATCAAAGGACAATTGATGAATAGTCACACAAATTTGATCCACAGATGGGACACATGTCACTTGTCCGCAATATCACCATCCTACAATTCCCGATCACGGGATAGCAGGCAACCATTGATCTTGAAGGAATTTTGATCGTATTTGGCGCGATTTCATCGCCGAGAAAATAAAACATTCATTAAAGGGCAAGGGGACATTACTAGGAAGATGGAAAACAACGACATAAGTTTTTTTAATAGTGTTCAGTACAGGGCCAACCAGGACTTAGGAAAATAAAACCCGCGAAGGAAATAAAATATTAAGACCAAAGGGACCAGACCTAGACGAAACGATGGGCATAAGATGTTTTTAAAACCCTTCAAAAAAGGTAACGGTGAAATAGATCCCGACCAAGGCATTACGTAAACACAAGGGTTTAAGATGAAGAAAAAGCTAAAACCCCAGCCCTAAGAAATTTTCCAACACCATGAAAGACCAGCGACATAAGGTAGGGCATGAGTGAAACATTAGGAACAAAATTTGAAGTTCCATCAGTACAAGCATTGGATAATTTTATATTAATAGTTTGTCCTATCACAAATATAAAAGGTGAGCACAATAAATAACATGTATTTTCCCATTAAATGTGAAAGAGAATTTTCAAAAGTTATAGTGTTCAACTATTGGGTATTTTGTTCAATATAAGTTGTGTATTTTAAATCATTATGTGTTGTTTTATAACAGCAAATGGAATTTTGTGTTCAACTATTGAGTCCATATGTGTTATTTTGCCAAGGCCAGAACATAGAAAAAACTTTGAAGTTCCATCACTACCATTATAACCTAAACCTAAACCATTAACCCTTAACCCTTAAACCCTATACCCTCTCTCTCTCAAGTCTCTCCCTCCTACCCCTCTCCCTCTCTCAGGTCTCTCTCTCCAGAGTATCTCCCTCCTGCCCCTTCTCCCTCTCTTAGGTCTTTCTCCCACTCACTCACTCCCTCTATCTCTATCCCCTCCACCCTTAACCTTAAACCCTTAAACCATCTACCCTCTACCCTTAACCCTCCATCCCTCTATCTCTCTCCCACTCCCTCCCTCTCTCTATCTCTCTCAGCTATCTTCAATATCCTACCCCTCTCTCCTCTGTGGGTCTCCCTCTCTCACTCACTCACTCCCTCTATCTCTATCCCCTCACCCTTGGCCTTAAACCAGCCAAACCATCTGCCCTCTACCAGAGTGCCCTCCTCCCTCTATCTCCTCCTCCCATTCCCTCCCTCTCTCTCTCAGAGTATCTCCTCCTAGCACCACTCCCTCTCTGAGGGTCTCTCTCTCACTCATTCTCTATCTCCAGAGTCTCACCCTCCTACCCTTCTCCCTCTCTTGGGTTAACCTCTCACTCACTCACTCTAGGTTGTCCTCAGTCTCCTGATCTCATTGCCTGGTTCTCAGTCAATCCTCATCCTCCATCAAGCCCCATGGACACCATCCAATTGAATTAATAGATTCCTCTCTTCTTCTATTAAGGGTAGAGGGTTTAAGCGTTTGGAGTTTAAGGGTTAAGGGTTAATGGTTTAGGGTTTAGGGTTATGGGTAGTGATGGAACTTCAAAGTTTTGTTCTGAGTGTTCTATTTTATTAAAAACAACACATATGGACTAATAGTTGAACACAAAAAATCTATTTGTTGTTATACAAACAACACATAATGATTTAAAATACAACTTCTATTGAACAAAAATGGACCAATAGTTGAATCTTATTTTCACATTTATCTATTTTCTTATTGTTCCTATTAGTGGCTAATTAAATCTTCATTGAAAACCTACAAAGAGCTTGGGTCCTTCAATCTCAAAGCTTGTCTAATTTATTGACGAGAATCATTCACATTGATTCCCAATATTGTGCTCCTTGCATGATACATCTATAAAATGCACTTGGTAATTTAGTATGTGGTTGAAATATTAGAGTAACAACAAATGGCTGTTTTCATTTTTGGCACATGATTGGCCATTTTTACTATGTTAAATTTTTATTGTCACTTTTATTTTTATGGTTTTCATGTTGTCAAAGTTTTGTTCTCTATGTTCTATTTTATAAAAACAACACATATGGACTAATAGTTGAACACAAAAAATATATATGTTGTTAAATAAACAACACATAATGATTTAAAATACAACTTATATTGAACAAAAATTGACCAATAGTTGAACACTATAATTTTTTGAAAATCCTTCACATTTAATGGGAAAATATATGTTATTTATTGTGCTCACCTTTTATATTTGTGATAGGACAAACTATTAATATAAAATTATCCAATGCTTGTACTGATGGAACTTCAAATTTTGTTCCTAATGTTTCACTCATGCCCTACCTTATGTCAGTGGTCTTTCATCGTGTTGGAAAATTTCTTAGGGCTAGGGTTTTAGCTTTGTCTTCATCTTAAACCCTTGTGTTTACCTAATGCCTTGGTCGGGATCTATTTCGCCGTTACCTTTTTTGAAGGGTTTTAAAAACATCTTATGCCCCATCGTTCCGTCTAGGCCTGATCCCTTTGGTCTTAATATTTTATTCCCTCTACGGGTTTTATTTTGCTAAGTCCTCATTGGCCCTGTGCTGAACGGTTTAAAAAAAAAATGTCATTGTTTTTCATCCGCCTAGTAATGTCCCCTTGCCCTTCAATGAATGTTTTATTTTTCAGAAGGATGAAATTCACGCTGCTATTGATCAAAATGCCTTCAAGATCAACGGTTGCCCACCATCCCATGATCAGGAATTGTAGGATGGCGATATCATGGGCGGGTGACACGTGTCCCATCTGGGGATGAAATTTGTGTGACTGTTCATCAACTGTCATATGATCTAAGCTATTCCCTGCCATCCCGCAATGGTGCTATGGTTGATTGTGAAATCACGGGCAGCTACCACGTGGTATGTACAAGGTGGGGCCTGAGAAAATTTTTGTGCGATATATTTTAAATGTTTCATTACTTCTAAAGCAAAACAATTAAAATGAAATATTTGACAAGGCTGGGGGGAAATTCATTAAAAATGAGCAAAAGCAAAGAAATTAGGGGAACTAGTGATTTTAATGGTATATTGAAAAAAAATCATATTTTGATAGTTGAATACATTCAAAATATTTCTAATATATTTCTAATTTAAAAAATATATTGTTTAATTTTTTAAATATATATATATTTTTTAAAAATATATTTTTATTTATTTTTAAATGTATTATACATACAAAATTACATAATCAATAATAGATAATAGATTTTGGTGAATATATCTAGGTATGTTAATATATGCTGAAAAACTAATTTTAATTAAAAAACTTACTAACATCATTAAAAGGTAAGTTTATAATTATAAAAATTTAACATTAGAATTATTTAACATTTGAAATAGAAAATTTAAAATATTATATTATAATGGTTTATAATTTACTTATATAGTATTTTTTGGATAATAGAAACAATTTTGATTGATTTAATATTTTTCTAAGTTCATTATTGAATTTAAAATCTTATAAATATAATTATATATTTTTGATAATATTCTAATTTAAAAATAATGTGAGTGAACATCCTATATTTTTAGTATAGCAAATGTTAAAAAAAAATTTAATGTATAAAAGTTTATAAAATATAATATATATATTTTAAATAAAAGATTTAGCGATTATTATATATCATGTATATTTAAAGATCCATAGAATTATCTTTTTAATTATGAAATTAATATGATTAATTTCATTTATAATTTTATCTTATCTTATCTTTTTAACAATTTTTTGGTATCCTACATAATTTGTTTTCTATAAGTATCATGCTGTATACTCTTTATATGGAAGGTAGTGTTTTGTCATGGAGCATAATAAGTTTTAATAATTTTTAGTCATTTTAAAGATTTTTATTTTTTTATAAAGATAGGTATATTTAGACTTTTGATGGCTTATGTACAATTATGCATATTCTTTTATTTATTATATTTTTTACAATATCATGTTATTCTTGATTAATCACATTATTTGTTTGTCATTTTTATTTGTTTTGTTGAAAAATATTTTATCTTTACTTTACATCTATGATAATTTCAAAATTATCAAATTTAAAAATTATAAATAAAAACTTATTTTTATTAATCTCTTGAAGTACATAGGTCCTAATCTTTTGTAGATTAATAACTATCTAAATAGCTATTTCTTTCCTTTATTTCTATAAATGTGTCTTATGTCTCTATTGAAATTTATGAGATGTGTATGTAATTCTTAGCACAACACTCTTAGAGATTAGGATTTATTTTCACATTTATCTATTTTCGTATTGTTCCTATTAGTGGCTAATTAAATCTTCATTGAAAACCTACAAAGAGCTTGGGTCCTTCAATCTCAAAGCTTGTCTAATTTCTTGATGAGAATCATTCACATTGATTCCCAATATTGTGCTCCTTGCATGATACATTTATAAAATGCACTTGGTAATTTAGTATGTGGTTGAAATATTAGAGTAACAACAAATGGTTCTTTTAATTTTTGGCACATGATTGGCCATTTTTACTATGTTCAATTTTTATTTTCACTTTTATTTTTATGGTTTTCATGTTGTCAAATTTTCATACATTTCTTAGTCTTTTAAAATAAATAAATGAAGGTTCTATTAGTGTCCCCAATCTTGCTAAAAATCGTGTATAGAGAGAGTACAATATATAAATTATTAATTATAGAGTATAACAACAAAATGAATTTAAAAACTACTACATAGAAACAAGGTTTAGAATAATTCAAAATAGAGATACCATTCTCCTACAAATATTATGTATAGAAACCCTATGTAGCCATACTTTCACTCTCTCCCGCTCTCCCAAACTCTCTCTGACTCTCTCCCGCTCTCTCACACCCTCTCCCAGTCTCTCCTACTCTCTCCCTCCATATCTCCCACTCTCCCACTCTCTCCCATTCTCTCGCACCCTCTCCCACTCTCTCCCATCTTCTTCCTACCTCCCTCCCACTCTCTCCCATTCTCTCCCACTTTCTTCCTCCCTCCCTCCCTCTCTCTCCTACCCTCTCCCCCCCACCCTCTCACACCCTCTCCCACTCCCTATTACTCTCTCCCTCCCTCTCCAAATCTCTCCCACTCTCTCCCACTCTCTTCCTGCCTCTCTCCCCCACTCTCTCCCACTCTTTGCCACCCTCTCTCCCACCCTCTCCCACTCTCTCCCTTTTGCCCTCCCTCCACCTCCTAATTACTCTCAGGTATATAGAGAGGAGTAAGAGGGAGATAAAAAGAGAAATAGAGATAGAGATATAGAGTAGGAGAGATGGAGGGAGAGATGGAGTGAAAGAGAGAGAAAGGGGGGAGAGGGAGAGATAGCTCAATAGATAGAGGGGGGAAGAGGTGGGAGTGACATAGATAGTGGGAGATATAGAGAGCGACAGGGAGAGATATATCAATCACCTCCCTATATCTCTATCTATTCATTCTTATCTCTTTATCTCTCTACCCCTCTCTATCTCTGTCTCCCTTTCTATTTATATGTTTGTCATTATCTCCCTCTCTCTATATTTTCTTCCCTATATTTATCTTTGTCTCCTTAAGTGTGCAATGGGTACATTGAAGAGGTCTTAAAGGAGAACTATCATATCTTTAATCAAATGACATGCTACCTTGAG
>VDFB02075321.1:93257456-93283384 GCA_007258455.2 Sequoia sempervirens | reverse complement strand
TTGTTGAGCTAGTTATTAACTCCATTTTATCAACTATTCTTTAGCTGTGGGTCCTCCTCCTACCATCTGACATATTCTTCTATTTCTTGGGTAGTCATCTCTTCAAAATTTGGAACATGGGTAGAATGATCTATGAATCTTTGTTGGAATTCATCTCCTTGTTATAATGACATCTTATAATCATATTAATTTTGTATTTGAATTCGTTTTGCCTCAATTCTAGCATTGAACTCCTCTATTTTCTTAGGGTCCTCCTTCCAGTGAAAAATAAGACAACTAGTTTCTTCTTGTTCAAAAGGAGTGCAAGGATCTCTGTTCAAATCATCACCTTGAAATTTTGATCCATATAGTGGATCAAAACTATTATTCATTGTAAGGAGTTGATCTGTTGAGTTTTCCCTATCTTCATTAGTTACATCTATTGCTCTACCTCTACTTTTATTTGCATCAGTCTTTGAAGGGGAGGACCCATGCTTACCTGTCCACCTACCATTGTTCCTCTTTGGGCTATCCTGGTGCAAATATCTCCTACCATTCATCTCGTAGGTTGCTTTAATAGTCTAACTTCTAGGGTTTGTCTTTATCGATGTGTATTTGAACTTCCCAATCATGCATCTTTTAATTTAGAGTCGCCACTCACCTTTTAAGAAAAGCAAGAAATTTTATATTTTATTGTTCCTAGAGGAGTCTTATGTAAGGTATTGACTCTATGACTAATGCCTAGATTCAAATTTGACTTATCCCCAATAGAGTCGCTAGTCTGTTGGATCTAAAAAATGCAGGTTATAAGTCCTAAGAGGGTGTTAGGTTCTATGATCAGACTTATAACATTTTTGAACCAATGAATGGAGCTAACCAATGAGGTTGAAAACTCCCTACACTTCAGGCTCTTCTAAACCTAGCTGGGTAGACCTTGATTAATATACCAGATCTAAAATTGTATGACTTATTTGGGTTTGTGATTTTTTTTTTTAGTGGCACAAAGTGTGAGACAATTGGAACTTGTTTATTATTCTACTCCTAGAAAAATAATTTGAAATAAATTGGATAAGTAATGTATGAATGAGGTGGACCAGTGCTTTGTTGGGTGTGCGGAGTCAATGTAGATCCTATAACTAGTGGCAGATTCTGGTTTTAATTCTAATTGTTTGGCACTTTAATTTGTCTGTACTTTGTACAAATGTGCAAGGATGTGACTAACAGGATCTTACTAATACAATTGACCCTACCAAGTTACTGTGATCTCTTAAAAGGATTTTAATCCCTCTTTGAAGGAACCAATCAACATAACCACACAATATCAACAAATGTGTATTGACAAGTGAGTTTAACCTTAACTTGAATAACAAGATAGCATCGATTTGGAGACAGCATGACAATCATATAAACTACCTAACTCTTCTTTATTGATCCAATTTTTACCCCAAAGTTACTATAGTAAAATAAAAGGATTTAATTCTTTAATAGAAACTAGTTAATTTGACAACACAACAACAACAAATGTGTTCTGATGGAATTGAAAAATCAACTTGGATATACAACTCCAAATAATATAGAAGTAGCAATATGGAGACAGTTAAGTAATTGCTTCAAATCAACAAGCTACAAATACCAATATTGCACCACACAGAATTAAAGATCTTTCATTGATTTCAGCCAAAATTTATACATGCATCAAAGGTCTATTCAGTATAGCTCATATGACTAACATTCTTAAAATGCTTCTACTATTTCTCCTATTTTTCCTCTATTCCCTTATCAATCAACTACCAAATATCTATCCTATATAGCAATATTTTGAAGAGGATACACCTCTTCAACAGTGTCTTTTGAAATTTAACAACAATTAAACATAATTAATTAGGCTCTAGTTAGCCATAAATGGAATTTTTTCAAATGACCCAGATAATCCTGTCTTAAATGTGTATTAGCATCATCCATAGTGTTCCTAGTTGAAATCTCTATGATGATCATCTTTTCCAAATGTTCACAAGCTTCTCCCAATGTTGATTCTTCATCTTTGGTTGCGTTCATGGCTTCATGTAGTATTAATTTTCACTCTTGCATCCATTCATTCTAGTTCTTCAATTCTCCATGATCATTGAACAATGCAAGTACTTCACCCCTTGAAGCATTAATGAATCCTTTGGCATCTGCTTGTAATTATTCATGATAGTATTTATGATTTTCTACCAAGTCCTCAGTGCTTGTGATGGCCTCAACATTTGAAATATTTCCCTATTGTATTTCTCAAAGTTTTTCCTGCAACCTATCACTTATTCTTTTATGTTCCTGAATAACAAATTAATTCTTTGAATAAGTTGTTTAGAACTTATCCATCCACACCATTAGATTAGCATGTCTCTTCTAGAGAACTACAGAAAGTGTGTCATATTTTTCCTTGACCACTTGAATGCGTACTTGTTGGTTATCCATTTGTAACCTCTCATGTTTGTATTTTGATTGAGAGATTTCCCCTTGAGTTAGCAACTTAGTGGATCCTTCCAATGTGTTCTTGACAATATCTCTCAGAAAATCATTTTCCTTGAGCATTATTTCGTTATGCAGCTTGTACATGTTCCTTTCTTTTATTAACATCTGGATTTGTGATTTATTTAACTTGTCCACATTGATTCCAATGTCAATTGTAACCATAGGATCAACCTCACCCACTTTTAGTGTCATTACATGCCCAAATTCCTTTTTTATATCAATGACCACAGACTTCTTGTGTGGAGGGTATAAGGCCCAAATCATTAGAGAATTTTCATTAAGGATATATCTTGACCCAATATACACCTTTGTCACTCCTTCTGGGGTAAGCTTGTGTTTGGCATCACTGTTATGCAAAAATTGTCAAAAATTAAAGCTGAATTCAAATCTACACAGGGAAAGATCATTACACCAGACTCCTCTAACAATTTTCTTCCCTTTTCTGGATTCATGTTCCTTAGTTCATTTTCCACATGAATTTTTAATGTATTCAACAATTGGATCTCATTATTAGGTGTGATATCTTGAATAGATTCCCTTAATTATTTTCCTTTATGCTTAAACAAAAAGGATATGAATTCAGAAGACTTAATGAACTGATCATCTGAAAAGAAAGACATGTAATCCAACTACCTAGTATCCATGTTTGATGATTCATAAATTTCTTGTTCTCTACTTGGAGGTTCATACCCCTCAATTCTCAACTTGGGAATCTTATCAGATGGGCCCTATGATTCATCTTCTTCATTATATTCCTCACTACCAGAGGACAACATTTCTAGCTCTTGAATTTCCCTCAACCTTTGTTCATTCTTTCTATTGTACTCATCAATTACCAATTCAGCTTCTGCTTCTTCCATATTCCTTATGACATCATCATGTGGGTAAGTAATATTCTCATATCCACCTCATTTCTTTTTCTAGTGAAATCAATGAAGCCTTCTGGATCGAATCCTTTTCTTGGAGCTGCCTTTATCAGATTATAGTGTGATAATTTATTTAAAATGAGATCATAAACCTCTTTTGATACCATAGTGAAATTTCCAAAACATAATGTACTTGGCATTAAATATTTCTTTCATATGCACTTAGGTTCATTACATTTGAATAGTCCAATTGCTTAACAATTTTAAGGTAGGAAACTCTATTTGGCACAATCTTTGGCAAAATGAAAGGTGTATCTTCAAAGCCATATACCCTGATCATAGTAGAATCAACATAACAGTAGTAGTCACCCCAATTGTGACCTACAGTTGATGGTCCATTAAAATCCTTTGGCCTCATAAATCTTTTAATCTCATTAGATGGTGAATAATCACATGGGTGTTTAAAAAATCTATATAATTTTTTAACAAAATACTCCTCAAAATGAACATAATTTGAGTTGAAAAATCTACTATCCCAGATAGAAGTCCACAACTGTATTAGCAGTGGCTGCCCTTCTTTATCCAACTGTATTATTCTCAATTCTTCTGGCCACAACCCTAACTCCCGCCCATAGTACAATGTCATATGCATGAAAGGAAGTAGTGTTTGAAATTCATTATAGGAGCAACGCTCTTGATGGTTGTTAATGTTGAATCATTCTCTTTGCAAATATATGAGGCATAATCAAAAGACCTTGGATTGTGACATTGTACATCTGTAGTGATTACCATCGGCCCTATAGACATGAACTCAGCGACCTTGGTTCCCACTACTAGCCCTACTGAGAGGTAGGTATATTTCATGTATGGCTCAAATAGATCAACATGGAAAGGAGGTCCATCCCCGTCTTCGAGTGGTACTAAATTACCATCATTTATTGTTCTATGTAGTAGCAATCTCCATCCTTTATAGGTAGTTTCCATTCTCCCGTACTCTTTCTCTAACTCCTCATGTATTATGGGCTCATCATAGGTATTATCTATGTTGAACACTTCACATAGAACATATTTTGACAAATGTATAGAAGGATTTCCTTGCAAGTCACATATGGCTTTCAAATCAGGGTTATATTATCTTTCTAGGAGTTTTATAACGTCAATATTTATGAATACTTTAGGGATGACAAGATTTCCTAAATTGAAATTCCATAGATTGCATACAAGTTCAAACCTATTTCTTCAACCATAATGGAAAAAGACAAGTTCATATCCCCTAATAGGGGTCCATACATCACCCACATGTGTGCATTTATCTTCTAGCCTCTCAAAATCAGCCCTTAACTGTGCAGACCTTCTGGCTTTTGGCCCTGAACCAGACAATTGGTCAATGAGGTCTTGATTTAATTTCCTCTCCTTTGTTTTAGGTTCCTCACTAGTTTCAATTCTCTATTTTTTACCTTTTGGCTGGCTACTTTCACCTTGTTGTTTTCTACCCTTTTTCTTCTCAGAGCTTGAACTTTCCATTTCTCAATATAAAAAAATTGAATTAGAATTTCAACTACGAAGAGACTTTGTGAACTTACTTGTGGATATCTGTCCATGCTAAAATTTTGGCTTCAGTCCAATCTTTCGTTCTTCTCACTATGAATTCTGAAAATCCCTTTTAATTATTCTTCTTTCAGTCAAAATATATGTACACAATTCACATTCACGTGCAGCCATTAATGTATATCCCTCTGAATGAATGCAGTATATTTTTTGAATTTCAAAATGTTAGAATGAAAAGATTGTATTGGTGAGACTCCTTTGATTTTTGGCTGATCCATGTGTATATTTTGGCATCACCTTGGGTTTATATTTTCTCATTTGATCACCAAGACATAACTGAATGTCTTTTTGATTTGGAATGACCATTTGATCTTTTCATTTAGTCGAGAAGACAACTCCATCATTTCACTGATATTGTGCAACATCTCTTTTCCTTAGTTTTCCATCCTTAGTGTGTCAGAGAGAAAATTTTGATGTCCATCTAATATTAGGTATCTTGGAAATCCCCTTTTAACCTTCATCCAGTGTCTTTCCAATGGACAACATCTATTCCTCATTACCATCGGGGTGACATGAACCATCATTGAAAGAGTAGAATGTCATCCCGATGAACTCTAGTCCCCCTGATGCACCTTTTTTTACAGTTGTTCTCCTTTGGATGATTCTCCATCTACCACTTCACTTTATGCTTGATTGATCGGCAAATCTGCATAATTTCCATTGTCGGTGTAACCAATATGGTCGGCAAGATAAATGTGATTCATTTTGATTGCACAAGTCGTCCGGATAATTTTTCTTTTGTTCCATCGGTCTGCAATTTCCATCGGTGTGAGCTAAGAGATCGGGATGACCTAGAAAATTTTCTCTGACTTCTTTGTTCTTGCTGATAACTTTCATCAGTAAGACAACAAACATTGACTTACCGATTATGAATTTTGCATAACCTCTCATCGATCTAACCCAATTCACTTCTTGCTGATATATAAAAGATGTTTAAGTTGAGAAGCTATGCTCTATTGATCGGAAAGACTCACCCTGATCTTGCTAATATAAAATGGTAATTTGAAACTCTTGCTTAATGATATCCAGAGGAATGCTCATGTATCAAAGGCTAAATTAGTAGGATTATTGGTGAACATGGATGGATTTTTTCACATAGATATTAGCAATGTGTACTACTTATGAAATTATGATGTGGGAACTTCCTGGGAAGCATGAGTAAAGACCAGAAAAATGCAAGATTTTTATAGTTCAAATAATGAGTATAAGGGATTTTTCTCTCTAAGAAGAGTTGATCTTCTGTACTTCACTTATATTAATGAAAGCACAAATTAGGTTTGCGATACATGTCGATTGACATATCACAAAACTTGAGCTAGCATCACTATTTTCTATGAGAAAGTTTCTAAAGACATAAAAAACAAGGCTCATATCACCATGAATGAATTTTTAAATGATTTAAAATTGACGGCCTAGATTCAAAGCTGAGTTGTTAAGTTATCAACTTGCTCGCATGAGGAGCTCTTGAATCATTAATTATGCATGATTCAATCTTCCTATTTAATACAAATTTCTTGATCACCTTTGTCATCATTTAGTATGCAGTGAATGAGAGGTGTGGGTTAGTAAGAAATTGTGTGAGTATTAATTATTCCTGATTCAGGAAGTAGAAATTCTTGTCCTAGGTAAATAGGTCTTCCATGGTGACTTGAGAGTCTGAGAAATTGAGTTTGCTTGAGTCTAAGAGAAATAATTCTAAGGACGAGATTGAAACAAAAGAAGCTCCTGATGCACCAAAAGGAAGAATGGGACTAGAGAAATTCAAGGACTATAGTGACAAGGAAAATTACTGTCCAAGGGGCTAGATAGTTTTAGAAGAATTAGTCAAACATAGAGAGAAGAAGATGATGCGATATGAAAATAAGGAAAGGAGAGAGAGTGAGCATTGTAAGGCTTATCTGGAAGGATGTAATTCTCCATGTGAGGTTTATAATAACCCTTCAAACAATGAGGGTGACACTGATCCAAAGGGTCATCATTACCCCCTCTACCTATTACTGTCAAGGAATTCTAACGAGGAGGTGGTGACAATTTCTCCAGTCCCAACATGAGAAAAATGTGGGCGAGTATATTCTAAGGTTGATGACTCAGAGTATTGATTGTGCCCTATTTTTTTTTTTGATGAAACCATTCCCTTTCTGTTAGGATTATCCAAATAAACACTCATGTGATTTCTTGTTTCTAGTGCTGAGGTGGAATGTTTTCAGGCTGGTGTGTAGGAGAAGTGCAAGACTAGTTAACCTTGGAGGCGTATATGTTGTTTCCATAAAATATACAAGTTTGTGTTGGAGTTGCTATTGGAGAATCTTCTTTGGTCAACAAGGATGAGGATTCAACATGGTTGCAACAAACTCTTCCTTTTGAGGAGATGGTGTGTCCTCATTCAGGGAATATGGAATGTGGTCTTTTACTCTTCCATTTTCCTTAATAATTGTGTGTAACTAACTAGGAATGTCTTGAATTTTGGCACAAATGAAATGAAATGTAAATGTAATTAAGCCTGATTCTTGTTGCTCCCTTATTCTATAAAAGGGATTTTAGGGCTTATTACATTCGTAGGATTCTGAAGTCTAAATAGGGTCTTAGGTGAAAGTCACGTTCAGGAAAGGAACTTTGAATAGAATAAGGATAATAGGCCAGTAGTTTGTCTTGGATATGAAATCCTGTATGCAGTGATCTTAAATAAGTTTTATAGAAATTACTGATATCGAAAAAATTATCAGTCTAGAAGTAGGTACTCTCCTATGTATGTTCCTTACAAGTTATAAATGAGAAATGCTAATGGTGTTATCATTTGTCTTCAGATATTTCATTTGAATGTATTACTCTATTTTCATCTTTAATTCAAGGAGTTAATTAAAATTCTTGAATAGGGTTATAAACTTTGTAAGAAATTTCTTAGGATTCATAAGAAGTAAATGTTTCAAGAACAGTGAGTTTTCATAAATGAAAAGCAGTATGAAAATAGTCTGCCTATTTCTAAATTGAGTAATTTGTAAATTACTGATCCTTACATATTTGACTCTATTGCTCCAATTGATGAGACACTGGTCATTTTGTTAGAAAATATTCCATAAAATGAACAGATAGTGTTCCTGGCCTTGGATTTTAAGATAGGAGAATATTCAATTAAAAACATTTCCAATGATAGTATAGGTGGAATTACCCCCAATTCCTTGCAAATAACTAGTCACTCACTTGAAAATCTACCAAATCTTCAGTGAGAAGGATTTTATTTGCAATAAATATGAATCAATATGTGTATAAATGTGTTACTAATCAAATATACTTCATGAAAACACAATTGGGATCACTCTTCTAGGTTTTATAGAGCCTGAAGTGAAGGAGTAAGGACCATAAAATCCTATGCTCGTTGTGTTGGCCACTAACCTAGCAGTTCTTCATCATAGGATTTGGCTACTTTTTAGAGAGTTGTTTGGTTTTTCTAGAAAAAAACACCAAAAAAAATGGTGACTCCGCTGGGGATACTTTGAATCTGTAGTTGTAGACTAGCAGAGTCAAGAATTTGGTGAATTTGAACATTTGGTCCAGATACAGATGAATTTTCAAACCTAGAAATGTTTTTTGTTGAGCAAGTTTCAAAGGATATATGTGTGACTCTATTGTGGGAGAAAACCCAGAAGGACATTCATCTTTGAAGGAGCTTCATGTTGTTTGAAGTTCAATCCTCTATGAAAAGAGGTGGCGACTTTGTCAACGAACGTGATGAAGATGTGAAGAATGTTTCAGATCTACACACATTTCCAGTTAGGAAGAAGAACCCTTTACTACAACATATCCAGGTATTCTTTAGTTTTTGGTTTTCAAGAAAGATAAATTTTTATATGAAGACCATATTTGTAAGACTTGAAAATTTGATTCTTTATTGAGTGAGTGAGCACTAAGGAAGGGAATAGTAGTGATAGGATTGCATATCTTTGTGTTACTAGATTGTAGTATCCATTATGAAATCATGTATGCAATGCTTTTGAAGAAATTTGTTTAGAAGATCTTAAGCAAGTTGAGATAGAAATTTGTATTGTTAGAGCTTAAGATTTTGTTGTAAAATAAGTTTGAGTTTCCATGTGTAATTGCATAGTATAAGTAGGCTTGTAGAGCATCAAATACATTGAAGGATGTTGTAACCGAGGTGCATTAAATTTTGATGGCATTTATGGTTACTGCTAGATGAGCTGTACAAAGTATGTTTGGCACCTGGGAGATTTTGATAATAAGATGTAGTTATCTACTAGAGAGTTAAAACTTTAACCACCTTGCATCTATAACATTGATGGGATGTTCCTAAACAACTTGAACTAAATGGAATGCATAAGGGTCATACCAAGTGATTTTGCTACCATTATCTACTAGGAGTTAAAACTCCAAAAACCTTGCATCAAGCATATGGGATAGCCATGAATATTGAAAACAACTTGAACTATGGAATGCATAAGGGTCATTTGAATACAAGTGTTTGCTACCATAAGACACCAAGTATTGATAAAAGGTGTAAGTAAGAAATTAAAAATGAATATCAGAGCACTTACACCCCTATTGTTTCAACTTATACATCATTTCATAATGTTGATCACACTAGTCCTGTTATGAGCTATGATTTAAATAATGAGATGTATACACCTGTGGACTGTATTCATGATGTTTCAAATGCACTATGTAGCACAGCTGATAAAGGGATGCAAAGAATTTCAAATATTTTTCATATCACACCTCGTAATGGAACTATTAGCTATTCAACTAATGAGGTCATAGAGAAGGTCCATTTGAATTTTCATGATTCAAATGAATCTAATAACTTGTTTGATGATAAGAGTATTGATGAAATAAGTATACTCTCCAATGATCAGGTTATGCATTATGATGAGAATTTTAGTAATAGGATGCCACCATTTTTAGGTGATAGTGCTATAGAGCTTGAAGAGTTTTCTGACTGTAATATTTCAAAACATGTCAAACAGACTAGAATTTTTTATATCTATACAAGAAAATTTGAGGGTAGAAATGAAGTTGAAAATATGTCTATCTTCTCTTCTAGTGATTACAGTGATTTTGAATGCAATAATGACTGGAAGGAATTAGATCTTCATGTTGAAGAGACTAAGGATTTTATGAAAACAATGAATGTAAGGGAAAACCCCTTATTTGATGAGTTTCCCTCTTCATTACAAATGAAAAATGATGATCCTTATTGGTGCAGAGATAATCCACTCTTTGCTAAGGATTTTGATGATGCATCTGATAAAGAATTAGAATATGGCCTTAAGAAAACAAAGCAACACATGGATAAGTTCCTTGAGGGAATTTCTTATGAATGTTTTACATTTGATACAGATGTTGCAAACAAGGTTGAGTATCAAAATGCCAGCTATATAAAAGAGTATGAATGCTTGCAGTTTCCAATGCAGTTAGGAGGTATTTCGATGAAGCATGAGAATGAGATGAATAACAAAGAATTTTATTTCTAGTATGAACATGTTTCATGTTATAGAAATAATACATGTGTCATGTGATAATGAAATTCTTCAGTTTATGCCTGATTATACAACACAGAATGACAAGGATTACACTGGCAATGTTATGCTTAGAAAGGTTGTGAGAGATGTTAATAACAAGGATTTTAATCAGGTAGACTCTCACTTGTTCAAAAGAGGCCTAACATTTGTTTTGGCAGGAATGTAATCACTCTTACTTCAGTGGTACAACAAGGACAAATGTGGATGGAAGGACATCAGTTATTTTAAGAGGTTGGTTTTTGATAGAGGTAGGACTTTACTCAAGCTTTTTGTGGCCTAGTGCCACCAATCAGGAGATAAAGCCTAGTTAGATCAAGGGTGCATACTACAATTTGGAGGAAATTTTCACGTTGGTTGGGTGGAGATTGGATCTCCATCTCCAGGTCTTTTTGGCCTGTCTAACTATTGTACATATGTTTTTTCTTTTTGTTTTGTTCTTATGCCTGGTCTGCTTCATCCAAAATTCTAGAATCTCACCATGCCTATAGGAGGCATGTGTCCCTAGTTGGATAATGGAGGATATAGGGTTTTATTCGTTATAAGTGCTTACAAGGTTGGTCATTGACTCCTTATTACCCATTGCCAGTCATTTTAAAACATCTTATATTCATTGTCATGCCTGGTAAAAATTCTAGAATCTCACCATGCCTATAGGAGGCATGTGTCCCTAGTTGGAGCCACTAATGGAACCCTCAAAAAAATTCTTCTTCCATTTTAAACCCTTATTACATTTGGATATAGGGTTTTATTCGTTATAAGTGCTTACAAGGTTCTATTTGTTCATTGACTCCTTATTACCCATTGCCAGTCATTTTAAAACATCTTATGTCATTCATTGTCACCTGGTAACTGGTCCCTCAAGCCCAAGTTTGGGTCTTTTATTTTATAAAGATTAAGTAAAGGATCTTATGACCTTTACATCCTTTGCATTTCGTGACTTAGAAGTTTTTGAGTCTATTGGTCTCAAGTCATCCTAGGGATCCCATTCATTAAGAATAACTTAAGTGCATGCGCTTAAAATTTTTCGCTTAAGTCCCAATGGCCATTGTGTTCTTATCACTCATTGTTTCAATTACTTCAAAAGTGCATATTTTCAATCAATGACAGGTGATGAAATGATATTTTTATTCTATCACTCATCGCTAATGGTTTTGAAGTTTTAATATTTGTATTAGTGATGAGCGATGCCATGGGCTTATGTTCTTTTGTTCTCATCGCTCATCGCGGATGGTCATAAAATGATAAACTTGGTCTAGCAATGAGTGATATGATGTAATTTCCTTTATATCGCATGATCACAGATATGTTTTAAATGTAAAGTTCCACATTAGCGATATGTGATGCACATTGTAACATTGTAAATCGTTCCATTGTTGATTGCTCGCATAATGTATAAGGAGAATTAGCGATGAGCGATGAACTTATGTTATATCGCTCATCACGAATTCATTTCTAAACTTGAGTTCCAAATTAGTGACAAGTGATGGTGTTTTCTAAGAGTTTTTTCTTTCGCTAATTTAATATGATCCTATGAGTGATGTCTTTTGTGCCATTTATTCTTACGCAAGTGCACGTGTCTAAATCTGGCACCTCCACTACATCTCTCGTCACCGATAGGAGCCTGGGTGCAAAGCTTAAATTAGTGACGCACGATGAAGGAAAAAATGTGACCAAAGAATAGGTCACAAAACCATGGGCTGAAGACCATCACGGGGACATTTACATCATTGATAAGGATAATAAGGGATGAGATGCATCTATGATAAGAGATGACTATTGATGGAACAGGCAATGTGGCAAGATCCTGAGAATTTGGCATACAACAAAAAGGAAAGCAATGAAAGGACTGAGGAACTGTTGATGTAGTTTTAAAATAGGATGATCCAAAGGACTAAAGATCATCGCATGAATAATTTCAGCCTTAAATTACACCCTAAAACTTGGGAAGGATTGGCGATCAGAAATCAAGCGTATAAGGGAATTTTCTCTCTAAGAAGAGTTAATCATGTGTACTTCGTCGATATTAATAAAAGCACAGATTAGGTTGGCGATACATGCTGATTGACAGAATGCAACACTTGAGTTGGCATCATTTTTTTCTATAATCAAGTTGCTAAAGGCATAAAAAACAAGGCTCATATCACCATGAATGAAGTTTTAAATGCTTTAAAATCGACGGGATAGATTCAAAGTCAAGTTGTTAAGTTATCAACTCGCTCACGTGAGGAGCTCTCGAATCATTAATTTTGCATGCTTCAAACTGCCTATTTAATAAAAATTGCTTGATCACCTTTGTCATAATTTAGTATGCAGTGAATGAGAGGTGTGGGTTAGTCAGAAATTGTGTGAGTATTAATTATTCTTGATTCAGGAAGTGGACATTCTTGTCCTAGGTAAATAGGTCTGCCATGGTGGTTTGAGAGTCTGAGAAATTGAGTCTACTTGAGTCTAAGAGAAATACTTCTGAGGACAAGATTGAAACACAAGGAGATCCTGATGCGCCAAAAGGAAGAATGGGACTTGGAAAATTCAAGGAGTATAGTAACAAGGAAAATTACCATCCACGGGACCAGATAGTTTCAGAAGAATTAGTCAAACATAGAGAGAAGAAGATGCTGAAATATGAAAAGAAGGATAGGAGAGAGAGTGAGAATTGTAAGGCTTATCCGGAAGGATGTAATTCTCCATATGAGGTTTATAATAAGAAGGTGGTGACAATTTCTCCAGTCCCACCACATGACAAATGTGGGTGAGTATCTTCTAAGGTTGATGACTCAGAGTAATGACTATACCCTAGTTTTTTTCTTATGAAACCATGCCCTTTCTATTAGGATTGTCTAAATTAGCACTCATGTGATTTCTTGTTTCTAGTGTTTAGGTGGAATGTTTTCAGGCTGGTCTATAGGAGAAGTCCCAGACTAGTTAACCTTGGAGGCGTATATGTTGTTTCCAGACAATATACAAGTTTGTGTTGGAGCTGCTATTGGAGAATCTTCTTTGGTCAACAAGGATGAGGATTCAACAAGGTTGCAACAAAATCTTCCTTTTGAGGAGCTAGCATGTCTTCATTCAGGGAATATGGAATGTGGCCTTTTACTCTTCCATTTTTCTTAATGATTGTGTGTAACTAACTAGGAATTTCTTTAATTCTGGTACAAATGAAATGAAATGTAAATGTAATTAAGCCTGAAGCTTGTTGCTCCCTTATTCTATAAAAAGGATTTCAGGGCTTATTACATGCATCAAATTCTAAAGTCTAAATAGGGTTTTAGGTGAAATCTATGTTCAAGAAAGGCACTTTGAATAGAATAATGATAATATGTCAGTAGTTTGTCTTGGATATGAATTCCTGTATGTAGTGATCTTAAATAAGTTTTATAGAAATTACTGATATCGAAACAAATATCCGTCTAGAAGCAGATACTCTCCTATGTATGTTCCTTACAAGTTATAAATGAGAAATGATAATGGTGTTATCGTTTGTCTTTAGATATTTCATTTGAATGTGTTACTCTTTTTTCAGCTTTAATACAAGGAGTTAATTAAAATGCTTGAATAGGGTTATAAACTTTGTAAGAAATTGCTTAGGATTCATAAGAAGTAAATGTTTCAAGCACAGTGAGTTTTCATAAATGCAAAGCAATATGAAAATAGTCTACCTATTTCTAAATTGAGTAATTTGTAAATTACTGATCCTTACATTTTTGACTCTATTGCTCCAATTGATGAGACACTGGTCATTTTTTCAGAAAATTTTGCATAAAATGAATAGATAGTGTTCTTGGCCCTGGATTTTAAGATAGGACAATATTCAATCAAAAATATTTCCAAGGATAGTATAGGTGGAATTACCCCCAATTCCTTGCAAATAACTAGTCACTCACTTGAAAATCTGCCAAATATTCAGTGAGAAGGATT
This sequence comes from Sequoia sempervirens, assembly GCA_007258455.2. Taxonomy (NCBI): domain Eukaryota; kingdom Viridiplantae; phylum Streptophyta; class Pinopsida; order Cupressales; family Cupressaceae; genus Sequoia; species Sequoia sempervirens. The sequence continues at coordinate 93,268,968 of VDFB02075321.1, read as the reverse complement.
TTATTTGCAATAAATAGGAATCAATGTGTATAAATGTGTTACTAACCAAATATACTTCACGAAAACACAATTGGGATCACTCTCCTAGGTTTCATAGAGCCTTAAGTGAAGGAGTAAGGACCATAAAATCCTATGCTCATTGTGTTGGCCACTAACCTAGCAGTTCTTCATCATTGGATTTGGCTACTTTTTAGAGAATTGTTTGGTTTTGCTGGAAAAATCACCAATAGGATGCAAGGAAATTTGTTCAGAGTTGCAAATCTTTTCAAGTTACAAAAGGAAGTAGTTGGAACACTGAATTATATAAACCTTGGACAGTCCTAGAGCAAACTTGGCAAGACATCAGTATGGATTTTGTATTAGGATTGCCGAAGACACAGAGAGGACATGATTCTATATTTGTGGTAGTAGAAAAATTTGCAAAGATGGCTCATTTCATACCTTGTAAGAAGAAAATTAATGCAGTACATGTAGCAGAGCTATTTTTCAAAGAGATTGTGAGATTGCATGGATTACCTAAGAGTATAGTTTCAGATAGAGACACAAAGTTTGTTGGTTACTTTTGGAAGATGCTTTGGAAGAAGGTGAAGATAGATTTGAAGTTCAGTTCAACATTTCATCCATAGACAAATGGATAGATAGAGGTAGTGAATAGGAGTTTTGGAAATTTGTTGAGATGTTTGGTTGGAGAAAGGCAGGAAGTTAGGATTTGATTCTTTCACAAGCAGATTTTGCATACAATAATTCAGTGAACATGAGTATAGGAAGAACACCTTTTGATATTGTTACCAAAGAAAACCATAGAGCAGTAGCAGAGAACTACGAGATATCAGTATGGAAGAAAAGAGAAGTTCAGAAGTAGAGGAATTTGCAGATTACATGAAGATAAGGCACAATTAGGTTAAGAAACATCTGGAGGAGATGAACAATAAGTACAAAAAACAAGTAGACGAGAATAGGATACATAAAGAATTTGAAGTGGGAGATGAAGTGATGGTGTACTTGAGAAAAGATAGATTTATAGTTGGGACATATAACAAGTTGAAGATAAAGAAGTTTGGACCTTGTAGGATGCTCAACAAATTTGAGTCAGGAATGCATATGAAGTGGAGTTACCAAAGACATTGATTATATCACCTGTTTTCAATATTGCAAACCTATATCAGTATCATGAAACAGATTTTGGTGACAGAATGAAAGAAGACTTGAAGACATAGTTGCCACAATAAGTACTGGAACAGATTGAATACATCTTGGACAACAAAATTGCATGCATCACTAAAGGAAGGAAGTATAGAGAATATCTTGTGAAGTGGAAAGGAAAACCAACAAAAGACTCATCTTGGATACCTCAGGTTGAGGTAGACCATCTCGGTTTCCCTCTAGCCCCATCAAAGTGAGGGAATCACTTTCAAATCAACCTTGAGTGTTTGATTTAGGAGCATCCCTAGTTCACAAGCAATTTTGCATCAACAAAAATATTTGCATTTTAGTTAGGTTTTTTTCAGTTTCCTGTTCAGTCAGTTCAGTCATAAGCAGTTTCTATATTTTGGCCTGCATTTTTTCATTGTTTCATTTCAAACCTTGCGTAGCCTAATGACACATCATTCAATGTTTTTTGGTTCATGGTCGACCTTCCTTGGGATGTCGCACTTCATTTCATTCATTTGTGATGGAGTCCTATCCATTTAGGACTGACCTATCTATGTATACATGTTAGACCTCTCTCGTGGAGTGTAAAATCTTCTTGGGCCAACACAGAGGAATCTATTTTTTTTAGAGATGATATATATTGATGTAATAGATCCTTAGGAAAGTAGTTCTCTATAGTGATTCAGACACATAGTTTGGAATTCTTTGCGAAGGAGCTTCAAAGATTTATCTTAAGTATATTTTTTAATTGTGAGATCAGGCCTATGAGCCCTAATTGTAAGCCTCCATGTTGTCAGCTAGTTGTATTTGATTTCTATCACATGTTGAATGATTGAATCTACATTTTTTTCATATCTTTGAGTTGTTTCTGTTGTGTTTACTCTAGCTAGATGGTCTGGACTACTCTCTTTGAGGACCCTCCTAACCGTGACTGCACTAGGGCCCCTTTCTAAGTCTTATTGTATGGGATCAAGGCCCTATCCCTTTTTTTTTTAATAAAACACAATGGTCTAATAAGCTAGGCTATTCAATGTATGAGAATAAGATAATTCTCTAAGAAGCTATATCTCTTAATGTAAGTATATCTAGGAAAAGGTTATAAGAAGCTAGATAAATCAATATAGAAAAATAAGATAATGTTGTAACAGAAAGGACCGGATAGTGTAGGAACATACATATGTGAAGAAAATAGTCGCAAGGATCATAATAAAAAAACCAAGGATCAAGGTATAATAGATAGGGGATCATGAAAACAAGAGATGGCCTAGCAAGAGTGACTGGATTAGATAAGATAATATTAAAATAAGAGATTAAAAATAAAAAAGACAAAGAGAAATCATGAGAAAATCAAGTGATAGAAGAAATCAAATATGCTCCATAAGTGGGATAAAAGGGTATGAAGTAAACATTAAAAAATGAAAAAATAAAAACACACACACACACACACACATTCACCTAAGTGGGGGATGAAGATGCAGACAATATAAAGGGATCACAAAAGATGAAGTACAAGTGAAAAGTGATCAATACAAAAGAAAAATGATAAATGAAAGAAAAGGGTATGTGTAGGATCATGATGCCCAAAAGTGGCAATATGAGGGGTATGTGGTTGACTTTTTTTTTACCCAAAATTGATGAAACAAAAGGGTTTTAAAGGAGATTCTCATTTTCCAATGATATAAATTATGCTTTAATTTGAATTTAATAAGTAATTATTATTCATTTTCTTTTCAAATTATGACTAAAGTCCTTATTGATAGGTTGATTGAAAAACATCTATAGCTTTCAACGGTATCACATTTTTTGAATCCAAAATATGTGTCACATTCTATGCTTCGCATACTATAGGATTAAAAAATAAATTGAATTTCATGAATTTTTGACCAAGTTAAGGTGGTTAGACATACGAGTTTTATATTTTTTAAAAGTTGTAATAAAAAATTCATAATTAATTATTTACTTGGAAAAATTACAAAAAATATGCATCACATCAGGGCACGAATCCTCTACTTATATCTAAAATCTTATAAAAAATATTATCATTTTATTGTGGTTAGGTGGTTAGACAGACACCTACTTATCTTTCCCCTTAAATTTAAGTACCATTGCATTGAAATTTCAAAATTTCACCAAATAGATTTAAAAAAACCTAGTAGTTTAGAAACTACATTCAATTTGCTATAGATTCTATTTTTACATATTTTTGAAATAATATAGATAACTTATTCAAATTTTACGCCAAGTTTCCTAACTTTGGTTTTCTTGAATTTTTGCCTCTTAAGGGTCTATTTTTTTTCCATGATGATCCTACACATACCCAAAAGTAAGAGTGATATCTAGAAAATAAATCCATCTATCGTATCATGTAACTTCTCTTTTATGTTATACATGACCCCAATGTGTATCTTCCCTTTGTCTATAAATTCTTGAATTTTATGTTGGAATACTTGATGAATTTATTCTTAGGATATTGTTGTTAGCTATAAGAAGTATATCTAGTACAAGGATCAAAATTTAAAAAAATATACATAATACAAAGTCCATGCTACTCTTATGTGAACAAGGTCTAGAGAAATAGTTAATGACAACATAAGAAAAATCACAAAATGAAGTATAAAGAAAGTAAGATGAATCAAATAAAATTATAAGATAGAGAAATACAAGGCATGTTACTAGATCATGGATAGGTAGGTCAGATGATATATCCTTTTGAGAAGTCTATGATTGCTAATATTATGATGAAAGGGATATCATGAAAATAGCGAACAAAAGAACTAGGGCTCTATAATAGAACATAATTTCTATTCACTAACCCCATGAAGGAAGAAAAAAGTAAGATATGATAAACTAAAACCTCCATAGAATTGACACCAATATCCATGACATAGAATTGCATGAATGTGTATCGTAGAAAAAAGGAAACTTGCTTGATTTTGGAATAATTGATGACAAATTGGACTTAATGAGGCCTTGATTTAGTGTTGCAAGGTTTTTTTCACATCCACACTAGGTCTTGGACCCTTGCAAACTAAATAAAATGCATTTATTGATGTCTTGTAAAGGTGTTGTAAAGTGTTATAAAATACTTTCACACCTCTCTAGACTTAATGAACCCATTTTTCCTTAATTAAAAATTATAAAATATATTTAATTGCATTATCACACCAATCTAAAAAGCTTGTAAAATAAAATTAATGATAATCTAGTGTTTTAATGTGTCTTGCACATTCACGTTGGATGTTGTGCCTTTCTAGGCTACGTGGACCTCATTTTAGTGTTGTAAAGTGTATTTAATCACACTTTCACATTGAATTTTGTGTCCCAAGCCCTAATTGACCTTTACATCATCACTAATAGGCCCCTATTACCCCATTGTGTGCATCTTGAGGCATAATTTGATCAAATAATCGATGAAATCATCATAAGAATAGGAATTCCTCATTCCCCAAGAACCCAGCTAGCAAATGGACCCCTCTGGGACTAATTCACCATCTATGGCAAATGAGTCCCTGCCAGGTGGAACTGATTCACCAAAGGTGGCGAATTAGTCCCATTTGGGCTATTTTTGACTTTTGAGAGAGAAAATTTGGAATTTAGGTTTATTATTCTTTCATGTCGGCCTTGGGATCTAATTTATGAGAAAATTAGGAGAATTTCCTATAAAATAAAGTCTCTAAACCCTAATTTACATCTCCTAACTCATTCACACATCTCTTTTCATTCATTCAACATCTATCTTCTATATTAAGTCAAGTAAGCTAGGGTGTCATCATTGCAAGTCATCAAGATAGCTTCCTAAGACATTCAAGGGAGCATTCTTCATGTTTTGTTGTAGACATTCAAGATCTATCATCATGGAAAGGTATTAATCCATTCATTTCATGTTCATTCTTCATATTATCTCTTCAAGGGGTTTGACCAAGGCAAACCTCCATGCCCTAACATCCAACATTCATCTTTCTCTTCTTGTGTGTTTGCATATTTAGGTATCTTGGAAGCTTGGAAATCATTGAAGATCAAGTTGAAAAGTTGTTTAAGTCTTCTCTTCTTTTTCCAAGGAAAAATATCAACAAAATGTCACTTTCAGATTCAGAAATCAGACTTTCAGAGGCGAACACCTGTCAGGAGCCAAAGTGCATACTAGAGACTTTAGTTTCCACCTTTGGATTTTCAGAAATTCAAAAGTAGAACAATTCACCATTGGTGATGAATGAGTCCCACTTCCAGCCCTAAACAGGGTTTTTTGTAGTTTTGGATACCTATTTGTCCAAAACGGGCTCTTGAACAGTTTCCCAGATCTAGGACTAATTCACCCAGAATGGCGAATGAGTCTCACCAAGCCTAAAAATTAGGATTAGTAGCACTAAAAATTAATTTCCAACCTCTAGCAAGATCTCAGGTGCACACCTTCAGTTTCATCCATTTTTGTTACAATTTGCATTCATTTCTAGGTGTTTTTGCATATCACAATGTGTTTTCCAACAAATTGCATTTCAATAGTTTTCACTTAATGATCAATTTTTTTTATAATTTATTTGCATTTATTTTTTATCATTTAGACACATTTATTCATATTTCCATTATAGTTTCATTAGTTTGAGTGAACCACCTAGATTTTGGTGTAGGATCTATCTCTTTCCTTTAGGTGAAAAACCCTAATTGAGCAAAAGAGACATAGTATTCCACCACCTAAAATCTATGGTTTAGAACGAGTCAAGGGAACATGTATCATGTCAAAAAATGAAAGGAATATATCAAAATATAAAATTAATATATGCAAATCAACCAATGAAGAAAACCTATGAGCTACCATGATGCAAAGCAAAGTTAGGGTGCTAGGGTAGGAACAATAGGTTTTACAATGCACTCCAAACCCTAAACATGAGATGAAAGGACAACCAAATTAGTTCTATATTAGATCTAAAAACCTAGATGCAATAGTAGATTGGGTAGCTTTGTTAGGTTAATCATGTATGTAGATTAGAATAATAATATTTTTGATTCCTATGTGTAGGGTCAACTTCATTGTTTTAGATCTACTTCTCTCCTACAAATTCAATCTTTGAGGGTCCTCAAATTTTTCCTCGTGAACTCTTAGATAATAGACTATTACACAATGATATGTCTTTCATGCTCTTAAGTTCTCTCATTCAAATTAGTAATATATTTATAAATACCTTGATAGTTATAAACAAAACTAGATATATAAACTCAACTATACAATAAAATACATCATTTATAATTATATAAATAATTATTCTAAAGTAGATACAAAACTAAATGAAAAATTATGTTTTAACCTTTACAATGATTTATTTATATATATTTCACAAAGGATCTTAAATTTCTAGTGTACGGGACATAATTTCTCTGTCTACTCGAGTTCACTACTAGAAATTGTACATTTTTGGGCGGGAGTATAGGAGAGGATCCAATAGTTGTGCACCCTAACTTTGTGCTTCTCAAAATCCTACTTGGAAATTTCAAATCACTTCAATTTTTTTACAGCAGCTTACTTGGCAAGTCCCTTGCTTATAACTTCCATTTCAGGGCCACATCACCAAATATGATGCCATATCAGCATGCTTTTTGTCAAGGTGTCCAAAAAGGCCCAAAACAAACCTTTTACCAATACTTGTGCATTCACATCATGGGTAGTTGAGTGCTGATGTGGCATCACATGATTGGTTGCTTATTAGATCAAAGGAATACATTTTGTTTAAGTTAAGGTAGTCATGTCACAACTATTGGGCATTATATAAACAACTACTATCACAACTATTGTGTATTATATAAACAACTACTATCTCAACTATTGAAACACGCTCAACTACTGGGTCCTCTCCCCTAAATAAGTCAATCGAGAGTGCTTGCTTACTCCACGATCTTCCCTAGAAGTTTCCTTTGGGCACACTCATTTTTAGTTTCCGCCCAGTGTTGATGACAACAAAAGTGTCAATCATAGGACAAAATAAGTGGAATTCTAAGGGTGCCAATGTATTAGATTCTTTTTTATCAAAGTCATATATTGCATAATCCACCCATTTATTTCAGCCCTAATCACATGGAAATGTTGGGAAAGGTGTTATAATCCTTTCCTAATCTTTTTAGTATTTAATTATTAATTGTTATTATCGTTCATATAGAAAAAGAAAAGTCTCTCTTTGAATTGGTTAATGTTGAGCATCTAATGTTATATGGATATGTATAAAATCATTTTATGATATTGTGATATATGTAAGAGAGCTTATGATGATACTATGATATGTATAAGAGGGGAGTTACATTAGTGATTTGACTTATTGATTAGATTATAATGCATGTTATGATGTGTCATATAGAATATTTGAATGAAGATAATAGAGCTCCCATCTTTGAGAGTGTATTATGACAATTTATGATAGTGTAAAACAATCTTATAAAAGTATCCTATGGATTACTTTTGGAATAGAATTTGAACCCTCAGTTTGGGTACCATTATTGAGTCATGGGATTATTTCAAATATTTTGTAAACCACAATTTCTCCTCCTATTTATTAAGTGATTGAGATGGAGGTTTCATAGTTGTATTGTAGGTAATTATATTATGCCAAAATATCTTTAGATCTACATGTTGGTGCAATCACTTTAGAGGGAGTGTAAAATCATTGGTGCTTTCTATTCTGAAGGAAAGGTTATTTTCCAAATGAGTTTTCTCTAGATAAATTTTGTGTAATGTGATGATTGTTTTTATAAAAAAAATCTCTTTTAAATAATTCAATATTTTTTTTATGCATTTTGTTACAAAGATGGTTGTTGTTGCACTAAAAGATCGATCTGCTAATGCTCAATACAATTGTTAGAGTTAATGAATCCATGGGAGGCAATTAAACCGTGTCACGAACCCAAGCATTGCACTGCACAACAAAAGGAGACCAAGGGCGCACACCTTGCAACAACCCCCCCCCCCCAAACACAAGAGAGGGATTTGAACCCATGACCTAGACTCTGGCACCAATAGTTGCAAAGACGGTTATCTTTGCACCAAAAAATTGATCTGTTAATGCTCGATACAACTGCCAGAGTTAATGAATCCATGAGAAGCGGTTAATCCATGTCACAAACATGAGCATTGCACTACACAACACAAGGAGACCAAGGGCACACACCTTGCAACACATTTCTCTTGTTTGATTGGTGCAAGAAGTAGTCCATTATCACATCTTCCTTTTAGTAAATCATGTAACTTGAATTAACTATAAGTAAATTTATCATGTATCAAGTAGATAAAGTATGTTAAATGATAGGGTAAGCATATCGTTTGGAAATGATGACAAAGAATAAGATTACCTCATGTACAGGAAAATGATGAATTGTGGAATGGTGATTAGTGACCAAGAATAGATATGTATGCACATAGGGTACTAGGATAGAATTATACCCCCAATGAGGTATCCAATAGCATGAGCACAATGAAAGGTATAATTTAAACTAATCTATTATGTGTATTAATTAAACTAATAAGTGAAAACATGAGAATCAACACAAAAGGAAAATTTCAATAAATGAAATGGAAACTTCAAATTAAGTCACATATGCATCTCTTATAGAGTGAAAAGATGAATCACATAAAAAAAATGAACTTATAACATAATATAATACCTCTTGATAAATTAATGTGTTCCATAAATGATAAAAAAAAATTTAAAAAAATCTCAACTTGACATCATATACTTGCTCCAAGTTGGGATGAAGATGGTGAAATGATGGATCTGATAACAATTTATAAAAAATTAATGATATGGATGAGTGCTTGGGATTCAATATTGGATTATGATTTTATCCCCATTAAAGGTGGAGAGTATGTGGAGAGGTGGTATTTTTTTAGCTAATTAACTAATTTATTTATTTATTGCAACTATTTATCCATTTTCATTCAATGAATTGATTGACTTGAATTTATTTTTTAACTCTTTTTTTCCATTTTCAAGATTAAATTGACTTGATTTATCAATATTGTTAGCTATTTCATTTAATGAGTTAATTTATTTGATATATTCATTGATTTATCATGTTTTTTATTAGACTATTTGTTGATAGTGATTTTTTCTGGATTGATTTAAATATTTGAATATTTTTGAGAAAATGTTTTATTTAAATTAATTAAATAATAAATATTATTTAATCAAATTGACTTTGATAAAGTGGATTAATGAGGATAAGATTAGTTATTTTAATGAGTGGACATTATTAGGTGTCAAGATGCGCATGGTGATGTGGAGATGAGTGTATGAAAGATTTTAGTGTATATTTTTCTCATCTTTGAAATGAAAATATTTCTACAATAAGGAATACCATTTCAAAGAAAGTAGATATAGGAACTTGGTGATATATGATGTCAAGTATTAACTACAAAGGTCTAGTTGATTGAAAACATTACTGCTGTGAAAACCATACATATCAATAACAACATAAATTTTGATTGAGATTGGATTCAAAGGTTACTTTGACACATGGAAAGGCTTCAAATTTTGGATTGAATTGGATAATGGGATCCCCCTTTGAGAGGACATGAGAGTTTGAAGAACATGAGTGTGTTATCAAAATGAAGGGATTTAAAAAGACAAAGAAAGTGAGTTAAAGGATGAATGTTAAGGAGAAATATATGAGTTTGGAAATGATGAGATGTAGATGGGAAGATATATTATGATGAATGGGGTGGTTGAAGTGAACATGAATTAGGTGTGGATTATGGACTTATTTTATGATTATAAATGTGTGAGGCATTTTGTTAAGTCTTATGATGATATAAATGGAAATGTAGAATGATATCTTCTAAAATTATGTGAGCATATGTACATGTTGAGTATCTAAAACTATATTCTAATATTTTTAAAAATAATTTTAATTTTGCATAGATTGTATGCATCGTGATATAATGGATCATGATTATGACACACCATAGGCATAAAGGATTGTCTGGAAATAATAAATCAAAATATTAAAGAAATAAAATGCACACACAAGTACATGAAAAGTAACAATAAAGATAAAAGAAAAGATAAGCCTCATGTTAGGGTTAGAAGGTAGATATCTAACAATTAAATACAAATTTGATTAATAAACAGAGAAATGAAACACATAGAAAAAATTATAACATAGAGAATTTAACGTGGTTCACCTAATCCAGGCTACATCCACAAAACTGTAGGCATCCACTGATTTTATTATCCAGTGCAAAACTTATTACAATCTCACGAATAATCACCTATTTTCTTCATATTGTAACTCCCATCCCAACCCCTTATAACAAGATTAGAAGCTTCCAGATTAGAGTTTTACAAAGTCAACTTTTTTTCTATTTTGGTGATTTTTCCATTTTCAGCGACGACACAAAAAAGTAGGAAAAAACATTTTCCTGAGGGTTGCCACCCCCAAAACCCTGCACGGGGCCCAACCTGGCCCAACCCGGCCCAACATTTTCCTGAGTGTACAGTATAGCATGATCAGTTTCCACATACCAAAAATCTCCCACTGGGAGACTGATCAGGCTCCACACCAAACAATCTCCCACTTGGAGACTGATCAGGCTCCACACCAAACAATCTCCCACTTGGAGATTGATTCTGGATGACACTGCTACACTTACAGCTCCCACTGGAAAGAAGAACCTTGGACCCTATTGCTCTGTTATACTTGAATTCAAACTTGAAGGCCAACTGACGCTAAAGAGGAGCTCAACTTCTCCCTTGTCACTACCTTTGTAGACATATCTGCTGGATTGGCATCTATATGTATCTTTTCTAGCTTTACCTATCCATCCTCCAACACTGAATGAATGAAATGATATCTCAAATGTATGTGTTTTGTTTTAGAGTGCAAGGCATAATTCTTTGCAATATGTATAACACTTTGGTTGTTTGTAAACAAGTAATTTTTAGCATGTTGTTTTCCCAACTCTTCCATGAAAAGTTGCAGCCATATCATCTCTTTTGCCACCTTTGTTGCAGCAACATACTCTGCCTCAGTGGTGGATAAAGAAACCACCTTTTACAACTAAGAGATCCAAATCACTGTTGTCCCACCAACTGTAAATACATAACCTATGGTACTTCGCCTGGTATATATATCACCTGCCAAATCTGAATCAACATAGCCTTTTAAATCAGTAGCAAAGCCCCCAAAACATAAAAATTTATTTGATGTGCCTCTCAAATACCTGAGAATCCATTTTATCGAATTCCAATGCTCAACTCTGGAATGACTCATATACCTACTAACAACTCCTATAGCATGTGAAATATCCAATCTTGTGCATACCATGGTGTACATTAAACTACCACAGTTGAATCATATGGTACCTTGGACATTTTTTCTTCCC
>VDFB02075321.1:93201044-93257356 GCA_007258455.2 Sequoia sempervirens | reverse complement strand
AATCAAGCAATGGAAACATTAATTTTTTTAAGAATTAAGTTTAATATATAACTTGTTTATCTTTAGTTTATTAAGTTTCTTACACAATATAAATATTTTCCATGTAACTTTATGGTGGGAAGATTTTGGTGTAACAACTTATCTTCAAAACTCATCATCCATACTTCAATCTCACAACTCAAATATATTTATGTTACTACCTACTACTTGAACTTAAAGTTTTCTTCTCTAGTCTATTTAGAGTAGACGAGGTTATGGGTGGTCTCAACACATGCATTGTGAGATGCTTCCCCACGGAAAATGTAGAGACATTGTACATGAGTTCCAAATTTATAAGGGCATGGAGGGGAGGTTTTCTACACATTTATGCATGTAGGAGAACAACTCTACAACTAGGTAAAGAAACATTAATTGTAATGTTAAGCTCTACTTTATTAAGTTTCTTACAAAGTATAAATATTGTCCCTGTAGGTTTATGGTGGGAAAATTTTGGTGTAACACCTTATTTCAAATAAATCTTCTATTTTTTAAATCCACAACTCAAACATATCTATGCTATTACTTGTCACTTGAACTTGATCTTCTCTAGTCCATTTAGAGTAAATGAGGTTATGGATGGACTCAACAAATGCATGGTGAGGATGGTCCCCAATGAAAAATCTAGAGACATCACACATGAGTTCCAAATTTCTAAGGGCATGGAGGGGATGTTTTCTCACATCTATGAATTTGTAGGAGAACAAATCTATAGCCAAGTAAAGAAAAAATTAAGTTTAATATTTAATTCTAATTTATTGTAAGTTTATTAAGTTTTGTACAAAATATAAACATTGTCCCTGTAAATCTATGGTGAAATATTTTGATGTAACAACTTATCTTTAAAAACTCATCATCCATATTTTATTCTAGTCCTACATTACTTTTGGATGAGTGTAAATTAAGTGTTTTTAGGCTATTCACATAAAGAAGTGCAACATGTTGACTCAAAACCACTAGAATGACCTTGTTTTTGTGTGATGCCTCATTTAGTTGTGTGCAAATGAGGTGGAGGGGCATACACACAAGATATTTTACCTTAATGACATTGAAATATATTCAAAGTCAATATGGATCCCATGTTTAGTGTTGATGATATAGTTAATTTGGAGAGGGAGACATCAAATGTAGTAAAAAATGAGGGAAAAGGCAAGGTGTGTGTTAGGGATCTTTTGCATTCATGTCATGATCCTATGATTAAGGTCTATTGAGGAATATATTGTTCCTCAACAAGAAGCTGCAACACTATCATATAATTCAAACACCCACATAGCCATTTAGAAGCTATAGTTGCAGAATGAATTTTATTGATCATGAAACATTGAAAAACTACTTTTTAATTTTCATTTATATAGAAACTTGAAGTTGATATGTATTGAACTCTTATAGATTATGAACATTAAAATTCTATTTTATAATTTTTATTTATATAGAAACTTGAAGTTGATATGTATTAAAATTTAATTTTGATCTATATATGAAGGAAATCAATATGTTTTCTTAACTCAATATTATACATATTTTTGAAAATTATTTTACAATTTAAATATTTTTCAATATGTTCAAAAAATTTGCTTTGTTTTTGAAAATTTTAGATCTACTAAGTGCTTTTTTACTATTTTGAATTTTTGAAAATTTTGGCTCTATTGAGTTTTTGTTTAATCCAAAGTATTAAATTGTGTATCCAACATCGGGTAATTGTAAGAAGTTGGGTCCACTTTTTGTCCAAAAATTGGAAGTGTTTTTCTTGAAAATCAAAGTTTGTCACGCTTGAATTAAAAATTTGAAGCAATTACACATAACCTTTAAAAATTCCAATAATATGAAATGTAAGATTTTGAGTTTAGTTTTCAAATATGCAATTTGTTTTAATATCCAAATGATACAAATTAATTTTGTATAGGATTGTATAAAAATTATGTTTTGAAAGTCATTTTTTTAGACCATAACATGCACATGTACATCAAGCATAGTTTGACCCAAATAAATTTATCTTTCTAATTCCTTATGGGGTGATGCAAAATTCTTTTTATAAAATTTTCAATTTTTTTTTTTGATTTTTTATTGGGCCTAGTTGCTATTTTTGAAAACCCCTCATGTATGGAAAGCATAATTGTGATGAAATAACTTGCACAATAAAATAATATGATAGAAAATATGCTGAAAATACTTGATAATAAGTGAGAATAACAAGCCACTTTGAGAGGGAAAACCTCCAAATATCCCCAATGAGAGCACAATTCACAATATGATCCTAAATAAGATTCACTACCTCCTATATATCCCTTATTTATGTCAAGGATAATCACGTAGGACAACTTCGATAACCCTATATAAGCCTTCAGATGACCTAATTAACTAAATAACAATATAATAATGATAATATGACTTAGTTAAGAGGTAAGATAGGCACACGACAACTATTTATAACCCAATGTACTCTAATATTAAGGGCATAGCATTCCCCCCTCTTTAGTGAAGAATTGTCCTCAATACTAAGCAATTTTGGAAGCTTCTTAATGAACTCCTTGTCCTCCCATGTGGCATCTTCAACTGGTAAATTCTTCCATTGGATGAGATATTGATTGAATGTTTTGGTCCTTAGCTTCCTTGTGCATTTCTGAAGAACAAACTCTAGTTCAAATATGATTCTTTCATCTTCATCAAGCTCGGGTAATATTGTCTAAGTAGGGATATTATTTCCACTTACCTTATTTAAACACGAAACATGAAAAATTGAATCTATCTTTGCTGTTGTAGACATCCAAATTTGGACACTTAATTTATCCAAATTTATCACTTTTCATCTAAACATCCTCTTATCCGAGTTAATTAAATACCTTACCCTCCTTAATCCTCTTTTCATCAAATAAATTAAATAAATATTACATTTATTTAATTCCTCACATGCCATTTTTATCTAATCCTAATCCATTTCCTAATCTCTTCATTAAGGATGTGCACATGCCTAATCCTTGATTAGGATGTGTCACATCCTCCAACTTTTTCAAGTTGGCTTTTAATCCTAATTAACCCTTAATTATCCTCTAATTACTGATTAGTCAAACCTAATTAGTACCTTGGTCAACTCTCCCCACCCCCAAGGAATTTTTAATTCCTTTTTATTCTTCCAAGAATCCCCTTTTCCCATGTATCTTCTAGAATCTTTGACTTGTCACATCAAGTCACATGTGACAAACTCCCACTTTTTGGGAACATTGTCTTATCCACTAGATTCTTCCAATCATTGTGAATTTAAAATTCACTTTTATTCACCCAAGATTTTTCCCATCTCCCAATGTACTTGCAAAGTACTTGTACTTCCTCCACATCATGTACTCTTCCACCTCACTTACACCTCATCTCCCCTTAGCCACTTCACCATCCACATGTCAAGATGTGAGGGCTTGTGAGTTCTCAACTCACCATAGCCCTTCATCTTGACCTTGTTGGATCAATCTCAACCGTTGAATTCTCTAGAGAATTCAAATTCTCCTATAAATACCCCCTCCTCAAGGGCATTTACAACACTTAGCCATTTGATAATTACATGCTGCCATTTTGCCTTCACTATCATCTAGCCATCATTTTGCACATTCAATCTTGCATTTAGCCACTCAAGAGCCATCAAGGAGCATACATATTAATCCAAATCAAGGGCCAACCAAGGAGTTTCAGCTATAAGAAGGAAGTTATATCATTTGTCTTCATTTAACACTTTCCTCTTTGTGTTTTCAAATTCCTTAGGCTAATCATGAGGTGTTTCATTATGTTTTCCATTGCATTTTAATTGCTTAGAATAGGTTAAATATTTTGATATCACATATCTGGCACGCCTGGTAGGACCCACAAACGGGTTCCCATACTTCAAGTTTGCTGCTGTTGAGATTTTTGCAGGAACACGTTGCAGTGGGGCGATTACGCCCCTATTTTTACCGCAGTGGGGTGATTACGCCCCTGTTTTTACTGCAGTGGGGCGTCTAAACCCTCTTGGACTGAAAATTATTTTTGTGCTAACACTTTACTGCAGTGGGGCGTCTGCACCCTCTTGGGCTGAAAATTATTTTTGTGCTAACACTTATTGGTAAGTATGCCTCATGCCTCTCTTGGGCTGAAAATTATTTTTGTGCTAATACTTTACTGTAGTGGGGTGTCTGCTCCCTCTTGGGTTGAAAATTATTTTTGTGCTAATACTTTCCTGCAGTGGGGCGTCTGCGCCCTCTTGGGCTGAAAATTATTTTTGTGCTAATACTTTACTGCAGTGGGGCGTCTCCGCCCTCTTGGGCTGAAAATTATTTTTGTGCTAATACTTTACTGCAGTGGGGCGTTTGCGCCCTCTTGGGCTGAAAATTATTTTTGTGGTAATACTTTAATGCAGTGGGGCGATTACACCCTCTTGGGCTGAAAATTATTTTTGTGCTAACATCTCTATCGCTAGCGCCCGCGCCTCTGAACCAAAAATTATTTTGTGCTAATACTTTTCTGCGCAATGCCTATGCCCTGGTTTGAAAATTATTTTGTGCTAACACTTTACCGCGAAGTACGCCTACACCCTCTGGGCTGAAAATTATTTTTGTGTTAATACTTTTCCTCATAGCAAGGCCCTCATGCCTCTGGCTGAAAATTATTTTGTGCAAACACTTACCCAGTTGGGGCTCATGCTTCTTGGCTAAAATTATTTTTTGTGCTAAGGTTTTTCTCAGTGCAAGCCCAGACCCTTTTGGTCTGAAAATTATTTTTGTGCTAACACTTTACTGTAGTGAGGCGTCTGTGCCCTCTTGGGCTGAAAATTATTTTTGTGCTAATACTTTTCTGCAGTGGGGCGTTTGCGCCCTCTTGGGCTGAAAATTGTTTTTGTGCTAATACTTTTCTGCAGTGGGGCGTCTGTGCCCTCTTGGGCTGAAAATTGTTTTTGTGCTAATACTTTTCTGCAGAGGGGCGTCTGCGCCCTCGTGGGCTGAAAATTATTTTTGTGCTAATACTTTACTGCAGTGGGGCGTCTGCGCCCTCTTTGGCTGAAAATTATTTTTGTGCTAACACTTTACTGCAGTGAGGCAGTCACACCCCCTAGGCTGAAATTTGTGCTCACTTTTTCGCAGTGGGGCGATTACGCCCCTGTTTATACTGCAGTGAGGCGATTACGCCCCTGTTTTTACCGCAGTGAGGCAATTACGGCCCTGTTTTGCTGCAGAAGGGCAACTGCAGCCCTTGGAAGGTAAAACTATTATCTTGGCTTCGATTTTCTTTGCTATTTTCTCCCTAACATTGTTCTTGCAAAGATACATGTGTTTTTTGCTAACTTTTTGCAGCATATTCTTGTGAAGTTGATGGAGAAAGCGGGATAAAACATCTAACATTTGCTTGCAGGGCTATCCATTTGCTCAAACTTTTTAAACTATCCTTGTTTTTTGCATTAATCTAAGAACATAGTTTAATTAGAGGGAGTAATATTCATTGCTTGCTATGCTTGTCTTTTTGTGTTACCCAAAGGGGGCATTAGTTTGTTTTCACTTTCCCCTTGCACTTCGTGTGAGCCTGGGGAGTAGTTGGAGACGGTTAGTGTTTTCTTTATAGTGGGACCTGCTTGGGGTTTTCATCACCCCAAGGGACGATTCCAACCACGCGTACCAGTGGGGTATATAAAGGGGGGAGAGCGAAAGCTGTACCCCAATTTAGTCATGTCGTAATTGGCGGAGCATCGAATCTAGGGTGATACCTAGATAGACATGAAGAGTTGGTCCGAGCCCTTCAGTATCTCGCTGGGGTTCCCGACTCACGCTTGTGATGGGCTGGTGTTCACGGTTGTGCCTCACGTACTGAGAGTATATCAAGGACTCCCTAGACACCTTGTGCATCCTAGATTAAGACCTCTTTGGCCATACCCTTAACACTAATCATAGGGTTGTGTTTGCTTGAGAGTGTTTTCTTGTGAGAAACCAGTGAAATTTTGACAATTTGGCCTTATCCTTGTCATTTTAAAGTCCTTGCCATAGTCATTTGCATCAAACCAAGCCTCTGTTTTATCGCAGTGGGGCGATTACGCCCTTGATTTTACCGCAGTGAGGCAATTACGCCCCTGATTTATCACAGTGAGGCGATTACGCCCCTGGTTTGCTACAGAGGGGCGAATTTGCCCTCTTGAACACCTGAAATCACCCCATTTGGATCCTTTTAGCCTCTAAACCATCATTTAACCATTCCCAACCATTATCTCATCATCCTAAGCCTTCGTTTTGTCACTCTAAACCTCCAAAAACCTCCATTTGATCCGTTTAAACCTCCATCTTATCATTCCAAATCTTTGTTTAACCATTCTAAATCCCCACTCATTCTCCACAATCATCTTCAATCTGCCCGTTCATTCTAATTTCCTCATATTCCATCCAAAAGTCCATACCCTCACCTAGCGAACGTCATAATTTTTACCATTTACATCACCAAACACCACTCCTAATCAGCGTAGAAAGGCGGAAGTGCCCTATTTTTACGTAGCGCCCTATTTTTACGTAGCGCCCCATTTTTACGTAGCACCCTGTTTTTACGTAGCACCATGTTTTTACGTAGCGCCCCGTTTTTACAGAGCACCCTATTTTTACGTAGCGCCCTATTTTTATGTAGCGCCCCATTTTTATGTAGCGCCCCATTTTTACGCAGTGCCCCATTTTTACGTAGCGCCCCGTTTTTACGTAGCGCCCTCTATTTTACCGCAGAAAGCTGACTACGCCCCTATAACTTCCCGGGGCCATCATTTACAAACTGTACGTCGAATTGACTTTGTCCAAAAACTAAAGTTGCTTAGTTTTTCAAGATTTATCTAGTGGTACCTTCCATTTCATCCTATCAAGAATTTGACTATCCTAGGGCGGCCACGCCCTGCATCACGGGGTGGATACGCCCCTAACTTCCTGGGGCTGTCATTTACAAACCATGCATCGGATCAACTTCGTTCAAAAACCAAAGTTGCTTAGTTTTTCAAGATCTATCAAGTGGTACATTCCATTTCCTCCTATCATGAATTTGACTATCCCGGGGCGGCCACGCCCCGCATCGTAGGGTGGATACGCCCCTAACTTCTCGGGGCTGTCATTTACAAACCGTGTATCGGATCAACTTCGTTCAAAAATAAAAGTTGCTTAGTTTTTCAAGATCTATCTAGTGGTACCTTCAATTTCCTCCTATCAAGAATTTAACCATCCTAGGGCGGCCACGCCCCGCATCGCGGGGTGGACACGCCCCTAACTTCCCGGGGCTATCGTTTACAAACCGCGCATCGGATCAACTTCATTCAAAAACCAAAATTGCTCAATTTTTTGAGCTCTATCTAGTGGTACATTTTGTTTTTTCCTATCTAATCAAACCAATCCATTCCTCTAATCAAATACATACAATCATCTAATCAATCCAAGCACCCTAATCCTATTAAGTTCATCCAATCATAATTATCCAATCAACATCATTTAATCATTTGATCCTATCCAATCAAAATGATCTAGTGATTTAATCAAATTCATCAAATCATCTACCTGATCCAATCATCTATCTACCGAATCCCATCAAAATCAAAAGCAATCCCATCCAATCATCCTAATCTGAGCTTTTGTCCAATCCTGATCTAAGCTTGACCAAAATCCTGATTTGAGCTTTAATCTGTTCCCATCCAAAAATTTTTATCCATCCTCTTTATCCTGTCATCATCATGAATCATCATCCTCCATCAATAGTGGTCAAGGGAAACCCTAATTACGTCGAAACTAATAACAAAAGTTTGGTTGATCAAGAGGTATACGACATAGATCCCCTTGACACTATCATCCATTCCTTATATTCCTTTTCCTTCCCCTTCCATCCATTCCTTTATCCATCCCTCTTCCATCCCTATATTCCTTCCATTCCCTCTTTCCCGGTTGGCCACTACTAATCCACATCCACACCCTTTTACCTTAATCCCTACATCCACATATCTAATCATAATCCACCATCCCAATACCCTTATTATAATCCATCCCCACATCCTCTTGTCCCACTACACCACCTATATCCTCTTGTCCTAATCACAATCCATGTCCCTATCTTAATTCACCCACTCAATATCCTTACCTTAACCCTCCATCCAATCCTGGTCATCCATCTACTCCCTGATCCCTCCATCCAATCCCATTCATCCATCTACTCCTAGTCCCTCCATCAATCCTAATCCCCATCTACTCATAGTCCTACATTCAATCCCATTCCTCCATCTAACCCTAGTCCACCAATCCATAATCCCTCCATTTCTACCACCCCAGCCAAGCCAACCATATGCAAGTCTCTCATTTCAGAAGTTCTCCAAGGACTCATTACAAAGAAGCCATCCCCAACTCCACATCTTGAAGTCATGGAACCATGCCATCCCAATCCATCATCCATGATAACTAGTGATGAGAGCCTTCTCCATACCACACCTATCATTGTTGTTACAACCCCTACCACTGATCAAACCATTGAAACCATTGGACCCACAAAATCCATTGAACCCACATCTCCTACTATGAGAACCACCAAATCCATCGAAGACACCCAATTCCAATCCACTCCCTCTACTCCTAGATCTACCCAATCCATCGAAGATACCCAAATCTAATCCACTCCTCCCACTCCTAGTAGCACCAAAACCCATCCCAATGAACCTCATGGATCTTCCGTCCCTCCATCTTCCCCACTTGAAGAGTCCCAACAAGACTCCATTATCATTCCATCCACACAAGATGGGTCATGCCAAGAGTCTAATCCAAAGCATGCCAACATATCCCCTTCTCCAGATCAAGATCCTACCATCCCATCTAGTCCACCTCAAGATCATAGTCCCCCATCCATTCCATCCCATGATCCCCTTGTCATTCAAGCTTCTACTGCTCCATCTCCATCTCCATTGCATGAGCCTACTACCACAAATCCAGATCCTATCATGACCCCTACTCCCTCTCCTGATGTTGCTATCCCATCATCTCCTTCTCATGATCCCCCATCATTGCCTAAAAATGCTATCCCCACACCACTTGCATATCCCCTTGGTCCTCTCACATTCCTCCATGGTGGTCTCCTCGCAGAAGAAAAACAAAGCATATACACCAACCCTCCTCTTCCACCTAATAATGAGCTCGCATCATTCTTCCAGAATAGCAAAATCCTGTCATCGAATACTCAAGAGAATGAACTATCAAAGGGAAAAGGTTTAGGTAGCCATGAGCAAAGTATTATAGAGCCCATCCAAGCTAAGAACATTTGTATCAAGGTCTTGGATGTACTACTCATGACTCACAATCCAAAATGTTGGTACAACCTCTAGACATCCTCAACGAGCCTTTTCTAAAAGAAATATCGACTCTTCCCATCGCCCCACCAGATCATATGTGGCCATCTCTCCTCTATCATTATCACCTCAAAACAACGTCCATCTTCCTCCTTCATCTACTCCATCCATTTTAGGTCCTTGCATCCCTCATCTACCATCTCCAATCCTCCATCTACCATGCCCTTGTTTCCTCGGTCTTACATTCATAATCCCCGTCACCTCCTCCATCTCGTCCTATCCATCCTTTCATCCATTCATCACCTATCCATCTCATCCATCATAAACATCCTCTCACATACCCCATAGTCGGGATCAACAAAAGGCACTTACCTAAACATCCTCTATCTACACGCAATCCTACTCCTACCCCATCCTCCCTCATCCATCTCCCCTCCACACCCATCCATTGCTACTAAAAAGCACTTTGGTTGTTAAGAAAAAATTCATCAATCTAAACATCAAATGAATCCATCCCATGTCCCTCTAAAAAGGCGTGTTAAGCAAGCAAAATCAAATTTGTACGCCACAAAAGCCCACCAAAGCAAAGATCAAAACTATGTGGATCCCAAAGAAAAAAGATGCAATGCCATCACATGAAAAATCTGTAAGAACATCCAAAGTCGCTAATCCAAAATCTCATCATACACCCCTTTCATCTCCTAAGTCTGTTTTGGGTCCTTATGTCCCGAAATTCACCATTCCATCTCCTCCATTATCCCCACATTCTCCATCCCTTAATCCTATTATCTTTCCACATCCTCCACCACATGAGCCTATGTTGGTCCTGAACACATCTCCCCATCACATATCCACCCCATCATTCTATCCATACCCTTTCCAGCATCCCATCCATTATCCCATGTATCAACCCCATCAAATCCCTCTAATTCACCCTCATGCGTAATCCATTTAGCCTAATAAGGTTGTACCAACATCCAACAGTCACTTCAAACATGGGCTCATAACACCTTGATCCTTATCACATGTCTTCTAAATCTACTTATCCACTTCCTTATCCTTACCCATCTCCTTTTGCATGACATCCAAAAAGTCAAAAATCCAAAAATAAAATAAAATAAAATAGTAAAGAGAAATAATCCATCCAATGGTGAAAACTTGGCAAACAAGCACCTTGGATAAATACCATGATGAAAACCTGGCAAATAGGCGTCATTCGTAAATCCCCATCTACACTTGGGGGCAACTTCCTGATATGCATTCCCTCCATCCGCTATGCTCCCAGCTATGCACCCGTCTTCCTGTTATCCGTCCTCTTCATAAATCCCCACATCCTACCATCATATCCTATTTACCTCCCATTCCCTCCATCCTTCTTGTGATCTTGATCAAAATAGGGGCACCTATCTATGCATGCTTTGGACATCTATTGGTATACATTCCCTTCATCCATGCTCTATCATATTCTTTAGTCACCCATCCTATCCTTATCTAGTTATCTCCTTTATTTTCCCATCCACTTGTCTTCTATCCCTCATGCCTCCTCATATGTGACATATCTAGAGTGGGGGCATCTGCTTCCTTTGTGACATAATCCTTGGAGACATCATCTATCATAACATCCCTTCATCTCCCTATCCATCTATCATAGCATCTCTTCCATCTCCCCATCCTTATCTTCGTATCCATCTATCCTAGCATCCCTTTCATCTCCCAATCCTTATATCCCTATCCATCTATCACAACATCCCTTCCATCTCCCCATCCTTATCTTCATAACTATCTATCCTAGCATCCCTTTCATCTCCCAATCCTTATATTCCTATCCATCCAAAAAAATCCCTCCCATCCCCCATCCCTCTATCTTTACCCATTCTTCCATCTTTATCCTCATCCCATCTCATTCCATCTCACAATCCCTTGTCATTGGTATCTAGCTATAGGCCTCCCTCCATGCAACCCCATGCCATTTATCTAATCATCATCCCTCCTGCTTATCTTGCACATCTTTCCAATCTCCTATCACTTTTCATCACTCATCTATCTATCATATCATCCTCCCAAGTCATTTTATTGCTTTGGATAACTATCCCATCCCTGAACTTTATGTGATCGTCATCATCCTATCCAATCCAACATGTCTATCCTATCTTGTCGTATCGGTCCCATCTTTTTATCCACTTATCCTATCATCTTATCATCCTTTATCCATTGTTTGCCTTTGGTCTTGTCGAACTACATTGCCCCTGCGCTTTCACGTAGGCAAAGTCGATCACTTGATCCGCCCCTGGGGGTCCTTTATCATCTATCATTGGTCTTTCTTCTTTTTCCATCTTGTCATCCATCGAAGTCTCCATCATGGTCCATCGTCAGCCTCTTGTCGAACTATGTTGCCCTTGCGCTTTCACATTAGCAAGGTCGATCATTTGATCCGCCCCCGGGGATCCTTTATCATCTATCATTGGTCTTTCTGCTTTGTCTACCTGATCCTCTATCATCTATCATCTATCGTCTATCGTCTCTCATCGATCGCCATTACCCACTTTACTCCTTTTGTCCATCCTATCTTTACCATCCATCAAGGTCTCCATCTTGGTCAGTCGTCAGCCTTTTATCGAACTACGAGGGCTCTGCGCTTTTACGTAGGCAAGGCTAATCTTTGATCGGCCCCCGAGCCCCTAGGTCTTTAGGGTGTGTCAGTCCCATGTCTTGTCTTCCTTGTGTCGTGTCATCAAGCTATGCCCTTATCTAGCTAGTTCTTCACAAACGAGATCCACTTGTATCATGAGATCCAATCGATTTTGAACATCCTACATCATATCGATCTTTTAGTTTAGTATCCATCATCTTTGGTCTCAACAGGATGCATCCTTCCTAACAGACCTCATCAATCCTATCCACCCCCTTGATCCTATGGCAAAGGACATTTGAACTTGATTGCGATCTTTTGATGCTTTTGGCTTTTGTTTATCATTTGAGCTCCCTATCATCACTTGTCAAGGCTGCCGCAATCCATCATATTGTAGGCATTGAACTTCAGCGGATATAAAATTTTATATCTTGCTCTTTGTTTGATTATTGTCTTCGGATTTGTCCCGCGTAGTACCCACCAAGATCTAAGTCACGGTGTTATGCTGGGGCATCCTTTTCTGCTTGTAGTTATCTCAATACCTGGCCCGACCAAGGTCTTTGTGACTTTGGGGTGTTGGGATAGCCTTTTTGTCTGTTGTGTTCGTTTTATGCATTAGACACTAATTCACCTTGGTTCTTCATACCACGGAACTTGGTGTCTTATGCTATAGAAAACTTCGGTGCTCAGAAGATGGCAAATTGCATTGAGTTGCATTTCATTTCCATTCTTCGTCTTGCATATATCACATCCGATGCATCATATCTCATCTCTATCAATCCCCATCCATTCCATTTAGCACGAATCATCTAATCATATCCTTGGTCTTGTTCTCCAATCTTATTTGCAAAGGGAATCCCGTCCATCCATCATCATCATCATCATCATCATCATCATCCCATTTTATCCTTCCATATCCCTTTGGTGTTGTTTTGGGATGTATCCTTCCCTCATCAACAACACTTTTGTCCTCATCATCGGGAGGCATTCTTCCCTATCCTTTAGTGGTGTTTTGGGATGTACCCTTCCCTCATCAATACCACTTAGTGGGATGTATCCTCCCCTATCTTCGTGATTTATTGACAACACTCCATCCATCACCAACCCCTTTTGGCTTGTACCTTGACTGGGGCAACATCATCTTCGTCTTTGCATCTGTTTGTGCTTCCCAACCCCCTGTTTCCTTTTCATCCTTTCATATCCATCCCTTTACATCCTCCTCCTCATTCCCCATTTCTTCATCTCATCCATTTCGAGAGCACATCCTTGTTCTCTTGAACCCACATGTCCTCTCGAGGGGGCATCCTCAATCCCTACTCTTCATCTTCACCCCCATCATCTTTCTTCCTAGTCAACTCCTTTTGATGATTAGGCATCTTTCCAATCTAAACCATCTCCTCTGTTCTATATTTCTTAATATTCTTTGAAATGATGCCACTGTAACACCATCTCAAGAGGGCAAACAGACATCTAAATTTTGACACTTAATTTATCCAAATTCATCCCCTTTCGTCTTATTTTCGTTAATTAAGTAATACTGCTATTATTTAATTAATATCTTTAATTCTGCCATATCCCTAAGGTATTTAATCAATAATACCTTATCTCTTTAATCCCTCTTTTCATCAAATGAATTAAATTAAATATTACATTTATTTAACTCCTCACATGTCATTTTCATCTAATCCTAATCCATCTCCTAATCTCTTCATTAAGGATGTGCACATGCCTAATCCTTGATTAGGATGTGTCACATCCTCCAACTTTTGCAAGTTGGCCTTTAATCCTAATTAACCCCTAATTATCCTCTAATTACTGATTAGTCAAACCTAATTAGTACCTTGGTCAACTCTTCCCCCCCAAGGAATTTTTAATTCCTTTTTATTTATCCTAAATTCCCCTCTTTTATATGTGAATTTTTAATTCACATTCTATCCTTCCAAGGCTTCTAGAACCTTGGACTTGTCACAATCTCCACATGTGACCAAGTCCCAATCTTTCACTGCTTAGATTCTCCTAAGAATGTGAATTTTAATTTACATTTATGTTCCCCAACCACCTTTCCTTTTCCCATAGATTTTGAGGAATTCAAAATTCTCAAATGTCCCTTTCACTCCCACTGGGGACAGGAACTTTTGAGGGAAATCTCACTCCTCTCAAGGTGCTTGGAAGGTGCCCTGCCCTCCACTCATGTACCTTTGGCCACCTCACTTACACCTCATCTCCTTAGCCACTTCACCATCCACATGTCAAGATGTGAGGGCTTGTGGGTTCTCAACCCACCATAGCCCTTCATCTTGGCCTTGTTGGATGCATCTTGACCGTTGAATTCTCTAGAGAATTCAAATTCTCCTATAAATACCCCCTCCTCAAGAGAATTTTCAACACTTAGCCATTTGATAACTACATGTTGCCAATTTTCCTTCACTATCATCTAGCCATCATTTTGCACATTCAATCTTGCATTTAGCCACTCGAGAAGCCATCTAAGGAGCACACAGAATCATCCCAAGCAAGGGCCAATCAAGGAGTCTTCAACAACAAGGAAGGTGAAATCATTTGCATCTTGTGTTATCTATTTTCCTTCTTGTTTTATCACTCTTTAGGCTAATATTGAAGTGTCCTTAGTCTTTTATCACTTGCATTTTTAAGTTATTTTGCGCACTAGAGTAGGGTAAAACATTAAGGTACACAGATATACTTAAAAATCTTCTTGATGGTCCTCTTTACATAGCAGGAAGAATATATGATAAGCACACTAATGGGATATTAATAGATCTCGCCTGTGGCGAGAATGTGATCATAGAAGAGTTTTTAGTATTACATGAGTTATATCAAGATGACTATAATAAACCAACTGCATGGATTAAGACACATACTAGTTTTTCATGTCCTACAATTGGATCCATCACACTCCCATTATGAATATGAACTAAAACTTTGGAGGTAACATTTTCTATTATTCCACAATTTGACCAATTTCTTCTACGGATAGGTCATCCATGGCTTTGCTTGATGAAAGCGGTCCCCTCAGTTCACAAATGTTTAAAGTTTCCACATGGAGATGAAATATTTACCATACACAATAGTGGCTTTAATCCGTTATCCTCTAAAGGTAATTTTTCCTTAGAATCCTATTGTCCTAAACCTATGGAGCCCATCACCCCTCGTAAGGATTTCTTTTTCATAGCCTATCAAAATTTCAAACCCAAATGAATAGTCAAATTGCCTCTTCGCTCGATATCCCTATCCGATTCCACTCCTCCCATCATAGATGAGACCATGCTTTAGCCTGAGTCCGAAATTGAACAAACCACACAATCTCATGAACAACCACCCATAAACACTTCCCCTTCCTCATTTAAATGACCAAGAGAAAATGAAACAAATCTTTTTATGCCTCCCCGAATTAAACAAGTGTATAAAGCTAAAGAGAAAGTCATTGACCCATCTTCTTCGGTTTCTTCCATTCTTCCCCATTCAGAAGAAAAGGAACCTATAATAGATCAATCCGCTCTTACACCTCAACAACTTCAAAATAAAATTAAATGAAACCTTGGTGCTAGGGAGCATAGGCGTCATCATCATCTCCTTGGTCATCAGTCTCAAATGGAAGAAAACAAAGAAAACCAACCTCTTCCTTTAACAAAAGCAATAGATGATCACCCACTTCCTCATGACCCACCATAAGATGACACAATCTAGTCCTCACAACAAAATGAACTAATCCAACATCCACAACCTTTGATACATCCTTCCTTAGAAATAACCCTTCGTCCTCCTATCGTAGTCAACCTTGATGATGATGATAACGAAGAGATCAAAAAAATAGATGAAGAAGTGCATAATGATCTAAACTCTTTATTTTCATCTACCATGAGCTTAAATGATAAACCTTTTCCACTAAGTGAAGAACCTAGTACATCTCCTAGTTTAGCACTTGCAATTCTTCCTTTGGACAGTCAACCAACCTCGCAATACACTAAACATGATTGGGAGGCAGATGACTTGTTAGATGGTTGACTTGCATTTTCCTTACTATCCTTTTTGAATTTACTTTCCTTTCTCTTTTTCTTTGGGTTTGATTTTATGTGCGTATCGTGTTCCCTCGTATCGTGCGTTTGATGTTCTCTCTCATTGTACACTTCTTCTATTCATACCTCTATTCTTCTCTATGTTGTGCAATGTCATTTTTTTCCCTTTGGTTTTGTGTTTTTCCTTTTGGGGGTGACGCAAAGCATAAAGACACCCTATGTCTCTTCCATGTTGACCCAAAAGGTCCTTTCTTTCTTTTTTTTCATTTTTGTTTTGTGTTTTCTTTTTTGGGGATGGCGCAAAGCATTGAGATGCCCGATGTCTCTTCCATTTTGACCCAATCAGTCCCTTTCCTTTTTATTTTATCATTTTCTTGTGTTTTCCTTTTGGGGATGACACAAGGCATTGAGACCGAAATGTCTCCTTCATGTTGGCCCAAAATCTTTTCCTTTTCTTTTTCCTTTGCATTTTATTTTCACTTATGTTTTCCTTTTGGGGACGATGCAAATCATTGAGACCACAATATCTCTTCCATGTTGACCCAAAACGGACTTTGTTTTCCTTTTTTTTTTCGCTCTCTTTGTGTCATTCTTCAAGTTCTATGTGCTTTGGGGAATGATGACAGTTTTGAGCTCTTTAATCAAAACATTGTAGAAACGAACATACTGACCCCAAAACCATAGATCCCTTATGTGTTTGGTGTGTTCTTTTTCTAGGGGGTAACCTCCCTTTCTTTTGTTTTATTTTTCTCTTACATGACACAGTCTTACTTGGAAACATATGACTTGGCATAGGGGCTTTCCAAGTTGGCTCTCATGTCTTGTTTCCTTTTTGTATTTTTTCCTTCACTACTTTAAAGTAATTGCTCATAGAACAATGTGTAGAAATTCCTTTAAAGTGGGGGGTATACATTGGCATAATTTCATTTTTGCATTCTTAGTGCAGCCTTGTCACTTCATACGATGCGCTTGTCACTTTGTGGATGACATTGGGTATGATGTCCTTCATAAGTGTGCTCTATCTTAGCATATTACATTCCTCTTAGTGGCCTGATGTGATGCATTGCATCCCCTAAGTTGTGAATATTTTATTCTTTGATTGGTCCTCTCTTGGAGGTATTAGACACAATGTTCCCTAAGTAATAGACCTCGCATGAACTTAACAAGACTCCTTTTAACATCTTTTGCATGTTACATTTTTGCATTTTTCATTTTTGACACCTTGCATAACACAACTTGCATTCCTTTGGTACCATCCTCTTTGTTCATGAGTTCTAAGCATACAAAACTTTACTTGTCTCATGAGGCATGAACCGACATTTTCCTTTGTGGCACCTTGTTAAAGTTATCATGAGGTATAACTTTGATATGGTTCAGCGGGAAGCCCATTCAATGGCATGAATTTCCCCATAGCCACCTATGTGTTTGTGAGTGCATACCAACTAGCCTATTTACTTCACCTTTTTGGGTCTTCTCACCTAGTGGACTGCCATGAGTTCTATTTCCCCAGAGTGAGTATACATTTTTCAAACAATCAACCTAGATCTAATCCAAAACTAGTTGGATAGTCGATCGAAGCTCAATTCAATTTCCCTTTCACATGCACGTGTTCCTTTTCTTATATCTAGTTTTCCATGGGATATTTATCCTGGGGGCTTGATTATCCCTATTGATCGTTGTCATTCCATCTTGCTAACATAAGTGCATTAGGACCTCTCTCTTGATATGCATGGCTACTTTAGTGTGAGTTTGGAGTAAGTTCATCCTCTCACTAAAGTGGGGGCTAAATGCACTGTAGAAAAATGGCCCCTTGAAATTTTCATGGTATTTTAGGCCTTTCTTCATGATCCTTGGTCCATTTTTCTCTAATTTAATGTTGCAATGTGACTTGAACATTCACATTTAGTCATTAAAATTCAAATTATGGCATCTTGTGAAGGTGTTGTGAAGTGTTGTAAAACATTTCTACACTTTTCTAGACTCTATTTATTACAATTCACCTAAAAATCACCTTTTCATCACTTACAAAGTCCTATTTTAAAGTGTTGTAACAAGATTTCATGCTTTTCTAGGCATAATTTCATTATTTACACCTTTCTTATGCTTTATTTGACCCCTTTATGCCCTTATAAGGCTTAATTAAGTGTGTTTTTTAATGTAAAACCGACAAACAACATTCAATGCAAGGTAATTCCCAACACCCACTTTCAAGTCCAAGGTGGGACCCATTCGCCATGGGTGGCGAATGATTCCCTCTTGGCTCAAAATTCAAAATATTTCAAATTTTCTTTCGATTTTTTATTTAGAATCACTTTATGTCAGACTCTGATGAGGTATTAATGGGTTACTAAGGCACAAATGCATATAAATAAGTGTTTTTACATCCATTTTAACCCCCATTCATCAGGTTCACTTATTCACTCACTCATTCAAGCATTCAGGTATTTTGGAGCAGCCATTGTTATATCTTCATATTTTCTTCAACACAGGTTTGGTAAGTTGATAGAATTTTCATGTTATTTATTTATCATTCTGTTCCATTTCATTATTTCATTAAGGGTTTGATTACCAAAATGTGATTTGACCAAGGAAAATCCCTATAACCTAACCCTTAACCATTTTTCCCCTCTTGCATGTGTGTTTGCAGACTTGTGTATGAATATTTATCAAGAATTTAGGTGTTGAAAAGTGAAGAAGAAGTCAACAAAGTGTTTCAAGTCAACTACATCTTATTTCAAGCTTGGAGAATACATTCTATCTGTTTTTCATAGATTTGACTTTGGCAACTCGACAAGTAGACAAACTCAGATCTGGTGCTACAGAATTGGTCCCTGATTTCTCAGAATTTTGGAGTGAGCCGATTCACCATTAGTGGTGAATGAGTCCCACCTTAAGGTTGGAAATCCATATTTTGTCAGATTCTAGATCCTGATTTCAAAAACCAGTTTCCAGAAGTTTTCATCAGAAGCAGGACTGATTCACCATTAGTGGCGAATGAGTCCCATTGGTGACTTTTAGTGATTTCTGCCAACATTCAAAATACTCTAGAATCTTCATCAGACCTCTAGGTGCACTCTAATTCAACCTTCTTCAAGTTTTTTTTTATTTGTTTATGTTTAGTTCATGTTTGCATATCACATTATGCTTTCCAACATTGCATAATTCTTAGGTTTTGCATTCATAATCAGTCAAATGGTTCACTTAATTGCACTTGGATCATTCCACTTAGCTTAAATAACATCACACATATCCTAATTTGAGTAAACAACCTAGATTTTTGAGTGGGGTTTATCTCTCTCCTTTTAGGTGAAACATCCTAAGAGTGCAAGAGTAGTTTATAAGCCCTACCCAAAAATCTACAGTTCAAACATCAGTTCCAGATGAGGGAAAATTTAGGGAACATCCATCAAGTTAGCTTATGAAGTTGGAACAATTTCTAAGTGGAAAATGGTTCACTAATGCAAAGAACAATGCAAATATTCAATACTTGGCTCAGTGGAAGGGATTACCAAATGGAAGGACATTTGGAGATCAAAGAAATGATGTGATCAATCATGGTTTGCTGTAGCACAGTCCTCAGGGGATTGAGTCCTTTTTTTATCCTGGTGTATGGTGTAAGGGAACCTAGCTCCACCATGTAAATAGGGGTATAAAGGTGGTTTTGTTTATTTTTGAGTCATACTTGGTGTAATAAGGTCTTTTAAGACCACTCATATGTTTTGTTATGTTTTTGGAGTCATTAGATGATATGGTGTGGAAAGTTGTCATTTTGCCAACAAAATGTTGAAAAAATTGCTAGTTGTTGGTTTGGTTTGGTGAAGTCATTTTTTGGGTGTGCAATAAGGTCTATTGAGACCATTTCTAATGCTTCTAGGTGATTAGAGTCATATGGGGTCAATTGTGAAAATATTGTAAAATCTTGCAATGTTGTCATAGTGCAAAAATGCAAAAATTAGGGATTTGAAAGGTCACCAGTTGTAATTAAAGGAAGGTGGACAGTTGCAATTCAAGAGGTAGTTAGGAAATGTTGGGAATAGGTTTAAAAATCTTTTGAAGGTCAAAACTAATTTTGGTTGATTGTATTTTGAAGAATAGCAATACAAATTACTCTATTTTTGCAAAGTTAGAATGGAGACTTGCTACTACATGCCCCTGTATGGCCTTGTACTGGCTAAGAGTGATTTATTATGCATTTATTTTGTTAGAGGATTGAATCAACTTCATTTTGGTCTTTGTTTCATAGAATTGTATTGAGTTTAAAGATTTTTATTGTATTTTTTTTAAGGTAGCCTTGAAACCCTGAATTTGAGGGTTTGATTGTATAAAATGGACTTGTGAGCCATTCCACCTAATAGAAAAGGCTCTAACTTGGTGGAATGGCATATTTAGGCATATATTTTTTTGCTTATGTGTTTTGCAGGAGCAAGGGGGGTAGTTTGATGGAGTTTGAATGATGCCCTAGTTGTTTTCAGTCATGTTTGAGCAAAGAATGGTGGCAAAGAGCTGGAGTTTGATGAAAAGGAATTGGTGAAGAGTGGGAGTTTGTTTGGGAAGCATGTGCAGGCCCTATAAGATGTGTTTAGGGTGTTGCTAAGGTGAAATAAGGCATGGAGTTTGTAGATACAATAAACCCTGTTGTGAACAAGCCTAAATAAGCCTAAGTAAGGGTTTTGTAGTTTGATGAGTTTGTGGGTGTTCCATTTGTCAAAAGTTATTGATTCAGACCATTTGTGACCTATTAAGAGCATTGGAATAAAGTTTGGTGATTTGGGGATTGATTTTCATAAGGTTACCTTGTAAAACAGGGCTAACTAAGCCTACTTTCAGTGTATCAGTCAATTTTAGGAGGTGAAGGTCTAAAAAAAGTGTATGCACAAATTAGATATGCCAAAGAATGCCATAAAGGGTATCTATAATGTAAAATATTTTGTGGGTTTAAAATTTATTTTGAAAGTTATGAAGAAAATTGACTGTTTGATGTGCTATAAGGGAATATGAAGAAATTTTGAAACAATGCCAAGTTAGGGCTTTAAAGATTGAATTTTAATTTTGTGAGATCTCCTCCCTACTCTACATCAGGGTCATTTCTCTTTGATAGGTTTCTCCTATGTTCTTCAGCCTAAATGGCATCATGTTCCAACAGTATGTTCCCCATGGACAAGTGAATGTAGTTTTTTGTTAATCATCCTTAGCGATCATGATCTGATTATACCCTAAGAAACCATCCATGAGTGATGGAATTTCATGTCTAGCTATCAAATCCACAATGATGTTGATGTTAGGAAGAGGGAAATCATCCTTCAGGCATGCTTTTTCTAAGTCTTTGAAATCTATGTATATTATGATTCCCCAGGTGGGTTTGGAGACTTGTACCAGGTTTGAAACCCACTCAGGATAATCTATCAATTGGATGAATCCAATGTCAAGAATATTTTGTAACTTAAGTTTCACTAAGAGTGCTATCTAAGGGTGCATCTTCTGTAATTTTTCATTCACTAGTTTAGCTTTATGATAGACTTCTAAGTGATCCACAATCACTACTAGATTGAGCCTTGGCGTATCTATGTATGACAATGAAAAGTTAGATCTTCACTCTTTTAGGAATCCTGCTAGGTTCTTCTATTCTTCATCCAACAAGGATTCAACATAGAAAGCGATCTTGGGTACTTCTTTTGTTCCCACATTGACTGGAGTGGCCTTTTCTACTAGAACTACTAAATTTTCTAGATGCATTGCACTAAGGGGGAGATTTAATCCATCATCTTTGGGTGCCTTAGAGAGGTTTTCACCCTCATATGCATCCTTTCTTTTTACTATTTTAGGATCAGAAAGTGCCACAATGTGGTTTTCACTCAAAGATCTACATGTTAGTTGCATGTTGTCCATTTTGTGACTGAAGGATACAATGATATCCCCGCAGTATGCCCATGTATCTAACTCTATATCAAAACCAACTTTCTGATCGACCCATGGTAAGTTATCTTAGATTCCCATGAGTTCTGAGATTGCTTCATCATTTTTGAATAAATCTAGAATTGGTGATCCTTGTTGGTCCCAATCAATGAGTTGTGGGTATACTAGGATTATTTCAATTGGTTGATCATTCGAGGTGAAGGATTTTGTGGATATCATGAAAAGAGAGTTGTTCTCAAATAGGTCAGCAAAATCAAGGGGGAAGTCGTCTAGGGTAGTATCACGTGATGTTGGTAACCAAGAGGAAACCTCAATTCTTTTAGCGGAAGTACCTTTGCCAATAAGTGTAACCTTGCTAGTAGTACAACCTAGGCCAAGATTCTTTGGATGTTTCTTAGGAACGATGGGTTCTAGAATTTTTTTTTCATTTTTTCTTAGTTTCTCGTTCTTGTTATATCTACATCTCTTCATTAGTTGCAAGCCTTTGTTGTCATCTTCCATGGGAAGGACAGGGATGGGTCGTTCATCTTGATATAGAATTTTAGAGACATCCTCCTCATTGGAATCCTCTTTGTTCAAATCCCCCCACTTGGTGAAGGTGGTAGCTTCCAGCTAGATTGTTTCAGCCTCTTTGTTGATATGTGCAGGTTCTCCATAAGATTCAGGAGAAAGACATAGCTCCCCCAACACAAAAGTATCCTTCATTAGTTTATAGTTTCCACAACCATCATTTCAGATCACTACTTTAATATAAGGAATGTTCTGCACAATGGGTGTTTTCATTTTTGAGGTAGATGCAATGGATGATGTGTCAACAAATGAGGAAGATGGAGCAAGCCCTTCATCATTTTTAAGGATTTGGGGTATCTTGTAAAACTTGGCCTCAAGGTGTTTGTAGTAGTAAAAAGGTTTTGCATCTCCATGGATGGTAACTTCTTTTCCCTCAAAAGGAAACTTTACACATTGATGGTAGGTCAAAGCTACAACTTTTAGGGCATGGATCCATGGCTGGCCAAGCAGGATGTTGTAGGGGAGATCAAGGTCTAACACTTCGAATGTAGTTTATACAATTATAGGTCCTCCTTGGATGGATAGTGTGATGATTCCTTGTGATACTCGCTCTTGATCATCATATGATCTGATGGTGGTACTCTTTTCTTTCTCAATAGTATCCTTTGAATAGTCCAATTCCTTGATCAAATGAAGGGTGCAAATGTTCAGACTAGCACCTCCATCTACTAAGACTCTTTTAACCTTGTTCTTATGAATAATGAACTCAAGGTGCAAAGCACGGTTATGAGATAGCTGCAATGGTAGACCTTGTTCTGAGAAGGTGAGAAGATGATTAGTGATATGTCCTACCATACCTTGAAACTGTTCTATATCAATATCCTCGGGGACAGATGATGAAGATAAAGCCTTCTCTAAGATTTCCCTATGTGCAGGCGATAGGCTCAATAGTTCTAAGATATAAATCTATGCAGGGATCTTCTTAAGTTGATCTAAGAGATTGTACTTGCTATGGTTGGATGTTGGAAAACTAGTTTGTGCCCTAGATTGAGATGGGACTCCTTAGATGGTGAATTTTCCATGTCATGTGGTGACTTCACACTCTGCACTAGGCCCTTTGATGGTGACAATGGTGATGAAACTATCATAGGAAGCAACTACATTGGAATAGGTATGTTGTACGTTTGTGTAATCCTTAGCTCATCTAGTTTTGTTTCCTTTACTATGATCTGGCATAGGGCTCTTGTATATCTTAAGATCCTAGTTGTTGGCTGGAATTTCAATAGATATGGCTTCACTCTCTATAAGATATTGGATAATATTTTTGAGCCTCATGCAGTTTGTTGTTTTGTGTCCTTTGATTTTGTGGAAGTCACAAAGATCTTTTTTGTTGTACTAGGGTGGTTTATCCTATGGTTCTTGGTAGTTCTCAAAATTGGGAAGCATTATTAGGTTTGACTCTACCAATTTCTTAATGATGGTTTTGATAGGTTCTAAAAACTATGTGTACTTGCATTTTGGATAGTTGTTCTTGTTTGGAGTTCATTGTTGTTGCATTTTAAAGTTATTGATCTGATTGTTATGAGGTTGTGTTGTTTGTTGCATAG
The DNA here is from genome assembly GCA_007258455.2 of Sequoia sempervirens. NCBI lineage: Eukaryota > Viridiplantae > Streptophyta > Pinopsida > Cupressales > Cupressaceae > Sequoia > Sequoia sempervirens. The sequence continues at coordinate 93,233,338 of VDFB02075321.1, read as the reverse complement.
CTGGTTGAAAATTAGCTATTTGATTGTTGTTTGGCCTAGGAGCACTTAGGACCACCTTAGAATCTACCATGTCTTCATTCATTACATTCTTGTTCTTAGCCCAAACATGAGGCTTGTCGTTCGAATTGGTTGATAGGTGGTTGTATTTGTAGCCTTGAGTATTTCCTTGTGAGATTAGAGCTCTCTTGATGTTAAGGGATCTAGGGACAATATCGTCATAAGATGTAATGCACTACATTTTTCAGTGAAAGGATACATCTGGATCTAGATTTTCTATCATGATCCCAACTTTTTGTTCATCGATAATTGGCCACTTGCTCTTACTAGCTCTTTACCTCCATTGTTGCAAGAAATTGGCAAAAGATTCGATTTTTTTTTCGGGAAATATAACTCTTCTAGGCTTATGTCCATGTCAAGATTAAAGGAGAAGTGATCTATGAATTTATCAATGATTTCTTGGAAGGTTTTGATACTTGGAGGCAATTGAGAAAAATAATCAATGGATAGGCCTGTCAAGCTTTGTGGAAAGAGACACATCTATAGTGTCGGAAAATGTCATCGGTGACATTTTCACACTTGTTTGGGACCTCCTTGTAAAATTGAGCCTAATGATGCCTTGAATTAGTGTTGTAATGTGTTTAACACACTCACATTAGGTCTTGCACCCTTGCAAACTAAATGTTGATCATCAAAGCTTGTGCCTCTCCGACAGTCCTATGGGAAATTCAGCGAGTGGGGGACAAATTACATCTCACTAAATACCTCTGGGGTTTTTATAAAAAGTTGGCTCTTCTTTGGGTTTTGAGATAAGGGGAGAAGAAAATGAAAACAAAAAACGTAAAAGGAAATGTGCCAAAGCTTTTACAACATTTCAAACCCAAATCATTCCTATGATTGATATAAATAGACATATAACGCCACAACCCTTCATTGTTGGAAAGAGAACGAACAACAAAGGCTAACTTCCAGCATAGTGCAGACTTTCAAATCCTTTTGCAGGCAGTGTTCATTCAGGTCCAATCAAACATAAAGATTTATTATGGGTAATAGAACAATATTTCAAAAATTACGTGAACTCTTCCTCCTAATACATCATAGCACAACAAAATAAAAACTTTCAGAAAAATAGAGAAGTACAATGACAGTCCAATTTTCTTAAGCCACTACTCTACCATATGAGCATAAAGCATAGAAACCCACTTCTTAAACTACCTAGATATAGCTTGCAAGACACAGTGTTTCATTCAGAACAATAATACAAAGAAAAAAAACTTGAAAAAGGCTATACATGCACAGTCTCAATAATTTCTCCTCAATAGTTCATGCTTTTAAATATCAAATGAACTTTGAAAAAGAGGTCGAATGCCAATCCGACAATAGTTTAAACCTTAATAGATATAACATGCCAAAGTAAAGTAGTTTTACAACTTGCTTATGAAAATAGTTCTAAAACCCTAATAAAAGAAAAGAAACTTTTCTTACCAAAGAAAATATATCTTGGAAAATCCTTCTTCTTTTATGTCATTGCCCTCCTTATATAGCCAGAACAAAAGATACACGTTCCCTCAGCTTAGAAGTAATTGCCGCTAGGTGTTGGCAGTTAATAGCATATGATTCAATCATATATCTTTGGTTAGGTTGCAATGATCTTTGCACATCAATTCTCAGCTACTGCATTAATATCCTTTAGATATTTTAGCAAAGATAGAGGCCCATAAATGATCAAATCCTAAAACCAATAGCCTAGAAAAGGCCCAGTTGACCGATCACATCACTCCTAGGCACCTTCTCAAAGGAAACTCAACCTTGTGCTTCCTTAATTTCCTATCCATCCTTTCATAATCAACATATACCACCCTCTTCATGGCTTTGGCTAGGATCATTTTATCACGTAGGTGAGTTTCGCTAAAGTCCAGGCCCACATCATGAATTTCATAATCTTCCATCTGCATTTGTCCTTCAAGCTTGGAAACAAGTGGCTTCATGGTGGTAATAAGCAGAAAGTTTCACTCTTCATTAAAACAGGCTTCAATCATCTTGGTGGTGGGCCCCTCGGCACTTTTTGACAACATTTTCTACTTCCTAGCCTTTTGGCCTGTTTGGTAGTGTCAAAATGACCCTAAAGAGTCTGAGGGACATTGACACTCTAAGATGCAATAGGAGCACCAAGGGGCACCTGAAAAAGGTGGTTGTAGGGAAAACTTTGGATGTGTGAGCATTGGGGGATGCAAAAGGCAGCGTGATCATGGAAAAAGGTGGGACACCAAATGGAGTAGGGGAAGAGACAATAGGGGTAAACCTAAAAATAGGATGATGGAGAGGTTCCTTCCCATAAGTAGATGGGCCAGGAGTAATGGGAAAGGCGATGGTTTCAGCCATTCCAATGGGGGCCTTTGATAAGGCAACTAATGACACGATAGCGGTTGTAGCAGATGATGCTCCTTCGACACATGAGATGGTTTCAGCAGGTTCATTGACAATGACAGGGGGTGCATTCAACATTACTAGTTTGGGAACCAAAAATGGAGGATTCCCTCCGACAAAAGGAGGTAGGGGATTGACCAAAGATGCAGAAATAGAAAGAAGAGGGGGAAAGAAACTTACCTAAGCTGTAGTGGATGAAACATTTTGTAGGGCATACTCCAATTCTTCTTCCTGTCAGACCAGTATGTAAGGGGCACCCAGGTCTTGGATCCTCCTCTGCTTTGCATGGTAAGGACCAACATGTTTTGATCCCTTAGCTACAGAGTCCTCTGACATTTGGCCTTCAACGGACACTAAGGATCCCCTTGGGGACCATCGGGCACTTTTCCTTTATTTCAGGTGCAAGAGGTAGATGAAACTTGTGGATCTCCTTGCCCTGAATCCCTTCAAATGTTAGATTCCTAAGGTCTATGAACTAGGAGTGGAAATTTTTCCTCATCGATGTCATGGCTCATCTCGAGATTGATGTTGTCAGAATCAGCCTCTTTGTCATATATGTCCTCGAATTCCTCATCAAGATGAAAGCTATTGAACAAGGCACCTAGATTTCTCATCTCTTATCGGAACCTCCAGAAGTCTGCCTTATTTATTTTCAACCATCCCTTATGCCTCAACTATGCATTAAGAGTTTTTCCCATTAGAAGATTCCTCTGATATTGTGCCTGGGGCTCATAAAAACTTAGCCATCTTGGCCGCTCTTCTAGAATATGGCCCAGGTCAATGTATATTTCTGCACTCTCTTTACCATGATTTCTCCTTCTTTGGAAATATTCCCTAACCTCATGCCTTAAACTAAAATTCCCATTTGGATTATAATTCCATTTATCACAAATGAGGACCAAACCTAGAGTCGCTAGTAAATTTTTTATCTCATCCTTAGCCTTGCACTTAGCCAATATCACCTGACTCTTTACAATCACAAGGGGAAGATCAAAAAGATTTTCTTTATTTCAACCGACACCATAAATCCTGTCGACGGTGGATACTTGTTGGCATGCTTCCAATGCAAAGGTTTGGTCTGTTATAAATTTGGGGAGTCAGAAAACCTCCCTGGGAAAGCCATGAAACTTGACAAATGTGAAATCCTCACCCAGGAAATAATCCAATGGGATAGGTGGATGCTCCATCCATTCTATAACCTCCTAAGAGAAATGGCCAATGGGGAAAGGAAATAAACCCTAGAGCACTGGCCTCAGAAAATAATTTGCAAATAAAAAATAATCCCCTATTCTTGAAAGCATAGGGGTCCATATAGAAATTGGTTGGACATGGCCCCTCTCATCTATCCTAGACACTGGTACATTCCTCCCTAGCCACTCAAAATTTTGATCTAATAAAAAATGAACTAGGATGAAAGAATACCTAAATTTGGACTCAACATTGTAGTTCTTCATCTGCAGCTTCATATTCCTAGTTATTACCTCAGCAAAATCATAATGCCTTTGGACCCTTTCTATTTTGAGTGCAAGGCCTAGGGAAAACTGGAAAGGGTTAACATCTTCATCATCATTGAGTCCAAAAACCCAGGCCAACATTGAGAATATAGACTGTGTATCCTTCTTAAATTTCTTACGCGAAAGAGCCTAGCGAATCTATCCTCTCTATGACCTTTCCTTTGTCTCATCCTCATAGAAACTTGTTTTCCTGTACATATCTTCTCCTAGGGCATCCATTTACTCTTCATTGAAACACTCGACACCCCATCTTGTAGGGATACACAACACATCTCATATAGCTTTGGCAGAAATGGTAATCTTGACCCCACAAACCTCAATGGCCTTTATATTTTTGTTAAACCTCTTTACACACATGTCAACCAGCTTTGGGCATGGATGCATAGCAGGTAGCACAAACTGTAGCAGACCACTGTTCCAGAGCTGAAATGCAAAACCCTTTAATGGCTCATGCTCTAGTATCCTTTGAAATGAACCTTACCTTAGATTTTTAGGGTTGGTGGATAATTGAGGGTCAAAAACATTGTCAACAATGTCTTGAACCACCTCTCTTTAGATGTGTTTATCAGGTTGAACTTTTTTGCAACGTTCAAATGGTCGTTCTTCTGGTGTTAGGGCATTGGCGAATGAGTAGTGCCCAAAATCATCGATGTAGCCAGGTCTTCTACTTAGAACTTCAGCTTGCCTTCCAAAGGTAGATGCTTCTGCCATGATTGTAAGAGAAAGTTACAGAGAGTTTCTCTGGTAATAACAACTACTTTTCTTTTGCTTCTTTAGAAAAAACTACTTTTGAGTGTAATTAATTCTCTGACTTGTGCATGCAGTTAAGACTATGCCACCATCGATGGCCTATTAAATGTTGCCACTGGGGTGATATGTGTGAATATGAGATCTGTATCCCTTGGGAATGCTGAGAAAACCATGAGAATGGAATTAGTACATTCTCTTTGCTGCCTCTTTTATAACTCAATTTATTGCATCAAAAAGCGTGCTTTTCATCACATGGAACTTGCTGAGGTGACACAAGGTATTCTTGAAAAGACATTCCCATTAATTTTTCAAAGTTTTAGCATGTTAATCCATGTCTTTTCCCATTACTGAACTGGTTTTAACTGATGATGGTGAAGGACACATGTCAGCCATTGGCGTATGAGAGCATTTACTCCCAACGCCTGAATTTATTTCTCAAGGAATTCCATCAGATCCTCTGTATGATTTATCCACCTTGTTTTGTTCTATCTTAAAACTTTCCATTGTTGTCTGGCCAAAAATAGACATCCCGTTGGTTGAGTTTTCCAGTTGGCCTTTTCTATATATAGCTATGCCACTTTTGCAACATTCATTCAAACATATAGTCCCCTAAGTTAGCTGGCCTTGTGCTTATTCTCTTTCTACCATAATTCACTGCTTCATCAAAATGTCTAATAGCCTAGGCACCCCTATTCGACTCCTTCCATAGAGATTGAAAAACTACTTTGCGGGAGAGGTCACTGCTGACCAAATCAAGTGCTTGGTGAAGAATTGTGACCCCCTTGTCATGGTAGTGTTCAAGTGGGTTGTCAGTGCAGACTATATTATCAATGAGAACCAGCTTTGCAGCAATTACAATGTGCTTTCCCAGTTCGTGGCCTCACTGCTGGACCTAAATGTGGCCAAGACCATTATAATTGAGTTGTTCTAGAAGGTGTTCGACACTTCTTTGATGGAAGGGCTTGACAAGATAGTGCGAGTGGCCATCCCTGGCATCGACATCCCAAGCGCTATGGACCTCCACAAGAATGTGGACTGTGGAGTAGACATACCCTAGTTGGCCTTCCTTATTGATTTTCGCACCATGGACATTGAGATGCACTACTGTTCTTCTCAGCCAATGGCCAATTTTATCTTGCGAGAGTACATTATGGAGTGAGTTCTGGGGACTACCTAGAGAAAACACTTCGACTTCCTTGTGCAAATCCACAGCGAGTAGACCCTAGGTCTGTACCATGTGTCTCGTGTGTGTTGTGTATTTTTTGCCCTGCTTGCAACCCATCAGATTGAAAAAAGAAGAAGAAAAAAAAAAAAAGGAGAAGAAGAGGAACCCGATAACAAGCCCTTTTTGTTTCATCATCAACAGCTGGAGACTAAAGTTCACTATTTTTTTGCTCATTGCCTCCCTTTTGCTTCTTTTTGCTCGCTACTTCCTTTTGGTTTTGCTCGAGAGAGCCTCATGTTAAATTTTGAGCCTCAAGCTGTACATTATATTGTAAATTTTTTCAATAAACATAATATAATATAGCTTTTATCTCTTGTGTTATTCTTGGGTTGTTATTTCTCAAAATTTTGAAATAATTACAAAAATTTTACATATTGTACATAATTGCTAAAAAATTTAAAAGAACTATGCATTTTAATGGAAAATATTTAGATAAATACCATTCATCGGTATATCTAAAGTATTGTTCTCTATTTCTTCAAGTTCGTATGCATTCTCTCATTTGCACACATTGTTTTTGAAAGGTCCTCTCCACGACGCTTGAAATTTCATATGTTGCCCTAGTTTTGTAGCACGTTTTTCATGATTTAGCACTAAGCTCCCTTCTTTGAATTATGGGTTACAAGTATTTTTTGTCAAAACACCGCTTGATTGTATGTTGGCGATTGATCATGGCTCCATGAGCCTTTTCTCTATCTTCTTCAAGTCTTGGGGTTTCTTCCAATTTTCCATACATCAAGTCATATGGGGAAGCCTTTAGGACCTGCTTGGGGGTAATTTGGTCCACCACCAGGGCAGCTCGTTCATGATTGTGCCAATCTCTGTGTCATTCTAACCCAATACATTTGGCTAACCTAGTTAAGTTCTCATTGGTTTATTTTGTTAACCTACTCCCTTGTAAGTAATAATTTGATGAAGCTTTCAAAAAAATCCTATATATGGTAACAAAATTTGACCTTTTTGATTCCACCAAAGCTCGAGCATTATCAGGTATAATGTTCTCGAGCAGGTCAAACCTGGCTTCTAACTTCTCAAGAAACTTGACAATTTTTTCTCTTGTGATGTATTCATGCACACTAGCTTCCTTTTGCTTCACAGTCCTTAAAGGGAATGCAATAGGATTCTCTTCATTCTCTTCCTCGTACTTATGAGTGAGCACATAAATATACCATGTTGGCCATCATACATACAAAGAAGAAATTCTTTGGAAAAATCTAGGCTAACCAATGTTGGGGCTTTAGAGAGGGTCATCTTTAGCCACTTGAAGAATGTTGTGCCCTTGGAAGTTTGTTGGAAAGATAGGTTCTCTTTAAATATCAGGGTGGTCAGGATCACAATTCTTGTGAAATTTTACATGAATCTACAGAAAAAATTAATCTTCCCTAGAAAATATCGCAACCCCTTTGCCGTTCGGATTTTTTCAGGATTTATTACTATTCCCTCCTGTGGTATTGTAAAGACGAGAAGCTTTCTTTGGGGCACTCCGAGTAAATATTTTTTTGGATTAGGGAGAATCCCAAATCATTGGTGCTTCAAAAAAATCCCTTTTAGATAATCAAAATGATGATCTTTAACTGCTAGATCGCCCAGATCTATGAAAATAATATGGTTGACCCATCTTTATGAAGTAATTCCTATTTCCCTTTGAAGTTTTGTATCAGCATTGGAGAATCCAAATGGTGTTTACGAATATGCAAATGTTTCCCACTTAGTGGTAAATTTCGTCCCGTGTTGGTTGGATTCCTTTATGTAGACTTGATTGTATCTTGGGGAACCATCTATCAAGGAGAAACTCCCTGATCTGGTTAGAGTCTATGAGAACTGTTTCATCAGTGGTGAGGGGTAATTTTCTTTCAACAAAGTCCTTCATGAGTCCCAAAAATCAACACAAAGTCAGATATCACCATTCCTTTTCCAAACTAGGACTAGAATTAATACCCAAGCAAAAAATTTGATAGGGCATATGACCTTTGATTTGTCTCACTTGATGAGCTCTTGTACTATCAAAGCTTCAACCTTTGGGTTGACTAACCTTTCTCTCTGTCTGACAGACTTGGGTCCCTCAGCCAGGCCAATTGTACACTGAACTATACTCAAGTTGTAACCTTTGAGATCATACCTGAAGAATAGATCTTTCAGCTTTCTTTTGTGCTTATGAGAGACTTCCCTACCGATTGTCAGTCTTCTGTTACTTTTGATATCAAGCTCTTCATAATATTTTGAAACTATGGAAAATATTTGTTTGCCATTCCTTAAGAAGATTTGTCCCTAGTGGTGGATAGTCAGAAGTTATTATTGACTTATGTATGAAGGAAACAATTTGAATATCACCACCCAAAATTTTCTAATTCTGACCTTTCTTAGGAATTGAAGGTCGAGCAATGATCTGCACCGCATCCTGCTTTATTGGGTCAAAAACTGATTCCAACTGTGGTCCGATAGGAAATGTCTGATCAACAATGTTAGTTTGTGGTTAGGGAGTCACTTGTATATCGAAAGCTTCAAAACTATCGATGAGATCCCATACCTTATGTATGTAAGATCTTAGCCTTGTATTTATTGCAGTTGCTCACCCATGTATTTGGCTTACTACTAATTCTGAATTTCCAAAAGCTCGTATCTTACTTGTGCCCATCTGCTCTGCTAGAATCAACCCATGAACCAAAGTTTCATATTCGGCATCGTCGCTGGAGCATGGAAATTGAAAATGGTAGGTTCTGGGGGTTTTTTATCTCATTGGAGACACTAATTAGAAATCCACTCCAACACCAACCTTGCATTTGGAACCATCAAAATATAAGGTCCACAAACGATCATTAGATGGGTCATCAGATTTCTACTAATCTTTCATTAGTTTCAGAAAGACTTGATCCACATCAAAAATTACATAGGTGCTTAGCCCTGTAGAACGGAAGTGTTGGAAGAATGACTAGGTTATCTATATGTTGTCATTGATGTCACCATGTTGGTAGTTTAGTCCAGTACTCTGAAACTAGTGTTTATAACTGACTTATCTTCTCCAGTGGTTGATCTAGTATTTTTGGTGCCTCTCTGGTATTCTAGTCCACATTTCTCTATAGTTGACAGTTTCTGGTATGTGGTTTTTGGAAACTACTTATGGATGTTAAAGGCATGCATGATCCAAATATTTCATGTTTTTCATGCTCGTATAATGAAGCGACATTATTCTAATTGTAGCGTTGAAGTCTGTTCATGGCCGACTTGTTAAGATAATTTTGATATGATATAAAACTTATGTGTGACCTATCTCTTGGTCTGAGCTGACATAATGTATCATGCTAATGGTTAAATTGCATTATGAAAATATTTTTGGAGCTGACAGTTGATATCTTTTATAATGAATGGAATTTAATTAGGCTAATCTAATTAATGCTTGTGATGGAGATTGGATATATATATACACATATGGCCAATAGTTTTAAGGTGTGCAAGATGAGTAGTAGTGCAAGAGGAGAGAGTGTGTGTGGAAAAGTAGTGCAGTAAGTTTGTGTAGACAATACGAAGTGTAGAAGTAGAGCAGAAAAGTGATAAGCGAGTAAGAAGTATGAAGCAATAGAAAGTCTGAAAGTGAGAAAATATAATGAATTGTGTTAAGTCAATATTTTGAGCATCACCAGAACTATATCAACACATGATAGGTGCATCTTTCTAGTTCATTTTGGGTTGTAAAGCCTTATTCTGTTTTGTATAAACTTGTGTAGGAAGTGAGCCTCCCTGTTCGACATTGAATCCCTTTTGTAGGTAGTGAGCCTTTGTACTTGGACAGTGAGTCCTTCTTTTGGCATTGAGCCTCTTTTTGAAAATTCTATATAGTGCACGAGTTAACCCTCAACATGGTTTTTCCCTTATTGGGTTTTCCATGCAAAAATATGGTGTTCAGTGTGTTGATTTACTTTTCATTATTTATGTTTCATGCTTATATTTAATAACAAAATAGTGTGGTTGAAGATTTGATAAGTGATAAAGTTTTAAGTTTTAATTTGTGTGACAACTAATTCACCCCCCCTCTCAATTGTCCTGTGCCTATTTAACAGGAAGTTTCCAAATGGTTCAGAATCAACTAACTGGTTGAGCAACACTTCTTCTTCAGAAATCCACTCACTTGTATCTTCTTCTTCTCTAGGAATTTCTACACAATATCTCTCCTACTAAAAGATAGAGGTATGGGTAGCCCCAAAGCATAGATTTGTGTCATCCACAATGTGTTTGGGATGCAAGGATTCAAATAGGATCTTCATCTTTTCCTTGTGTTTGGTTCTCAATATCAGGTGGGACCAGTCAAGTGCCAGGTATCTGCGAAGTTTGGTAGTGAAATCTCTTGATAGACACATTTTGAAGACTGGTGGAATGTCTATTACTACCACTTCTTGTGTGACTGTTTGTCTTGGGCAGGAGAAAAGGGTCAGGGACATATCCTTTATCCAACCAACAGTCGAGACCTTCTTCCTATCCAACTATATAATTCCCTTTTCAAGGGGCTCATACTTAAGCTTTAAAGCATCTGCCACTTGTTTTGGCATAATGGTTGTGCTAGCCCCCGAATCAATCATATTATTATGCAACAATTTGTCTCCTACTATAAGTGTTAAAAATAAAGGTGTGGGATTTTTTTGACTTACCTCTTTCTATTTTGTGTTGCCTACAACATTTGCATAAGCTATTGCTTTTGGAGCCTGATGGGGAAGCATGGGTTTGTCATCTCCACTTTGATTGCACTATTGAGTTGCATTCACCTATGGGATTTTTTCTTCCTCCTTTAACGCTTCTTGAAGTAACATTTTTTTTCAGAAATTGATATGACATCCCACAATGATACATTGGAAGGCACCTTCTTCAATTACTCCACCATGTTAAGCATCCCAACCATTCAGGCCTTGGGCTTAAACGGTGGTATTTCTCTCATTTTTGGAAGAAAACATTTTGACGTGACTAGGCTTGGTGTTTTGTTCATCTCTTTCTCCACCAGTGATACATTATGTGGATGCACAAAAGGTCAGACAATGGGTGACGAAGCCTACTTCTCCAAGGGGAACAATTGACACTGATGTGGACATGGTAGAGCTTGTTGTTCATACTCTCCCATAAGCCTTCTCTTTGATCTTGTGTTGTAGTTTGACTGCACTTGTGGAACTCTAGTCATTGGAGTTTCATTTACGAACATAGCATCATCCTCTTCTAACCATGAGAAAAGAGCTTGGTAGGGTGCAATTTATAACTCTTGCTCTAGGTACATCCCTTCCATTTACGCTCTAAAATGAGCATTCTCCATTTCGGATGATTCGTACTCATCCGAATTTGGGAGCATTCCCTTACTTCTTTGTTCTGCCACCTTATGCTACATATTTCCCCTTGGGAAATTTTGGGGTATATGGCTATTGATGCATGAGAAGCACTAGGAATTTTCGTCTTCCACCAAATTTTCCTAACCCATGATTATCTCTTTATTCAAGCTATCCTTGGCTGTCTACAATGGCATGGTGGTTGAAACTATCTGATTTGCTAACGACGTCTATTGAACTCCTCCTCGGTAGGATCCTTGATATGAATTATGTTGATAAAACGACTTTCCTCCACCATAGGCTTGAGTGTTCAGTTTTGGAGGCATCACTTGTTGTCGCTTGATAATGACCAATTCATTAGAAAAAGTTTGCATGAGATCCTTCATATTGACGATATCTACCACCATCAAAGAAAAACCTGATGTGCTTACTTGAGTAGTAGGATGCACGTACGTAGAATGTGGGGTGATCAACTTTAATTGTGTTGTAGAAGTTCTTGGAGTGGCTTCTTCCCGATGGCTATCAGATATTTCTACAAACACTGGCATTGGTGGCTGAGGCAGAAGCTTTCTGACATCAATCAGATTATTCTCTATGTGTACCACCACTTCGTATGCATCAGATAGGATATCCCCTCCCATGGAAGTTATCATGACTACGATATCCAGGTTAAAGTCCTTCAGATAGAACATGAATGCCATGGCGGTTTGGGGTCGAGTAGTCATGATATCCTTTGTCAGGTCTTGTGGAACCTGGTGTTGAAGTTGCTCATGGCTTCATGTAGAGCCAACCTCTTGATGGTAATTAGTTGTTGTAGCAATGAGGAGCGGTCTCTTTTTTCTGAGAAGCATTCGAATAGGTGTTGTCTGAGTTGGTCCTAGGAGATGATAGAACCTGAGGCCAAATATCAATACCAATCTTGAGCCTTCCCCTTAAAATAGGTAGCTAGCAGCCTCAACGTGATGTTTTCCTTTGATATGTTATGTACCCTACATACCTCCGCTATATCTTGAAGGTGTTCGGATGGGGTCTTGAAATCTTCTTTGGAGAATCTTGGAATAGCCTTGAGGGAATTAGTAGGTATAGCCGACCATACATCTGGTGGTGTGGGCGACTATAGCAGACTACCACTATACCATGTTATCAAATTTCTAGTAGCAAGGGGAGGTATGAGAGCCATAAAGAGAATATTCCTATGAATCAGATATACAAGTAATCTTATTTGGAAGTTTAAGCCTCCGGGTGGAGTAGATAAGGCTCTAGATACTGGGCTTTGACTTCTCACTCTATACTCCTTATAGGTGATACAAAACCTATAATTCTTCTCCTTCTAGGGATTGAGGTAGGTAACTGAGAGTATTGGAATTGGCCTCTCGAGGATGCTCTTTTTTGGACTCTGGGCATGAAACTTTCAGTTTACTTCCTTAGCCTAATTCAAGAAATATTTCTAACTTCTAATCAAGCTTTTGGAAAACTTCTGTCCCACTACGCGTGTCAGAAAAAGAACTATTGATCATCAAAGGTTGCGCCTCTCTGATGGTCTTATGGGAAATTTAGCAAGTGGGGGAAAAATTGCGTCTCATTGAATGCCTCTGAGGTTTTTATAGAAAGTTGGCTCTTCTTTGGGGTTTTGAGATAAGGGGAGAAGAAAATGTAAACATAAAACATAAAAGGTGATGCACCAAAGCTTTTACAACATTTCAAACCCAAATCATTCTTATGATTGATATAAATATGTGCGAACCCTTTTCCTAGTACCTGCAAAAAAACATGAATAAACGAGTTAAAAAAGGAAATGCAAGCTAAAACAAGGATTCCCCATGAAATCCATTTGCAAACTCAAAATAGGAAAGAAATTGATGAAGAACACAATACAAAAGATAAAACTAGATTTAATCCTAATTAGAGAAGCAAACACTTGATCCCATGGGGGAATTGATGCCAATTTGATGTGAAAATTGGCCCTTTCCCAATTCCTATGATGAAATATTGATGTGTTGAAGATGATATTGATCCACTTTGATGAAAAGATGATAACTCCAAGCCAAATCTGCAAAAATCCTAGCTAAGAATTCAAATGATGGATGAAAATGGCTAAGTATTTTAGCATGGTAACTTTGCAATGTTTGTGGATGATAAAATGAAGAGAGGAGCTCTTCATTTATAGGATTTCAAAATGGATGAATGTCCAAATTTGAGCAATGTGGGACTAACATTCATCCAATGATATGGTGCCACTTGTCAAGCTATGAATGGATGATGGATGTGCAAGATTTGGGGTTTGTGCCAATAAATGCCAATATTTGAAATTCAAATTTGTTGAAATGACATGCAAGAGGGAAGGGAAAATGCAATAAATGCCACTTGGCTCAAGGCAAAGGACATGTAAGAGGAAGTTATTGCCTTGTTGGATGTACATGTTGACTTGGAATTTTTGAATTCAAATTGAGAGAATATTCCAAAAGATGCCTTGTGAGGAAAATAGAGATTTAATAAATGAATTAAATCTATTTTCATGTGAAACTTGCATTATCTAGAGGATGTGACATGATGAGATTAAATTAATCAAGGGTTAATTAATTTAACAAGAGATTAGATGATGTGACTTATTTGACTTAGATTTATGGATTTATTTAAATCGATAAGAGAGAAATATGATAAGAGGCTAATTAAATAAATATTTTGATTTATTTAATTAAAAGGGATGGTGTTAGATTAAATCAAATAAGGTTTTAATTTATTTAATTTAATGGATAGACTTTAGAGATTTAATCAAATAAATTGATTATTTAATTAGATAGGGATAGTTAGACCAGATGGATTGATTTAATTATCAATAGAAAGAGACTTAATTAGACAATTTAATGATTTATTTAATTAAGGGACGAATATTGATGAATTTAATCAAATAGGGAAATTTGATTAAATGGTTAGAATGAGGGATGATTTAAGAAGAAATGATAGTAAGTAAGGATCGAATGCACGATGTCAATTAGTATATTTTCGATATCTATAGATATAAAGAGACACAGAATGCCACAACCCTTCATTGTTGGAAAGAGAATGAACAACAAAGACTAACTTCAAGCATAGTGAAGACTTTCAAATCTTTTTGTAGGCAGTGTTCATTAAGGTCTGATCAAACATAAAGATCTCTTTTGGGTAACAGAACAATATTTCACAAATCACATGAACTATTCCTCATAATATAGCATAGCACAACAAAATAATAACTTTCAAAAAAATAGAGAAGTCCAATGACATAGTCCATTTTTCTTAAGCCACTAATCTACCATACAATCATAAAGCATAGAAATCCACTACTTAAACTACTTAGATATAGCTTGCAAGACATAGTGTTTCATTCATAATGATAATACAAAGAAATAAAACTTGAAAAAGGCCATACATGCACAGTCTCAACAATTTATCCTCAATATTTCGTTCTTTTAAATATCAAATGAACTTTGAAATAGAGGTCAGATGCCAATCCAACAATAGTTTAAACCTTAATAGATATAACATGCCAAAGTAAAGTAGTTTTGCAACTTGCTTCTAAAAATAGTTCTCAAACCCTAAGAAAAGTAAAGAAACTTTTCTTAACAAAGAAAATATATGTTTGAAAATCCTTCTTCTTTTGTGTCGTCGCCCTCCTTATATAGCCAGAAGAAAAGATACATGCCTCCTCAACTCATAAGTAATTGTCACTAGGTGTTGACAGTTAATAGCACATGATCCGATCATTGATCTTTGGTTAGGTTGCAACGATCTTTGCACATCAATTCTTAGCTACTATATTAATATCCTTTAGATATTTTAGCAAAGATAGAGACTCATAAACAATCAAATCCTAAAAACAACAGCCTGGCAAAAGGCCCAGTTGACCGATCACATCACTCCTAGGCACCATCTCAAAACTTCCATCCCAAAAGCTTAGAAAGAGAAAATAAAAGGCTAGCCAACTCTAACAAACTCCTCAATCATATTACTCCGTAGGAAGTGCAAATACTCCGCAGTGAAGAGATGACATCTCAGCAAGGCGGAAACTCCCGAGCTTATGAATAGAGCTACCAAGAAAATGTTTGACGAGTCAACACGCGTCCTAAAATCTTTCCTGAAAGGAAGACAAAAGATGAAAGTTGTGCAGCCACCACATGGCACATTGTGCATCTTTCCGATGATTATGTTTGAGTGCGGGTGCACCCAAAGCTTAATAAATTTATGCAAGCCAAAACATGAAAATGACTGAGGCAGAAAAAGTTCTTCACACTAAATAAACTTAACCACACCTTATTTAGGGTGTTGTAAAGTGTTATAACACATTTTCATACTTTTCTAGGGTTTTCATAAATAATTGGGCTTTTTTATGCTTTAATTGGCCTTATTTTATATCCACAATCCTTATTTATTGCATCTTTTTGGGGATAATCTTGATAGAAACCAACATCCAATCATAATTTTGGTGTTTTTAGGTTGTGTGGCCTAGATTTAGTGGTCTGGGACTCATACGCCACCTTGGGCATATGAATCCCACCTAAGGTTTTGGGTCCCGATCCTAATTTTACACCTTTCAAAAAAAAATTGAATTTGGTCCCATAAATTATGCCTAATAGGACTCATACGCCACCTTGGGTGTATGAGTCCCATGTGGCCCAAAATTAAAATTAATTCAAATTCTTGGTAGGAATTTGTCCTCCTAGATCAAATTTTGGCTTGTAGTGTTGTAATTTTGGAAATTCTTGCATCCCTAAGTATAAATACAAGTTTCTTTCACGCATTTTACACCTAGCAAGTTGAATGAGCAGCCTTATAGAAAATTTGAGTTCACAAGAGCATTCAAGTGTTTACGAGAGCATGAACAATAGTCTTAAGAGTAGATTATCAATAATTTTAGAGCATTATTCAAGCATCAAGCGTCATGTCAAAATATTCATGCATCATGTTTGTTTTTGAGCTAACAATTGTGATGTAAGGTTTCATGATTCAAGCTAGCATTCAATCTGAGATCTATCCTATTAAATAAAGAGTCAAGATATACATCCATTAGAGCCATAGCATACATGTTTGCAGCCTCTTATTAATAGGTTTTGGTGAGTTGCAACATCATATTTTTTTCATTCATCGTTCTCCATTCCTATTTCATTTCATTTCAAGGTTTAATTACCAAAATAGGGTTTGACCAAGGAAAACCCCTTTCCACAAAAAAAAATAAAAAATTTCCCTCTCTTTAGTGTGTGATTTGTAGGTTAGGTTGAAGACACATTGAAAATTAAGTTTGAATAAATTTGTCAAAGTGTTCAAAGTTGTCACCTTGCATTGGAGACACTTGGAAGACTTCTATAGGTTGCAAATCAAGTTTTGGATTGGGAAATCAATCAGGAAGTGTAGAGAAGACCTTGAAGACTAGATTCAAACTTTGAAGCCTCAAAAAAACCTAACTAGACTAGTACACCATTTTCTGGCATATGAGTCCCACTTTAGGTCAATTTTCAAGTTTTTATAGATTCAGATACCCAGTTGTTAGGTTCTTGTTTCTACACAGAAACCTAGATCTGTGATTGATTCTCCCAGCCTGGCGTATGAGTCCTAGTTAGCATTAAAGTCACTATTTTTAGCATTTCAGAGCTCCATCTAATCATCTTCATATTTCCATGTGCACACATTTCATCTTGCACCATTATATTTTGTTTTACATGCATTTATAGGTCATTTAGTGGAAGATTACATCATATTAGGATTAAACATTTCATCCTGCATTGCACTTTTCTTTCCAAGTCATAACTTGGTGATGCACCCCTCATTAGTTTATAATCAGCCCCTAGGACAACCCTATTGCCAGATCTATTTTCCCTTTCTCCATTGGATATAGGTCTCTAGGGTCATCCTTGAATGAGAGTGTGGAGTTTTGTTATTCTAGGTCCAAAACCCTAGAACCCAAGCAAAATTTCTACCCTTCATTTTTGTGAACTTACATTTAGAACATCATAATTCTAATTTGGAGTGCATCATCATGCTATATATTTCTTGCATTAACGTTGCATTAGGGTTTACATTAGTTAATTGGAATTCTAGGGTTTCTTATTTTGCATTAGTGAAAGTGCATATAGCTTACATTTTTGCATCTCAAATCATTGAAATTCATATAAAATCAGCATTTGCACTTAGGTTACAGATCATACAACATAAAAAGCATCAAAATCAATTGAAATTTTCTAAATTTTTTGAAAAATATCCTCACTGGGACTCATACGCCCCTCTGGGAAAATCAGTCCCAGTGTAGATTATGCACTGCATTTTCAAGCATTTAAAACATTGTTTCAAGCTTCTGTTTGTTGTTGATACCTTTTTGTTTTAGTTTACAAATTTTTTGTTATAGTCATTTCATTGTTCTTAGCTTAAATTTCATTTGCATTCATTTCGTGTTTAGTATCCCTTTAATGAGTATTTGGTGTCATATTGCTAATACTGTAGTGAGATGAAGTTTAAGACTCATGTCATCCCACAATAGCACAATCATTGTGGATCTTGGGTTGTCTAGCTCTTTCACTTATAGTATTGACACTAGTACACTAGGTATGGACCATACCCTTAAATATTCCATGCCTTCAAGTAGTATGACATATGATGAAACTATGGTTGCTAGTGTTTCACAAGAAAATATAATTCAAATTCATGTAGATTTATAAAACCTACAACATTAAGTGCACAATAACAACATTTCAACTACCGCCATCCCTACTATAGATAACATCCATTGCATTCTTGAAAGTGAAGATGGACTTGACCTTGGGAAAATCATAGTTCAAATCTTTGGAAAAAACCTCTTGTACCTATAGCACACACGCCCCGTTCGGATCGGGGACCCCCTCTTTCCATTTCACTCTCGCCAGGTTATTTTGATTTTGCCTCATTTTGTGTGCCCCTATTTTTTAGCCTAAAATGATCACATGCCTCAAATTCATTAAACTCACCTTGACCAAATTCATCTACCCAAATTACACTAAGTTTGGAGTCTTTGTGGGACTTGAGTTGCGGGATTCCTCCTTTTGTTTGTCGTCACGTCCATCAGGCCTAGCAGATCTGTAATTGAGGGTCTCCCTTAGCGGGTCGTCGTCCAAGCTTTGTCACTCTTTGCATCTTTCCTACTGCATATTCTTGCATGGCGGGCTCCACATCCACCTTTGCCATCCAAGTCTTTTCCGAATGTCCATGCTGGCACGGATAACCACAACCATGGCTACCCCAAGTCCCGCTGTACTGATAATTAATGCTCGCCATTAATGGCAGATTTCCTATAAATATGCCACTCCTTGGCTATCATTTTCACCCTATATTTTTAAATTTAGAAGGAGAAGACGAGACCTCCTGCGCGCGCAATGTTTCCTGGAAGATTTGAGTAAGATTTTCTTCAGTTTCCCATGCAATATAAAGGTATGAATCCATGGTTTTTCTTCGCTAAGTGTTTAAACTGTTGAAGCAATTTTGAAGCTAGGGTTTTAGTTATTTAAAATTTGAATCCATCAAACCCTAGTTTCATCTTTTTAAACCCAATTTCGGATAATGTTTAAAGTTAAAGATCTTGTGTGCCTCATTTCTACATCTGCACTCTGTTGAAAATGAGGGTTTTTCTTGGGGTTTTCATGTGTTTTCGCATGGAATTCTATCATTACAAAGTTGTTTCTCAATGGCGAGAACCCAATGACCAGCTGTTGTCCTCATCCCACATTCATGGGAAGTTTTCTTAGCAAATGTTGTTCTTTAGTGGCTAAAATCCATTGACCTCTCGACCTACAAACCCTACATCTAACATCACCGCCCCTAGTAATAAATGATTAGATCAATAGAAGCTAAGTCGAAGCCCTTGGTAGGCATGATCAAGCGGGCCACCTCGTGATGAAGGTCGTTACCCCTCGACTACTTTTTCAATGGAAAAACACTTGCATCATACCTCTATGCAAGTCTCGGCAGCTACATTTCCTCAAAGCAAGAACTTCAATTTTACCAAATGAAATTGTGGGCTAGACACCTTTTACGGGTCCGTCTATGCATACCGTCACCTGCGGGTGGCCATCACCCCAGGGCCGTTCACTAATGGAAAAGCAATAAAATATCTCTGCTATGCGGACCTCGAACCCGTCAATGCCGCTGATACTAAAACACATAAGTCAAGCCTTCAGGTGAGCCTCTTCAGTGGGTCCGGTCATGTGGTCTGACACTAAATTTAGTTTAATTAATACACATAATAGATTAGTTTAAATTATACCTTTCATTGTGCTCTTGCTATTGGATACCTCATTGGAGGCATAAGTCTATCCTAGTACACTATGTGCATAGATATATATTCTTGGTCACTAATCACCATTCCACGATTCATCATTTTCCTGTACATGAGGTAATCTTATTCTTTGTCATCATTTCCAAAAAATATGCTTACCTTATCATTTGACATACTTTATCTACTTGATAGATGATAAATTTACTTATAGTTAATTCAAGTTACATGATTTACTAAAAGGAAGATGTGATAATGGACTGCTTCCTACACCAATCAAACAAGAGAAATGTGTTGCAAGGTGTGCACCCTTGGTCTCCTTGTGTGTGTGTTGTGCAATGCTTGTGTTCATGACATGGCTTAACCGCCTCTCATGGATTCATTAACTTTGGCGGTTGTATTGAGCATTAACAAGTCGATCTTTGTGCAATGACAACCGTCTTTGCAACAATTGGTGTTAGAGCCTAGGTCACGGGTTTGAACCCCTCTCTTGTGTTTGGGGGGGGGGTTGTTGCAAGGTGTGCGCCCTTGGTCTCCTTGTGTAGTGCAATGCAGCGCTCGGGTTCACGACATGGTTTAATTGCCTATGATGGATTCATTAACTCTGACGGTTGTATTGAACATTAAAAGATCGATCTTTTGGTGCAACAACAACCGTCTTTGTAACAAAATGCATAAAAAATATTATTGAATTATTTAAAAGAGATTTCAAAAAAAAAAATCATCACATTACACAATTTATCTAGAGAAAACTCATTTGGAAAAAATCTTGCCTTCATAATAGAACCCATTGTATTTCTAGAGGCACCAATGATTTTACACTCCTTCTAAAGTGATTGCACCAACATGTAGATCTAAAGACATTTCGACATAATAGAATTACCTACAATACAACTATGAAACCTCCATCTCAATCACTTAATAAATAGAAGGAGAATTTGTGGTTTACCAAATCTTTGAAACAATCCCATGACTCAATAATGGTACTCAAACTGAGGGCTCAAATTCTATTCCAAAGTAATCCATAGGTTATTTTTATAAGATCATCTTACACTATCATAAGTTGTCATAATGCACTCTCAAAAGTGGGAGCTCTATTATCTTCATTCAAAGATTCTAAATGACACATCATAACATGCATTATAATCTAATCGACAAGCCAAATCACTAATGTAACTCCCCTCTTATACATATCATATAATCATCATAAGCTCTCTTACACATATCACAATATCATAAAATGATTTTATAAATATCCACATAACATTAAATGCTCAACATTGACCTCAGACTTTTCTTTTTCTATATGAACTATAATAATAAATAATAATTAAATACTACAAAGATTTGGAAAGGCTTATAACACCTTTCCCAACATTTCTGTGTGATTACCTGGCTGAAATAAATGGGTCGATTACTGCGATATATGACTTTGTTAAAAAAAAATCTAATACATTGGTACCCTTAGAATTCCACTTATTTTGTCATATGATTGACACTTTTGTCGTCATCAACACTGGGCGGAAATTAAAAAGTAAGTTGGCCCAAATGAAACTTATTTACTCACGCCATACACGCATGACACTTATTTCCAAGCCCAGAAATGTACAGTTTCGCGTGCACTCGAGTAGAGGGAGAAAGTCCGTCCCGTACAGTAGAAATTTAAGCCCCTTTGTGAAATATATATAAATAAATCATTGTAATTAAAACGTTGTCTAAAGTAAATTTTCATTTAGTTTTGTATGTACTTTAGAACAATTATTTATATAATTATAAATGATGTATTTTATTGTATAGTTGAGTTTATATATCTAGTTTTGTTTATAACTATCAAGGTATTTATAACTATTACTAATTAGAATGAGAGAACTTAAGAGCGTGAAAGACATATAATTGTCTAATAGTCTATTATCTAAGAGTTCACGAGGACAAATCTGAGGACCCTCAACGATTGAATTTGTAGGTGGGAAGTAGATCTAAATCAATGAAGTTGACCCTACACATAGAAATCAAGAGTATTATTATTCTAATCTACATACATGATTAACCTAACAAAGCTACCCTATCTATTGTTGCAACTAGGGTTTTAGATCTAATATAGCACTAATTTGGTTGTCCTTTCATCTCATGTTTAGGGTTAGGAGTGCATTGTAAAACCCATTTTTGCTACCCTAGCACCCTAACTTTGCTTTGCATCATGGTAGCTCCTAGGGTTTCTTCATTGTTTGATTTGCATTTATTCATTTTATATTTTGATATGTTCCTTTCATTTTTTTGACATGATACATGTTTCCTTGATTCATTCACTCAATTCTATGCTATGGATATTGATGTCAATTCTATGGAGGTTTTAGTTTATCATATCTTACCTTTTTTCTCCTTCATGGGGTTAGTGAATAGAAATTATGTTCTATTACAGAGCCTTAGTTCTTTTGTTCACTCTTTTTCATGATATCCCTTGCATCATAACATTAGCGATCATTCTTAAAAATTTCACTACTTTATAAAGGACGGGTGCATGGAGATCGGTAGCCAATTTGTGGACAACTTTTTAATTTTTTTTTGAAAACTCATAAAACAAGCACGTTATAAGGTGCTCGTGTTATGGCTTGGTGTGTTGAGCCTGAGGCTCGGCCACAACAAGCCAATAATGCAAGTGTGTTATAACGCGCTCGCGTTATGACCTATTTAAACCAAAAAAAAGGAAAACAAAATAAATTTTACTTTTGACTGTGTTTTGTTTGCTACTCGCGACCAAAACCCTAGTATTCCTCGCTTGCGTTCTAGGAGGATCTATTTTGCAAAAATCTTCATCAATGGTTGCTATTTCATCACGAGGATGCCGCCACGTCGACGAGGAGGTGTGAGAGGTAAGGATTGTTTTCTTTTTGTTTTGAATTTCTTAGTTTTAGGTTGTATTTGATATTTATTTTTTTGAATTTGTAGGAGATGCAAATCAACCCGCAAACCCACAAAATCCTCAACAAGCAGAGCAACAAAATCCTCAACAACAAAATCAACCACAACAACAACCTCCTCCACCAATCCCTCAACACCCTCCTAGCACTCAAAAAAAATAAATTAATGAGTGAAATTGAGAACAACAAAAAACAACTTGAGGATTTAGTCAGGAGGTTGAGCGATCCAAATGGTTGAACCACAGAAAGAATGACCTTGGAAAATTCATTGAAAGATATGTTAAAAAATGTAGATTCAATTAGCAAACAAATAACTAGATGGAAAGATAGGAGGTAGGCGGCTAGGGCTTATTACACAGATAAATTATCATATAAAGATGTAAAGGATTTAAAAATTAAAAAAGGTGATTTGTGCTCATTATTCACTGACCCACGTACAAATCAAAATCTTACCCTCAATGTGAAGAGGTTTCTTATACATTGGTACCACCACCAACAGATTAGGAAGTATTTTTATGATAGGTGATACATGGTTTTTGATTACCCACCGTGCAATAATTGTGAAGTCCCACAGTATTACCTTAGGAAACTATACTATGAGTTCATATTGAACAAACTCCCAAATTATTTTGATATGAGGGACTTCAAGGGGAGAGGTGGGGAGTCAGCTTAGGATAGACCCGGTGCACAACCAGATCCTACATAGCAAGGGAGATGCCCTCTCGCTAGGCCGCCTCATGAGCATGTTGTTATGCCTTTCGTCGCGAAGGAGAGTGCCAACGTAGAGACATTGCAGGTGATCAACGCTTTGACCCAGAGTGTTGTCCAACATGCTAGCCCTATTCTACAACGTCATTTAGGGGAGTCTTCGAGTGGTGGCCTTCGAACCCATGCATATCAATCTTGCAGGGCGACTTGTTCATATGACTCCATTGACACTCAGGAAACTGCTATGCAGGATCCGTCTACAACTATGGAGATGGAGAGAGCAGCTGGCATTTTGCATGAGGCGTATGGAATTGATACTCAAGTAAAAGTTAGCATGTTCATTGAATTTAATTTATCAAATTTTTATTTTGAAACGCAAGATTAACTAATTTAGTTTTATGATTTTAATAAAATTGCAGGGTCATAGTTTTGAGACTGAATACACCGGCCCTACACCTACTTATTTATATAGTACACCTATCGGTGGGGTATGTAACTAGTAAACAATTATAAATTTATTGCATGTTAATAGCATTGTTTTATGAATGGTATTTTTTAATGTGATTTTGGATGTTGAATAGGCTAATATTGCAAGTTTCAAGGGAATACCTCCCAGTGCCAGTGGATTTACTCAAACCTACATGCAAGTAATAGAATAAAGAGTTTAACTAATGAATTGTACTTAATAGATTTGTGTAGTTTATATTCATATCATTGATTGTGTTGCATTGCACATCATTCAAACTCAAATTCATTACTTCACATTCCATAACTAATAACTAGATGTTGATAGATGACAAAATTTCAACTACAATATAGTTGTGTAGAAAGTCAACATAAGCAGTGATGCAATTACTTCACATAGCATAAGTAATAAGTCGAGGAGCAGCTTCTAATTGCATTTGCTTGTCATGGCATTCCATGAGACCACTTTTTACTACTTGACATCTTTTCAAATAGTTCACTGCCTTGTCTATGCTATGGATGCTTGGAAGGAATTTATTAAAGAATAATAGTAAGTAATATCATATACAAGGCAATGAGTTTTTTGGAAAAATGCCTCAAATAAATGTGGTCTCATGGTGATTTCCATCACCATGAGACCCAATTTCTTTGAGGCACTTTTTCAAACAGCTCACTTCCTTTTCTATACTACCACATCTTCTATACATGTCTACCAAAGCATTTTATCAAATAATTCATTTCCTCACTGCTATGGCTAAACACTTAAAAAAAGGTGCTTTCCAAAAAACTGATGCAATGCAGGGCAGTCAAATAATTTAACTTCATCATTGAAAAGGATTCAATCCACTTTGCAACTCAAAAACTCAATTCTGCCTTTGTTTTCAAACTTCTACCTAGTCTTCCTACTAGGTTAGCCAACCCACTTTTCCTATCAAAACTTTCAATTTTCTCAAACAACCTTGTCAACAAATCCCCAAATCAGGTACCCATCATGGCCTACTTTCACATATCAAAAACTCAATACCAAATCCTTTGGATCATTGATTCCAATCCTGGTTTTCAACGCCGAATTAGGCCTCAATTGGGACTTTTTTTCAAAGAGACACCTCTCCAAACACACAACCAAACCTTGAACCCACTAAATAGTCAAAAGACATCCAACAAAACCTCATTTTATTTAAATTTTAGGTCTCCACTCGCTCATTTAGACCCCTTTTCATAAAACCCTCACTTTCTTTGCAATCAACTAGGGCTTATTGAAACTCTTGTGCCCTGACCTCTCACAAGCTTAAAACCACCTCAATCAAGATTTTTTTATGTCTTCACATGCTCATTTTATCCTTCTCTTATGCTTCCCTCAAGTCTTTATGACACTTCCTTCATGAACCTTTCACTTTTCACTTGTTTTCACCCTTTCTAACTAGGGTTTCATACTCTCTTTCTCACAACTGACCACTTATGGCCTCTCAGGTTTAAAAAAATTGTCTAAACACATCTAATTACATATATCTCATGATATTCCATCAGGTTCTCTATCCCTTTCTTCAACTGACTCACTCTAGCCTTGCTCAAAGGCACTAAAATTGGTTTTTACAACAGGGTAGTATGGAGGAACTCACCAAATATCCTTCCCAAAGCTAATCTCTATCTTCCACACCTAATCCTAAATTATTTAGGTCCATTCCACCAAGAAATAGTGGGTAAAATAGGTGGAATGACCTGTCAAGTCATTTAAGCAATCAAACCACTAAACCCCTATTTTGTGACCGCCTAGAGTAATCAAGCCACCAAAAGCTTGAAACTCAATATCAAATGCTCAAATTAGTTTTAAATTGATGCCAACACCTAACTATTTCAATTCACACACATGCAAGATTCCCTACCACTTGTACGAAATGGTACACTAGCAAATAATGGAGGAAAACACAAAAAATTAGTAGTATAATAGTGATATTTTATTAGTTTTCTCCTTCAATCTCTCCAACAACAACTTACATCGATGGATCATATCATTTTTAAACATTTCCCAAAATTTACAACTTCCTACAATGACTCAATAACCTGTACAACTACTTTGACCCTTGGCATTCCATGCCTTTACACCTTTTTTGCATTTTTACAACATTTGAAATTGACAACTTTGTTGAAATATTTTGCAATTTTGCACTTTATGCCTAAATTAACTAACTAAGACTATTACAACCTCCAAAATGGCTATTTAAGCCTTATTACATCATGAAAACACCTTAACCAATTCAAACTCCTACATTTTCCTCATGGAGGCATGTGCTTGCAAAGGTGCACTTGCACCACAAACTATGGATGCTTGGAAAAATTCTATCAAAGCATAATCGTAAGCAATAGCATAGACAAGGCAGTTAGTAGTTTGAAAAAATGCCTCAAATAAATGAGGTCTCATGCTGATGGAATTCCATTCCATAACCATGAGACCCCATTTCTTCGAGGCATTTCTTCAAACAACTCACCACCTTTTCTATGATACCACATTTTCCATACATGTGTAACAAAGCATTTTATCAAACTACTCACTTCCTTACTGCTATGGATAAAAGCCTAAAATAGGTGCTTTCCAACAAACTATGGATGCTTGGAAAAATTTCTATCAAAGCATAATAGTGAGCAATAATACCATAGAGAATGCAATGAACTGTCTAAAAAATTACCTGAAAGAAATGTGGTCTTATGGTGATGGAATGCCATGACGTGCATTAGTTTGTAATGGCATTCCATCACCATGAGACCCCATTTCTTTGAGGCATTTTTTCAAATAGTTCACTTCCTTCTCTATGCCACCACAGTTATCATACATGTCTATGAAAGCATTCTATCAAACAATTCACTGGCTTGCTGCTATAGGTAAAAGCCTAGAAACATGTGCTTTCAAACAAGATATGGATAGGGAAAATAGTAAGTATGATAGTCAGAAATATATCTAATTTAATAAGTACTCAAAATTTTGTTCATTATCTCATACATTATAAGTCATGACGTGGATCGCTATTATAGTTTTTGTGATTGAATAATTTGTTTTATTTTCAAATGTTGCAAGTGGAAACACCTACAAATGTGACAAGGGAAATGGAGATCGGTGTTACATCTGCTATAGAATCCTCGATGGCTCTAATAGGGGAGGTATGAGACAAATTACTAAATTTTAATTTACATTCGTTGTTATGGATGTTAGTTAGTGAAAAATCAAACCATTATTGATTCATAGTTTAATTTCTATTTGGATGGTTTAAATACAGGGCTTCAGCATGCCTCAGCATGGGCATGTGAATATTTCCCTCATGGAGAGTGATCATCAGGTGGCGGTAAGTGATTATTTTGTTAAATATATAATTTTTTATAATGTAATTTCTATATATTAATGTCTTTACTTCTTATTGTAACAAGTAAAACTTCACCAAGAACTAAACACTAGGAGGAACAACAGAAGAACTCCTCAAGTGCAACATAAATGAGTGACAGACATATCAGCATCCGATCAAAAAGAAAAGGGAAATAATTTATTTTGAGATCATGGAGAGCAATGACTTTTGATTCCAGAGCCCTCTGTTGTATGCTTACATGGTATTTTTATACATATTTTGTATTTGATATATATTTGACATTGTATGCCTATATGGCATTCTCCTAAGCCTATATGGCTATTTTGTACCTATATTTCATACTTATATCGACATATATTGATGTATGCCTACATGGCTATTTGGTTAACACAAATATTTTTTATCGATGGTGTCCATATTTACATTATAAATTTATGGCTCAATAGATATGAGTTACATGTATTCAAGTGTATACTTTAAAACTTACATGTATACTTTGTGACTTATGTGTGTTCCAATGTCTACTTTGCGACTTACGTGTTTTCATGCGTATACCTTGTATTCGTGCATATACTTTGTAGTAATTTGTGTATACTATGTATTCGTGTGTATACTTCAAGTCTTACATGTTTTTGAGTACTTGTGCTTCCCTTATTCACATGTACATGCTTTACTTATTCACGTGTAATCATATTAATTGGTAAGCCCTAGCATTGATCATTGCTTTCCTTCATGGTTTGTCTTGAATATTAATTGATTGATGCTAAACAACTTTATCTAAAAGCAAAAAACACGTTTTCAATTTGTATTCCATGAAATGATTCATAAAAAGATTCTAATATATTTAATCCTTTGATTGGAACAACTCAATTAAGAAAATGATACATAATCTTCACAACACTTGCAAAACATAATATTCAAATTAGATGAAGTAGTTAACTTCTTGACACATTGTCATACAAACATTTATCTTGAATAGTCTTTAAACAATTTCATAGCATAATCCTGATAGTGCAAAATGAACTATTATGTTCTTGATCCATCACCATATAAACACATTGAAAGATTTATATGTCAACTTTTTGCAATATTATTTCTTGTATAGGAAATGGACTCAAGAGAAAGCAAGTTATAATTTATAATACAAATAAGAAATGGACTCAATGCTATCCTAGACGCCCAAATAGGTCTATTTAACAAAGAAACACCCTCTCAATCACTCTTCCAATTGCAAAACACCATTGGGCATCATTTACCAGTCTACAAATTCACAAAATCCATAATTTTTAGGGTGTGATTGGCTCTCTAACCCCACTATCCTCTAAACCCTCACTTTTCTCAAATTTCACTAGGGTTTATTGAGAACCCCATATCTTGACCTCATACAATCTCAAAAAATCTTCCAACACTCTTCATTCTTCCTGCACAAACTTAATTGACCACCAAATTATGTTGCACCCTAACTTTACCCATTTTTACTCCCTCAAACCTCTCTTTTTCATTCAAAACCCCTCTTTTCCCAACTAGGGCATCATTCCATAACATACTTTTGAGCTCCCTTGTTCTTGCAGACCTTTTGAACACATCAAAATCCACAACCTCACCCTATTTCCAACCTATTCTAACTTATTCTCAAGCAATTTCTTCTTTTCACCTTGTCTAGCCTTGCTTTTAAGGCCTAAATTCTAAATTTTCAATAGGGACAGCATTAGTAATATCTTCCAATGCCTTTACCAATGCTTTTTTCTTATTTCTACTCCCTATCATACTTACATAATTGACTCAAATGACCGCACAATAACTCAAAACTAAAAACAAGATTACAAAATGGCCTATCATGGCTTTATTTGACATTATCATGACTCAAACCACTGAACTAGACCTTCTTCATCAAATGGAGGAACAAGGTGCTCTGCACTAATGATCATACAGTTTTTTTGTGGAAAACTCAGATTTCTCAACCATCGTGTGTATGTTTCTCTTTTCAATTGTTTTGCATGCCATCATAAGGGATCAAGCCAGTTGAATGTAGCTCAGAGCAATTCCATGCATTTGGGTGCAAAAGACGACCATGCCTAGTGTAAACCTACCTATTAGGATGCGTTGGAGCAGTTTGTTTGGTCACATGAATTGTAAAATGAAAGCTGCACCATTTTGCAACTTTACACTGCTTGCATTTGACACTTTTTCCATCAAGTGAAAATTGGACACCACAGAAAAACGACTTTGAGATAACAAAAATTGAGAGAGGTTGTTGTAGAGGGGCCAAAGTGATCCCATAGGCTCAGTTGGAGAGTTTGTAAGCATCACATTTTTCAAGTAATAGCCTGTCAAAGTTTGCTTCCCTTTTGCACTTTGGACCCTTAAGGGATCAAGTCAGTTGAACATAGCTCAGAGTGATTCTACATGTTTGGGTGTGAAAGAAGACTATTCCTAGCGTAAATGTACCCATCCATATGCATTTGAACAATCTATTTGGTCACACGAGTTGCAGAACGAAAGTTGCGCCACTTTGTAACTTTCAACTACTTGCATTTAACAACTTTTCCCCCAAGTGAAAATTCACCACCGCTAGAAAATTCCTCTAAGATAGCAAAAAATGAGAGAGGTAATTTTTTAGAGGGGCCCAATGTGATCCTATAGCATCAGATGAGAAGTTTCTAAGCATCACGGTATCTGAGTAACAACATACTGAAATTTGCAACCATTTTGCACTTTGGACTCTTAAGGGATCGATCTGGTTGAACGTACCTCAGAGTGATTCTGCGTGTTTGGGTGCAAAAGAGGACCATGCCTAGCATAAAAATACCTATTTGGATGCGTTGGAATAGTCTGTTTGGTCACACAAGTTGTAGAATGAAAGTTGCACCACTTTGCAACTTTGCACTACTTGCATTTGACACTCTTTCCATCAAGTGAAAATTTTCCACCACAGGAAAACCACTACGAGATAACAAAAACTGAGAGAATTTATTATAGAGGGGCCAAATAGGATCCCATAGGATTAGATGAGAATTTTCTAAGCGTCATGGTATCCGAGTAACAATGTGCTAAAGTTTGCAACCATTTTGCACTTTGGACTCTTAAAGGATCAATCCAGTTTACGTAGCTCGAAGCAATTTCACGTGTTTGAGTGTGAAAGAGGACCATGCCTAGTGTAAACATACCTATTCATATGTATTGGAATATTCTATTTGGTCACATGAGTTGTAGAACCAAAGCTACACCACTTTGCAACTTTCAACTACTTGCATTTGACAACTTTTTCCCCAAGTGAAAATTCACCACCACAGGAAAATGCGTTTGAGATAGTGAAAACTAAGAGAGGTTATTAAAGAGAGGCCCAACATGATCCCATAAGATCAGACGAGAAGTTTCTAAGCATCATGGTATCCGAGTAACATGATGAAGTTTGCACCATTTTTCACTTTGGACTCTTGAGGGATCGATCTAGTTGAAAATAGCTCAGAGTTATTCCAATTGTTTGGGTGCAAAAGAGGACCATTCCTAGCGTAAAAATGCCTATTTGGATGCATTAGAACAGTCTTTTTGGTCACACAAGTTGCAAAATGAAAGTTGCACCACTTTGCAATTTTTAACCACTTGCATTTCGCAACTTTTTCCCAAATAAAAATCTACCACCACAGGAAAACCACTTCGAGAAAGTGAAAACTGAGAGGTTTCTATAGAGGGGCCTAACGTGATCCCATAGGATTAGATGAGAAGTTTATAAGCATCACAGTATCATGTTTAACATCATGTTGAAGTTTGCAGTCATTTTGCACTTTGGACTCTTAAGGGATTGATTCTGTTGAACGTAGCCCAGAGTAATTCCATGTGTTTGGGTGCAAAAGAGGACCATGCCTAGCATATAAACATACCTATTTGGACGTGTTGGAATAGTCTATTTGGTAACATGAGTTGCAAAATGAAAGTTTCACCACTTTGCAACTTTCAACTACTTGCATTTGACAACTTTTTCCCCAAGTAAAAATTTTTCACCATGGGAAAATGCTTCCAAGATAGCAAAAACTGAGAGACATTATTGTAGAGGGGCTCAACACGATCCCATAGCATCAGATGAGAAGTTTTTTAAGCATCATGGTATCCGAGTAACAACATGTTGAAGTTTATAGCCATTTTGCACTTTGGACTCTTAAGGGATCAATCCGGTTGAATATAGCTTGGAGTGATTCTACATGTTTGGGTGCGAAAGAGGATAATTCCTAGTGTAAAAATACCTATTCGGATACGTTGGAATAGTCTGTTTGGTCACACGAGTTGTAGAACGAAAGTTGCACCACTTTGCAACTTTCAACTACTTGCATTTGGCAACTTTTTCCCCAAGTGAACATCCGCCACCACAAGAAAACCACTCTAAGATAGTGAAAACTAAGAGAGGTTTTTGTAGAGGGGCCCAACACAATCACTAGGATCAGATGAGAAGTTTCTAAGTGTCATGGTATCTGAGTAACATCATGTTGAAGTTTGTAGTCATTTTGCACTTTGTACTCTTAAGGGATCGATCTGATTGAACGTACCCTGGAGCGATTATGTTTGTTTGGGTATGAAAGAAGACCATTCCTAGTGTAAACATACCTATTCAGATGCATTGGAATAGTCTATTTGGTCACACGAGTTGTACAATGAAAGTTGCACCACTTTGCAACTTTACACTGCTTGCATTTGACACTTTTTCCATCAAGTGAAAACTTGACACCACAGGAAAACCACTCTGATATAACAAAAACCAAGAGAGGTTATTGTAGAGGGGCCCAACATGATCTTGTAGGCTTAGACACAGATTTTGTAGGCACCACAGTTTTTGAGTAATACCCCATCAAAGATTGATACCCTTTCTCACTTTGGACCCTTAAGGGATCGAGCCAACAACTATCAAGAAATCAACTCCAAACCATAAAAAAACCTCGGGCAGTAGTGTAACAAGTCTCAAAACCTTCAAATATTCCAATTTTATCAATTTTTATGGGGTTTGTGTTGCTACCCCTGTAGATTTTGAGGGAAAAGGGAATGAAAAATGAGGTTTCACCCTAGGGTTTGATAAAATATTGCATGTAGAGGTTGGGTGAATGTCTTTTGAGTTTGTGCAAGTGATTTTAAGAAAGTCTGAGGTGGTGGAATGTTGTGGTAAGGTGTGTAACTATTCCTTTCAATAAACCCTCCTCATACTAGTATAAAATAAGAGTTTTATGGTTTGGAATGGTGGAGTGAGTATCTCCTGAGACAAATTACAGATTTGATAGTTTCGATACATGAGAATTGCTACCCCAACAAGTTCAAGAGGTTCTCCCTCCTACCCTTAAACCCTAATTATATATCTCTCCCCTCTACCCTTAACCCTTAT
>VDFB02075321.1:93123019-93198717 GCA_007258455.2 Sequoia sempervirens | reverse complement strand
CTACCTAGACAACTCTAGATCTCTCTCTCTCTCTCTCTCTTAAAATTATCCCTCCCTCTAAAGACATACAGAAATACATAAATACAAGAATAATACATATGTACATACAATCCTACATACATAAAAGCATACATGTACATGCGTAGACACAATAATACATACATATAGGCATACATACAATATACACGCATTGATACATACATGCATACATACATACATACATACATACATACAAGCATACATGTGCATACAAACATACAAATATATAAACATACATTCAATAGAGTACCATTTAACATAAAGCAAGACATAATGCGAGCGTGTTATACCATGCTCGTGTTATGTCTTGCTAGACATGCTCCCCACAAACGAAAAAAACCATATCAAAACTGAGATATAACGCGATCAAGCACGTTATAACGTCCACATGTTATATCTTGCTTTGGGAATCCCAAAGCTTTGGGATTGTATTTTTCTTGGAATACCAAACCAAAGGCCTGGAGGGCATTCCCAATGACCAAAGACGTGTTTTTGCAAATTCTACAATTTTTCACATAATCAAGTTCGTGCTCCTTGTCAAGATTGCACATGGTTCAATATCAAACAAATCACACATCTAGGTAATGTTAGGTTCTCTCTTAGCTATCCAACAATGTAATTTTTTTCACTTTCTGAAAAATGTTAAGCCATTCATCCATAATTTCTTTTGTTTGTATGTCTCTTTTTTGGCAAAAGTAGTGTTTGGTGTTTTTGTTATAAATTAACCATTCATCGAAATTTCAAATAAATTATATTTTTTAGAAACTAGACTCCATTCTACAAATTTTTAAAAAAATCATTTAGTTTCCAAAATTTGTAGGGGTAGCATGGCCAAAATTACGTGTTTCAAGAAGTGTCCACTTCGAAAATTAGTAAAAAATCAAATATTCATTAAAAAATTATTAGAAAAATTGTGCATCAACTACATACTATTAGCTAACTTCTAACCATAGAGATTTTAAAAATATTAAAAAAAAGGTTCACCATACAAGGTTCTTACAAGAGTTGTTATATTATGTTTTTCTAAGAAAAACAACACCAATTTGTGTACATCCCTCATTTGAATCCCTTAATATCAACCATTTTCAAAATAAATTAGTAGTTTAGAAAGTAGACTCAGAGCGCTTCGATCCTTGTTTTTGTTCCATCTCAAAAATTTGAGTGTAACTATCCTCATTTTCATGTCCAAGGTCAATATTTCTTGATTTTAGAAAAATGTTGTCCACTTAAGTCACCTTTTTGGGACCAATTTTTGTGCACTTACCCTAAAGGAAATGGCACAATGTGGCAAGGAGGAGAAAAAAAGGTAGGCAACCTAGGAGGGAAGCATTGGGGAGATATTGAAGAAGATAATCGATCAAAGAAAGGAGAGATAGAGGAGAGTAGGCATGGAACTATCACCCACACTCCACAATGGGTTTTTACAAATGGCGAATGGGTGGAAAAGTGCCATCCAAGCTATCATAGGAGGGATGTTTGCAACTTGTTCCCTCAAGACCAGATTGGTCAGAGGAATTCAAAGACAGGCAGGGGAAGACATATGCATCCAGGGTTAAAACCAAACAAATCAAATAGGAATATAGAATTTTGGGTTGCCCGTGGCAGCTTTCCAAATCATAGACGTGGGTGGTTCTAGGAAGAAAGAATCCCTAAGGCAGAAATATGAAAAAATTGGAGGAACAAGGAGGGAGGAATGCAAAAAAGAACCAGAAGCACCTGGAAAGGAAGAAGTAAGAACACTGAAGAAAAGGGTAATTCACAACAAGTTGTGGATTCGATTGATCGGAGGTGGCCACAATTTGAGAGAAGAAGTGGGGCCAATGACATCGATGAACCAATGGCAAGGAATTCAAAGGACCAGTCGAGAAAAGGAAAACCCTAGAAAGCATGGGAAGCACAAGGAGTCGGCTCCAGAATAAGGAAAGAGAGTAGAAAATCCCAAACAATTTTGGAACCATGGTGGTATAAGAGTTGAAAGTCAAAACCATCAAAGAAAAGGATGTTGGAGAAATGTGGATGCAAATATTAGGCCATGGGGTCTAGAAAATTATTTTTGATGCAAATAGAAACAATCAAATCGAGGGTTGCTAGACTAAAAGATAGAGCCCTATTTGCAAAATCATTTGGTCTAGGATTCCCTAAAGAAGAGATCATGGATTGGTGGCAAAAAAACTTCAAGGATCAGGTAAGTGTCCACCAATTATCAAACTCATTTTTTCTCATTGAATGCATTAACATAAACTTAAAACAAAAAATTGTGTATGGAAAACCTTTATTCTTAAAGGGCTATAGTTTTCACCGTATAAAATGGGAATCAAATTTTGATCCATGTAAGTACACCATTAGAAAGATCCCCACATGGATTAAACTGGTTGACCTCCCATCCAAATACTAGAGTGTAGAAGCTCTGGTAAAGATTGGGGATGCGCTAGAGGTATTCCTAGGAGTCGATGAAGATTTCATCAATGGAAAAAAAGAAGTCAAAGCTAATATCCTGGTGGAAATAGTGGAAGGAGTGGAAATTTACAAAAATCTAGAAATATTATCAGAGTTTGGAAGCTAGCAACAGAAAGTGGTCACACGTGAAGAAACAAAAATTGGGATATCCTTATTCAGGGAAGCTGTAAGGGAAGGGTGTTCTCAGAGAATGGTATTTGACAAGGAAAATAGTCCCAACAGGGGTAAGAAAAATAGAAAAAAAGAGATGGTAGAAAAGGTAAGTCACATTGAGAGTCCTCGGATAGCCACTACTCAAGGCAATGGATGCTTAGGCCAAATAGTTGATACATGATCTAAAAAGAGAAAGTTGAATGGGAGTTACTTGGAAGCAAGGAAGGAACCATGTGAAAAAACAACATATGATGTGAATGTGACAACTCAGGCAGAAAAAGACCTAAGTACTCTTCTGGAACAAACCAGGCAACTACAAAAGGACATTACCACATAGTTAGAAGAGATTTTAAATGAAATAAATAGACCAAGGATATGAGAGAAAAAGGGAAAGGAAGGGGGATATCAAAATCAATCAAAAAGGACATTAGTGGCAGGTGGGGATGCTAAAGATGGGAAAGAGGAGGATAAAGAAAGCAATATAAAACCGGGGAATGCAATGCAAGCCTAGGAGGAAGGAAATACCAATGATAATGAAAGTGAAGCAGAGATAGAACCAGATGGGGAGGATCAAGAAGAGGTAGAGAAGGGTGAGCTTGTGGAAGAAAGAAATCTTAAGCAATCTCAGTCAAGAATAAAGAAGCTCAACATCAAGAAAAAGGGAAAAAGGGGACCTAAGACAAACAAGGAAAAACTAGAGATGACAGCAAATGCAACTGGACAAACAAAGCTGAGGACAGGGAAGGATGTTATCCTTCCCTAGGCGCAATGAAGTTCATAACATGGAATGTTAGGGGCATAAATTCCCCTAACAAATAGCACCTCGTCAAGCACCAAATTGACCAATCAAAAGCAGATATCTTCTTACTACAAGAAACAAAATGGGACACAAAAGAAAGCAAAAGAAAACTCAATTGGTGGAGGTAGTGGAAGGGAAATTTTTGGGGTGCTAAAGGGGCCTCATCTCAGGTCTAGGCTTCCTTTGGAACTCACTAGAAATATCTATAGAAGTGGTAGAAGAGAACAAAAACTAGATAATGATGAAATGAAAACTGCTCCAAAAGAATAAACAGTTCACAATAATGAATGTTAATGGGCCTATAGCCACAACTGAAAAGATAAATTTATGGCAGCAACTATCCACATCCATAGAAAATCTCAGGGGAGAGAAGGGTAACCTAGCTGGTGACTTCAATGCTACCCTAAATAGTGGAGAAAAAAGGGGAGGGATGGGTAGATCCACAAGAACTTAGCAGGACTTCAAGGAATTTGTGGACAACAATCAGCGGATGGACCTACAAACCAAGAATGGGACTTTTACATGGATCAACAAGAGGAAAGAATTTACCAGCATTATAGAGAGGCTAGAAAGATTCCTCCTATTTGGGGATTGGAGAGGATAGAGCTTTCTACAAGAACCAACAATACTATCCTACATTGGATCAAACCACTTCCCAATTCAGCTTTTCATACAGCTAGATACATCCTTGAAAGGAAGCCTGTTCAAGTTTGAAAACATGTGGCTCAGAGACGAAAGTCTTCTAGACCTAGTTGTCGAATGGTGGGAGGAGTTAAGAATTGGGAACCACTCTCATCTATACAAGATTAGCAAAAAATTGAACCATGTGAAAAAAAAAGGGAATGGTACAAATTACACTTCAAAAAAATCTTCCAAGAGAAAGAGAGAGTGGAAAAAGAGCTAGCTATGCTTAATGAGCATATCATAGCAAAAAACATGGGGAGTGATGACTTTGAAGTTGAAAAAATAGTAAAAGAGGAATTGGTCAAAATCCTTAAAAGAGAAGATTATTTTTGGAAACAAAATCAAGGGAAACATGGATAAAGGAAGGAGATAGGAACACCAAGTATTTCCATAAAATAGTGGTGACAAATAGGAGAAAAAACATAATCACAACAATTAGAAGGGAGGATGGGTTAGAAACCAAATTATTGGAAGAGGTTAATGAAGAAGCAGTAAACTTCTTTTAGGCAATTCTAAATAGACCAGCTCCAGAGAATATGAATGTTTGGGAAAAACTCTTGAGCTACATCCCAACAGTAATAGGAGAAGACCAAAACAAGGCACTATTTCAAAAAATCAATACGAAAGAGGTGAAGAAAACAACTTTCCAGCCTAATCATGATAAGTCTCTGGGCCCAGATCAGTTCTCAACAGGCTTCTTCCTGATTGATAGGTTGATTGAAAAAAATCTATAGCTTTCAAACAGTATCACATTTTTTGAATTCGAAACATGCGTCACATTCTATGCTTCGCATACTATAGAATTAAAAAAAAATGAATTTCATGAATTTTTTACCAAGTTAAGGTGGTCAAGCATACGAGTTTTTATATTTTCTAAAATTTTTAATAAAAAATTCATAATTAATTATTTACAAGTGGAAAAAAATTACAAAAAATATGCATCAAATTGGGACATGCATCCTCTACTTATATCTAATTATCATTTTATTGTGGTTAGGGTGGTCAGACAGACACCTACTTCTTATTTTTTCCCTGAAATTTAAGTACTACTGCATTAAAATTTCAAATTTTCACCAAATAGATTTAAAAAAAAAAACCTAGTAGTTTAGATACTACATTCAATTTGCTACATATTCTATTCTTACATATTTTTGAAACAATATTTTATTCAAATTTTTACGTCAAGTTGCCTAACTCTGATTTTTCTAAATTTTCATCACCACTTAAGGGCCTATTTTTTCCATGATGATCATGCACATACACATACCTAATAATAAGAACCCTCAGATAATGGGGAGTTTCAGGCTAATTGCACTCTATAATATGGTCTACAATATGGTCACTAAAATCATAGCCAATAGATTGAAAGGTTTTCTAAGTTAGATAATATTAGAAGAACATAGTGGCTTTGCTCCAGGATGATAAATTGTTGAAGGCGTCATTACAGATCAAGAAACCTTGCACTAAGCTAGAAAGGTAAATGATCCATTTATGATTCTCAAATTAGACATCCTCAAAGTGTACGATTTAGTGGACAAAAAATTCCTAGTAGAGGTGCTCAAAAAATTTAGCTTCATGGAAGAGCGGATCAGTTGGGTTAGAAGTTGCATATCTACTACCAAGCTCTTTGTCTTAGTAAATGGGGCATCAAAGGGTTTCTTTGCATCTACCAGGGGCCTCCAAAAAGGGGGCCCCTTATCTCTCTTCTTGTTCATCATCATGGCGGAGGCCATGGTAAGAGGAATCAACACATTAAGGCAATCAGGGGAATGGAAAGGGGTTTCAGTGGCGAATGGGATGGAAGTAATGATACACCAAAAATTTATAGATGATACCATACTTTTTGGAATGGTGAACATAAAGGAGGAAAGGACAATCAAAAAATTTCTAGATGAGTACTGCTTATTATTAGGAAAAAGCATCAATTGGAAAAAAATAGAGGTTTTCTTCCACAACACACAACCTAGCCTTCAGAGGGATTTGGCAAGGATATTGGGACTGGGAATGGAAAACTTCCCAATTAGATTTTTTGGGACACCTCTTTTCGTTGGTATCAATAAAAAATGTTAGTTGGAGAACCTAGTAAACAGTTGCAAAAGCAAGCTTGGGACAGGGAAGGGGAAATGGCGTTCATCAACAGGGAGGCTTATGATGGTAAAGTTAGTGCTTTCAGCCATACCAGTTTACTCAATGGCATGTTTGAAGGTTCCAATGGAAGTTGAAGACAAACTGAACCAAATCTTCAAAATTTTCTTCTAGAGTGGATCAAGGGAACAACAAAAGTTCCCATTAGTGGCTTGGGAGAAGGTATGTGTAAAGAAATTTTTCTTTTTATCTCTTTTTGGTTTTTGGTCCTTACTTTTTTTGGCTTCGAGATCAATCCATGCCCAATGGAAAAAGATTGCTCCTGCATAAAGGCACACAATGTGCCATGTGGTGGCTTTGTGGCTTCATTTACATATCATTTTCCTTTTGGGCATAGGCTAAGGCACATGTCAACTTGGCAGGTATTTTCTTCAAATCTATTCTCACAAATCTGAGATTGCCAACTCACTTCACACATCATCTATTCACTTCAGGAAGTTTATTTTTTTGTGGAGTGATCTCTTTGGAAAGAGTTTGTTAAGAACATGGTGGGCGTCTTGCTTTCAGGGTGGAACCTTCGAGTTAGCATC
Source organism: Sequoia sempervirens (assembly GCA_007258455.2). NCBI lineage: Eukaryota > Viridiplantae > Streptophyta > Pinopsida > Cupressales > Cupressaceae > Sequoia > Sequoia sempervirens. The sequence goes on along the minus strand of VDFB02075321.1, from coordinate 93,191,910 downwards.
ATCAATCTCTATGGTTGATCAATCAGATTTTGCCAGGTTGTGCCAAAATCTGATTGTTTTCTAATAGTTATCTACACTAAATATCTAAAATCCATTAATGAAGTAGTTGAGACTTAATGAGAAAAGATTTCCATGATCTAATCAAGATCTAAGATCATATTATGGGCTATCAAGATAAGGCATCTAGCAGTTTATGCTTTTGGAATGTTTGCAGTGGTGCTCTCTTCTTCTAGTTATAAATAGGAGTTGGTAGCATAAGCAAAAGAGTTAGAAAAATTGCTTCAAAAATTATTTTTGAAGGATATAGATCTAGTAGGGAGTTTGTGTTTTTTTCTAGAAGTAAAAGGTTTTTTGCAGAATAATGCTAGAGAGTCTCTCTAGCATGTTATATTTTAATTCAAAATATCATTGGATTGGCATCCGACCTTTGTTTTTCAGTTCATATTATTGAAGTTTGATCTATTTGGGAGAAATCCTTGAAATTGTGCATGCTATGGCCTTTGTCAAGTTTCTCTTTTATATTTCGTTCATGTTAAAAACATTGTGTTAAGTTTTCTTTAGTAGTTTGAATAGCTAATTTTCATGCTATGAAGATTCTATGTTGAATGCCAGCTTTCAGAAATTAGATTATGTCTATTGAACTTTTCCAATTTTTGTAAAGAGTTTGCCATTGTCCATATTATGATGTGAAGAAAGAAGGGTTTTGTAAGTTTTTGGATATCTCTGTTAATCTTTAAAGTTTTCTCATGTCTGATTGGACCTTAATGGATGCTTCCCTCGGGGAGATTTGAAAGATTGCACTGTGATTTTTTAGCCTTTGTCACTCATTCTCTTCCCAAAAATGAAGGGTTTGTTACATTCTGTGTCTATCATATCAGTTATAAGGAATAATTAAGGTTTGAAATGTTGTAAAATCTTTGGCGCATCGCCATTTTTATACTTTTTCTACATTTATTTCTACCTTTTCCCCAAAACAAAAAGAAGAGTCAGCTTTCTATAAAAATCCCAAAGGTCATTCAATGAGATGCAAATTGTTCCCCACTCACTCGATTTCCCATAAGGCTGTCGGAGAAGCGTAAGCTTTGATGATCAATAGTTTTTTTTCTAGCAGGCGTAGTGGGACATAAGTTTTTTGAACATCTGATTAGAAGTCAAAAATATTTCTTAAGTCAGACCAAGAAAAGAGGCTGGAAATTTCATGCCCAAAATCCAAACAAGATTGTCTTCAAGAGGCCATTTTCAGTACTCTTAGTTACCTACCTTGGTATCAAGGAGAAGAAGACTTACAAGTTCATATCACCTGTAAGAAGCAATAGGCCAAGAAGTGTTAGCCTCAAGTGGTTAATCTCTTTTCCAAAGAACCTTGCTCTGATACCAATTATTGAATGAAAAAGATAGTTCTAAGAAGGCGGTGAATCATTTGTAGTAAATTAAAACATGAAAATCCTCAATAGTATGCATTCAATAAACTCTTATTCTATTAGTGCGATTAAACATGAAATTTAGATAACAAAAACTAAAGTCACAATACCATACACTAGAGAACAACATATTTACGAGGGAATCCCAATGAGGGAAAAACCATAGTGAGTATTAGCTCACAATATAAGTAATAGAAAAACTAGTACAAAAGGGATCATTATTAGAATAGGACACACTGTCCAAAAAGGCTCACAGCTAGGGCTCACTGCCATAGAAAGAAATACAAGAAGATATAAGAGAAAGGTTACACAGAGAATAATTTCTCAATGCAACAAGGATTCCACCACAAATCCTCCAACATTTTTGCAGTCTTGCATGAAAGATTTCAAACACCTTCAGCTAATTGCTTTTAGGAATCCAATACTTGAAATTTTTACTGTTTTTCTCAAATTTACATCACACACATCACTTGCATTGACCTCACATCTATCTTGCTTCTCTCTTGCATCTCACAACACCATTAAACTTATTTATATCAACTTCATCCTCAAAATCCTTCTCTACGGTTGGCAGCAATTTGTTACACTTAAAAATTCAAATTAGGTCGACACCTAAACATATCCTTGGTGGATAGGAATGAAGGTGACCCACATAAATCCTTAATTAGGAAATAAATAGATCCTGTGGACACCGAAAAAGTATCCCTTTTTCCTTGTTTGATTTTGGAATAATTAATGACAAATTAGACTTAATGTCACCTTGGTCTAGTGTTGTGAGGTGTTTTACACATCCACATTAGGTTTAGGACCCTTACAAATTGAATATAATGCATGTCTTGTAAAAGTGCTGTAAAGAATTGTAAATGACTTTCACACTTTTCTAGACTTTTATTAAGCATTTAAGTCTAATGGTCTTTTCCCCCTCACCTTTGAATTAAATATTATTTAATTCAAAATTTTGTTTTTCCCTCTTCTTCTATAATTAAATAATAATTTTAATTATTTAATTATTCATTAGCCTTTTCTTGAGCTATAATTAAATAAACGTTATATTTATTTAATTATTTATCCTTTCTTTTTCTCCCCGATTAAATAATTATTTTAATTATTTAATTATCCCTTGCCTCTCCATTAAATAATTGTTATTTAATGTTTAACACCCCACTTTTCCTCCATAGTTAAATAATTACTTTTAATTATTTAATTATGTAGGTTGTTCTCACCTTTCTTTTTAATAAATAAAATTAATATTTTATTTATTTCTCCTATGTTGGCCACCTAAATTAAATAATATTTATTACTTAATTTCTCTTATCACCTCTTTTTCTGTGTCAATCTTATCTTCCATCTCAAGTATTTATCTATCCATGTCTCAATTAACCTCCACCCTTGATTAAATTATCTTCTAATTTAATCTTGGCTCTTGATCATGATCCTTATTCTATCCATTCACTTAAATATTCTCTATAAAAGGAGTCCTTTAAACCCTAGTTAATGATTCATTCATAATTAATTCAATCACCATTCATCGTTCATCCATATTGTCAAGTCAAACAAGCAAGAATCAAGCATTCAAGATAGCATTCAACCTCACTTCTAAGGAATTCAAGAGCGAGATTCTCCATCAATTGTTGTAGCAATTCAAGATCCATCATCATGGTGAGGTTCTAATTGCATTATTTCATGTTTCATGTTTCATTATCCCATTTCATCATTTTGGTTTAATTACCTAAACGGGGTTTGACCAAGGCAAACCCCCAATCCCTAACAATCAACATTTTCTCTCTCTTCCTTTGTGTGATTGTAGATTTAGGTGCTTGGATGGCTTGGAAATGATTGAAGAATAGGTTTCAAACTTGTTGGAGTCATTTCCCTTTTGGAAAGGTCAAAATATCCACAAAAAGTGACTTTCAGGCCCAAATTTAGCAGTTTGAAAATTGGACACCTGGAGGAATAGAAAGAGTAGATTGAGAGCTTTCGTTTCAACTTTCAGATTTTCAGAAAAGCCAAAGTGGAATAAGTCTCCAATAGTGGTACTTATTCCTACTACACCTATTTTTCATAATTTTTTGTAGATTCAGATACCCATTTGGCTTAAACGGGCTCTAGAGTAGTTTTTTAGATATGGGACTAAGTCGCCCAGTTTGGCGCAAGTGCCCAATTGGCCAAAAAATTAGATTTTTCAAAATTTTAGAGACATTTGTAGTCTTCATTCTAGCCTCTATCAGTTTCTAGGTGCACTCTTTCTATTTGGCTTCTTTGTCTTGACTTCTATTGCATTCAATCTATCTTTCTGCATATCACAATGTGTTTTCAAAAAAAGTGTATTTCATTAGTTTTACATTAATAATTCATTTCCTTTATCAGTTTATTGCATTTAGTACATTGCATTTTGGAATATTTCATTCATTCTTGCATTAGTTTTGAGTGGGGACATTACACATTTTGGTCCATCTCTCTCCTTTTAGGTGAAAAACCCTATAAGTGTTAGAGAAATTTGGATACCAAAATCGGTGTCGACATTTTGGTGAACCCACTTTTAGAATACTTCATTTTCTAATTTTGGAGTCCATCATCATCCTAGAATTAGCTTGCATTAACAGTGCATTACACTTTGCATTAGTTAATTTGCATTCTAGGGTTCTAAAATTTTGCATTAGTGAAATTGCATATAGTTTGCATTTTTGCATTTTAAATCATTGAAAAACATCTAAAAACTACATTTTCATTTAGTATTCAGGTCATACAAACTAACAAGCATCAATATCAACTGATTTTTTTTTAAATTAAAAAAAAAGCCCTAACTGGGACTAATTCGCCATTTTGGGCGACTTAGTCCCAGTCTAGATTTTTAACTGTTTGTTATAGTGTCAGAAACCTCATTTTTGTGCTTCCTAAGGTTCCTTGTACCATATACTATAAGTATGGAAAGTTTTGGGAACATTTTTTTACGCATCTAGCTTAAAAACATCAATTTAGGGTAGTCATTTTTCAAATCATTTCAATCTAAAGCATCATTAGATCTGAAAATGCTCAACTTTCTAAAATTTTGCATAACATGGATAAAATTACTTTTCACTTTTGTGTACACAATGTCTCTATTCATAAAAATTTTCATAATTTTGATAAAAGTTCTTTTAATTCTTGCATATACATTGTTTGCATTCTTAAAGTTTTGCATACATTGGATAAAAGTGTTTTGCATATTTGGATATACATTGTTTACATTGTTGAAACATTACATTAAATGGTTACACGTGCTTTTAATTTTTTTTCAAACAAATTTAGTGTCTTACATCTTTAGACATGTTAATAAATATTTCCTATCCCCTCCCTATGAGAGTGTTTTAGTGAAAGAGAATAAAACCTTGGACATTCCTAACGATCATATTTTTTCTTCTCCTAATATCTCTCCTATTGGCAAAGAAGATATTTTGGTAGAAGAACCAATCAATGAGAGTTTTGAGAATCCTAGTTGTTTCTCTCCTCTTACCTCTCCTAGTGGAAAAGACATTGATGAACAAGACAACACAACCATAGGTAATCATGACAATAACATTTTTTCTTATTCTATTATCTCTCTTAGTTGTGAGGAAGATACTTTGATGTTAGAAAACACAATCAATAACTTGGTAATGAGAATCTTAGTTGTCCCCCTTCACCTATAAATATCATTATTAAACAAGATACTTCAACCATTGATCATTACCCTACCTGTGATGAATTCATTTTAGAAGAACCAACCTTTGAATTTCAAGAACATTTGGCTTGTCGTTCTCCTAAAAACTCTCCCCCGAGGGAGAATATCATGATGCAAGAAAACATGAACATTGACACGTATCCTTCAAACACTAAACCTTCCCTAGGTGAAGATAATAAAGTGGCATTCAAATCCCCTTCACTAACAATTCATGAAAATAAAGAAAATATTCTTGAGGTCATGACAACACAAGTGGGATATCCTTTAATTAGTGAGCTTCCTAAGTTACCTCCCATTAGCGAATCACACAAAAAACTAAGAGATGTCTTGAAATCCATGATGCAATCTAATCATTACAGTGTTTTTCAGCAATTAAGTTGTAACTTAGTGACTCAAACATGTAGGGAATCACACATCACTCCCACTCCATTATGTTTTTCTCAGCATAGAGTACCTAGTGTTGACAACCTTAAAAAGACTCCTAATATATCTGTATGGAAACTCATTCAACTATCACCTATATGCAACTTTCTATTTCAAGAAATGTTGCAAATAAAGAAGGAGGAGATCCAATCTTACATAAAATCAAATAATGTAACATCGTCCTCTTGTCCCATGCAAGTCACCAAGTCAAAAATAACATCCCCTAAACATGAATTACCCTCACTTTGAGATTCAAAACAAGAATGATCCCTTGATGATAAAGGTGACATTAATGAAACATTAGTTAGACACACTCTCATTGACAATGGAGCAGAAATTAATATTTGTAGCATGGACCTCCTAAACAAACTTGGCATGGACAAAATGCTCATTCAACTTAATGATGTTCATATTCATGGCTTTGACAATGTTAATAGGCAACCACTAGGGATGATCACATTACCTATTGAGGTCGAACCTGTAGTATTGCCTACCTCTATCCATATCATGCAAGGACCCCTTCCATATATTATTCTCCTAGGGAGACCATGGATTCATGCTATGAAAGGAGTCATGCCTACCCTTCATCGTACAATGAAATTTGAGTATAATAACAAGATCTACATGGTTGACACAGATGAACGAAGCTATGAATCAACTAATCACAATATTTCCAACTCCCCTAATGCTATCATTCCTAGATCACAACTTGAACCTATACAAGTTAATGCTAATTCTTCACGTACAACAAAAATCTTTAGTGATAATTGGGGTTCATTAGATTTTACGCTACCTTTCAATAAAGATTCCAAAATCTCACCCTCATGGTCCAAAGAGTCATATACAAACGATTCATTTTCAGACAAGTTCTAGTAACGATTGGTGTTTCACACCTACCTTTAAGGGAGAGTGTGAAATATCACAATCTAAACCAAAACAACCTTGTATTTCATTCATTCATCTTAGTTCTACAAAATTACCCCATGGTGGTGATGGGGGCTATATAACTCCCATCCCTTATGAAGGAATGACACATACATTAAAAAGGATTTTTGTTCTCATGAAGAAACCAATTCTTCTTAGAAACACAAACCCCCTTAATCTAACTTGGAAGATTGTTATGGTATTAGATACAATCTCCCTCCTACACATGGATGCAATGAAAAGATGACCCAAATTGACATATCATACTCTTTCAATAAAGATCTAGGGGTATCTCCCCTATCTCCATTTTCATCTAAGACTTCAAACAATAAAATTAAACATCTCAAGGAGTGTGGCGCTCTTCCTTGTGTTGAAGCACCTAATTCCTCTACCCGATACTTACTTTCATCCATTCCAGGCTCACATTTGTCTTCCACTAAGTGGGGGAAAAGGGTTAGATAACCTTTTCCCCTTATGTCACTTGTCATTGTCTCTTTCGACTAGTCATTAATTCTTTCATGAATGTATAAGAGAAATCTTGGGATGTGGACAAAATTTCTTAAGTGGACTCAAATGTGGCGTACTTATACATGATGTAGCTCAATTCAGAAACATATGACTTGGCATAAGGGATTTCCAAGTTGGCTCTCATGTCTTCTTTCTTCTTTGCATTTTTCATTTGCTACTTTAAAGCAATTGCTCATAGTGTTGGTGTAGAAACTGATTTAAAGTGGGGCATACATAGACAACATATTTTGGCAAAAATTTCATGGCGTGAATTTTCTTTTTTCTTGTAATGTGTCCTCTTCTTGGTGGTGTCATTGGGTTTGATGCCATCCAAGAGTGTACGATCTTTGGACATGGCATGATGTGAACAAGGCATCCCATGGGAAATGATCTAACACCTTGACTTGTACTCTCTTGGAGACATTAGGCACAATGCTTCCTAAGAAGAAGATCTTACATGAACAAAGAAAATCTCCTTTAACAAAATCTTGACATTCAAAAGCGTTTACAAAAGCATTTTCATTGTGTCGCCTTATTAAAGTTATCAGGAGGTATAACTTTGGTATGGTTGAGCGGGAAGCCCATTCCGAGTCATGACTTTCCCCATAGCCACTTGTGTGTGTGTGAGTGCATATCAACCATGAGTGTATGTTTCTCACCTTTTAGGACTTCTCACCCAGTGGATAGCCTAAAGTTTCATCGCCTTAGAGTAAGTATGCATTTTTGGACAAACAACCTAGATCTGATCCACATCCTGTTGTAGAAATGGTTGAAGCTTGATCCACCTTTTTATTTTTGCTCCTCTTCCTTTTATTTTTTTCCATTGCATGATCACGTATCTTGTTTTGCTACAAATCATTCACCTTGTGTGTGTCCTTTTGTGCTCATGTTGGTTTGACTTAGGATCTTGGATCATGAAGGCTTGATTGATTCCTTCATCTTTTTCATTCTTTGTCATCCGCATTGGTATGACTGGACACCTCTTGAATGTCTACTTTAGTGTGAGTTTCAAGCAAGTTCATCCTCTCACTAAAGTGGGGAAAAACGTGGACATCAAAAAAGTATCCATTTTTCCTTGCTTGATTTGTGAATAATTAATGACAAATTGGACTTAATATTGCCTTGGTCTAGTGTTGTGAGGTGTTTTACACATCCACATTTGGTCTTGGACCCTTGAAAATTGAATAAATGCATGTTTTGTAAAGGTGTTGTAAAGAATTGTAAATGGCTTTCACATTTTCTAGACTTTTATTAAGCATTTAAGTCTAATGGTCTTTGCCCCCCACTTTTGAATTAAATATTATTTTAATTATTTAATTATTCATTATCCTTTTCTTTCTATAATTAAATAAATGTTATATTTATTTAATTAATTATCCTTTCTTTATCTCTCCAATTAAATAATTATTTTAATTATTTAATTATCCCTTCCCTCTCCATTAAATAATAGTTATTTAATATTTAACACCCCACCTTTCCTCCATAATTAAATAATTATTTTTAATTATTTAATTATGTAGCTTGTTCTCACCTTTCTTTTTAATAAATAAAATTAATATTTTATTTATTTCTCTTATGTTGGCCACCTAAATTAAATAATCTTTATTTTTTAATTTCTCTTATCACCTCTTTTTCTGTGCCAATCTTATCTTCCACCTCAAGTCTTTATCTATCCATGTCTCAATTAACCTCCACCCTTGATTAAATTATCTTCTAATTTAATCTTGGCCCTTGATCATGATCTTTATTCTAGCCATTCACTTAAATATTCTCTATAAAAGGAGTGATTTAAACCTTAATTCATGATTAATTCAATCACCATTAATCATTCATCCATATTGTCAAGTCAAACAAGCAAGAATCAAGCATTCAAGATAGCATTCAAGCTCACTTATAAGGAATTCAAGAGCAAGATTCTCCATCAATTGTTGCAAAAATTCACGATCCATCATCATGGTGAGTTTCTAACTGCATTATTTCATGTTTCATGTTTCATTATCTTATTTCATCATTTTGGTTTAATTACCTAAACGGGTTTGACCAAGACAAACCCCCAATCCCTAACAATCAACATTTTCTCTCTCTTCCTTTGTGTGATTATAGATTTAGGTGCTTGGATGGCTTAGACATGATTGGAGAATAGGTTTCAAACTTGTTGGAGTCATTTCCCTTTTGGCGAGGTCAAAATATCCACAAAAAGTCACTTTTAGGCCCGAATTTGGCAGTTTCAGAACCAGACACCTAGAGGAACAGAAAGAGCAGACCGAGAGCTTTCATTTCCACTTTTGGATTTTTAGAAAAGCTAAAGTGGACTAAGTCACCAATAGTGGTGACTTAGTCTCACTACACCTATTTTTTAGAAATTTTTGAAAATTCAGATACCCATTTGGCTGAAACGAGCTCTAGAGCAGTTTTTCAGATCTGGGACTAAGTCACCCAGCTTAGCGTAAGTGTCCTAGTTGGCCAAAAAAATTAAATTTTTCAGAATTTCAGAGACATCTGCAGTCTTCATTCCAGCCTCTGTCAGTTTCCAGGTGCACTCTTTCTATTTGGATTCTTTATCTTGACTTCTATTGCACTCAATCTATCTTTTTGCATATCACAATGTGTCTTCAAACAAAGTGTATTTCATTATTTTTACATTAATAATTCATTTCTTTTATCAGTTTATTACATTTAGGACATTGAATTTGGGCATATTGCATTCATTCTTGCATTAGTTTTGAGTGGGGACATTACACATTTTGGTCCATCTCTCTCCTTTTAGGTGAAAAACCCTAGAAGTGTTGGAGAACCTTGGATACCAAAATCAATGTCCATATATCCCAACACACCTCAACATGCTTTTATAAAATTCACATGTAGTGCTAACACAAGGTTGGCCAATACCTATGTAAAACAATATAATCATTAAGTAAATGCTTCCTTAAATCAATCCAAAAGTTTCAGACAATAAAATTTATTTGAACATGATCTAAGATAATCTTTGAACTACCTGAGATCCATTAACCATTTCATCCAAACTCGTATCATACAAATTTTTCATCTCAAAACAACTGATAAACCTTATTTGAGCACTGTCATATGAAACTCACTCTGTAGTGTACCAAATCAAGTAAAACCTTGAATACAAAAATATACAAATATTATAAGCAACTTCCCAAATCTTCACAACCTGAAGCCAAACAATAGAGAAATGTGGAGAAAATACATTTCTCCCAGGCCACAAAAAACATCACTGAAAGACTGGCCACTCTTTCAAAACTAGATTCAAAGAACACTATGTTGATGGAGTAAGCATGAGCATGTTTCTAAATCCACCCTTTTCAACCACTCATCCTCCTCCAAATACCATATTTGTCTCATAAACACTCAAATCTTATCCATAGAAACCAACTTCTTGAAAAGGAAACTTAAAGAAACTATTGAGATCTATAACCACCCCTCAAATATGAATCGTGGCGAAGGTTGGAGCTTAAGTTCCTCTTGAAAACCTCTCTTATCTAACCTCAATTTTCCCCCTCCTCCCTCCTAGCCCCCATTCTATCTCCTCCTTTTAATCACCCCTATTACCCCTCCCCCCTGCTCCCCTCACTCCCACCCTTTTCTTCCCATTCCATCTGCTTCCTAACCCTCCCCCCTCACCACCCCCTCTTGCCCTCTCAATCTAACCCATGTCTCCTCCTCTAGTTTTCAGCCTTTCTAATATTCCTTCTCTTATCTTCTCTTTCATTTCTCATTTCTTCAGCTTTCACTCAATCCCTTTCTCTTTAATATTAGGTTTTTTTTCTCTTTTTTTATTTTTTTCTTAATTTTATGCCTTTATTTTTTTGGATTATTTTTTTCTTATTCTCTACCTTACCTTTTACTTGATTTCTTCTTTTATGTCTTTCTTTTTTTTTTCTTTCCTTACCATTTTATTATTTCTTCTTAGGTCTTTATCTCTTTCATCCATCTTTTAGGATCTTTTTTCTTAAATTTTTTTTTCGTTTAGTTAATTTATCTCTTATAAGTTTTTAAACTTTTAATTATTGATTTTTAAACTTCTACGGCTCTCCTTTAGTTGTATTTTAAACATTTTTTATTTAATTATGAACAAGATATTTTTACAATCTTGTTATAAATAAAAAACACAAAGTTATTAACATACTTTTAATTATATTAAAAAATATTTAATCACTAAGTTATAATTAAAGTTTTATTATTAATTTTTTTATCTTTATTCTTTTACCTTTGCTATTATAATTAATTTTTAATAATTTATGTTGTTATTTGAAAGATTCTATCATTTTTTCATTTTTGTTTCTCTGTTTATTTTTTTACCTTTATGATTTTATTTTTTAATTTTCTTAAGATATAAAGGTATGAGGGATCTTTATTCCTTAGAATTATAAAGTTATCCTTAATTATATACCTTCATATCTTAAAATTTTCTTTATTTTTGATTGACTTTACTTATGAAAATCCTAGATTTCTTCTTTTAAAATTCATTTCTTCCTTTTTTAACATTCAATCTTTCATTAGGTATTTCCTTTCTTTTTACTAAGTTAGTTCTAAGTTCTCCTTTATTGTTGTTTAGTTATTTTTGCTTAATCTTTTTAGTCTAGTTTTTTATTGTAAACCATGGTGATCTCTTTCTTTCATTTTTTCTATTTTGCTTATTTTAATTGTGGTTTCTTGGTAAATTTTTCATTTGATAAAAATTTTCTTTATCCTTTTAGTCTAGTTCTTTAATTTATTATTTTAAACCATGGTGATCTCTTTGTTTCATTTTTTTCTATTTTCCTTATTATAATTGTGGTTTCTTGGTAAATTTTGCATTTGATTTATTCCGTTTTCATTTCATATATTTTAATTTTTCTTATTAAAGATTAATATATAAAATTTCTTTAAATTTTTTATAATTAAAATTAAAGTTTCATATTAAAATTAAAATATTTTTTGAAGTTATTTAATTTATTTTTTCTCTATTTTATTTTTTATTATCTCTCTATATAATTGTTATCTCTAGTTTTTCTCTTTTTTCATCTGGATTAATTTTTTGGTTCTCTTTATCTTCTTTTATTAATTTATTGAGTTCTTTTTCATCCCAATCTCCTTTCTCTAACCTCGTGCAAACTATTCCTGTCCCTCTTCTTTAAATTCCCTTTTGGTATGCAATCACCCATTTTTCTCTCTTTCAGCTCTCTTTTCTCATTCTGATGATGGATTATAGAATGTGACCTAAGAAACATTGATGCAAGCAAATTATACACAGTAAAATCCAGAAAAGCACACTAATTAGCAATATGAATTGTGGAAATCTAATTTCTTAAATTTTTATAATAGAAACAATAAAGAAAATAGATTATTAAAAATTATTCATAATTTTTTTTTATCTTATAGCTATTACTTCATTTAGAAAATTTTATTTTTTATTTTCTTTATTGATGACCGTGTTATTAAAGCTGTCAACTTACATGAAAATACAAGTTTTAGACTAGGTATAGAACACCAAAAAAAGTTCCACACTACCAGTTATATATGTTTTATGTATAGTGATTGGTTACTTTTTCATTATACAAAATAAATAGGATTGTAGTCGTGTCTTATTAAAAAGTAAATTTCTAGTTATTTGCTTTGTGTTTAATGGAATGTACCAGTCTCCCTCCAGCTATGTTAACTCTGTAAAATTGTAAAATTTCTATATAATAACTAGTCCTCTTTCTACTGCTCAGCCCAAGACTTTGCTGATCAACGTGGAAATAGACAGGTGTAATGTTTAGATAGCAAATGGTATTCTAATTTCACGTCTTTCCTCTGTGTAAATCCCATGTTCTTAAGTTCTTAGTAAATCCCATGTTCTTTTGAAAGCATGCCCGGCACCCAACAGCAGTATGGCATCTAGTTGTTTGAAAAGATATATTTTTAGTACCAAATCACTTTCTCTTGTTGCCATGTTGTAATTACGAAGATTGCTTTTTAGAATCAAGTTATTTTTTATTTATATAAGTTTTACGAGTTCTAAGTTTCTATCAAAACTTTAAGTTGCATTCAGATTTTATTTCTATTGTTAAGTCTCATCTAATTAAGATAGGTTATGGAAATTTATAAGAAACTTTCTTTGAGCCAAATAAGCTTATGGTTAATAGTAGGGAATTTGGGGTATTTGCTACCTTTCTTAGGATAAGGGTGTTATGGACTTAATTGGTTTGTATTGATAAATTATCGTGCTCTCCACTAAGTTGATTGTCTATGTCAGTGAGGATTGAGATTCTTTTTCTTCTCAAATACTATATCAAGGTTGATTCTATCTATGGTAAGAACTATTGAAAATGTTAGGAAAGGTGTCTCAACCTTGTTTGTAATATTGAGCATAGGGAGAATGCAATTTTCAAACTATGAAACATAAAAAAACTCATTTTCTAGGCTATAGACTTTACTTTTGGACAAATTAATAAAATTGGACTGTTTGGCATTGCTTCCAAAGATGCTTCTTATGTAGGTCTTTTTGATCTCTATAATTTGAAAAGTTGGATCAAAAGTTATGGCCTATAAAAGTTGGATGCATTACACTAAAAATGTAAAATTATATAAGATATAGAAAAGAGTTGTAAAAGAGAGTTACACTTATTGACCAACTTATGATGCATGTTATGATGTGTCATAAGTTCTCTTTGAGTTGAGATAAAGAAACTAAAATGGAACACCTAGTTTGATGACTGATTTATGATGCATTTATGGTAGGTGGAAGGATTATATTATTTTTAGTCTATGAACTCATCGTATGATTTCGGTATTCAGTTTCTAACTAAGTATTTGGGTGCCATATTTTTTAGTGGTTTTAGCTCATGGTTTTGTAATATCATTTGATGGTTATGTGTACTACTATATATAGGGTGCTTGGCATAGAGGTATTAATAGTGAGTTTGTAGATGATTTGCAAGAGTATTAAATTTGTGTTAAAGTTAATAAGTATCACTTTTTATTTCTTTGGAGTGTGGGGTTTTTCTCCTAAGAGGGTTTTCCCCATGTACACCTATTTTATGATATGCTTTTTGTTTATGTTTATATGTGTTTCCCCTATCTCTCATTGTAGATATCAAAAAATTACGCAATACTATCCTCTAAGATTAGTTTAGGAAGTATTTATGCATACCTTAGTTCCTTGAATTTAGTATCAAAGCCTAATCATCTCAAAATATAGGTGTTGGTACAAGGACTCATGTGTAAATGTTTGTTTGAGGGAGCTTTCACATAAGGGTTTGATCTTATTGTAGGAAGAGATGGAAAAATAATCTTGAATGGAAATGGAGAAGTCCTTAGGCACAAAATTTGAGCTTTGGAATCTCAAGATGGATGATATTTTGATGGATAGAGGTCCATGGTCTATAGTGTTGAATCTAAATCTATTGCTATTTCACAAGGACTTTAGGAAAAAATGGATTTCAAATTTAAGAGTCTCATTAGACTATTTTGTTGATTGTATGTTGTTGTTCAAATGTATATGAATAGACCATCACATCACTTATTTGGAAGAAATTGAGAGATTTGTATTAAGATAAATCTATGCTAAATAAATTAGTTTTAAAAATGAAGTTGCATATAATTATGATGGAGCATGGTGGCTCTATGTCGAAACATATACATGTGTTTAACATGATTGTTTCCAATTTACACTCCAATGTAGTAAATATAGAGGAGGAGGATCATTGCATGAATTTGTTACGTTCCTTGTCAAATTCATGTGACCATCTTATTATGGCTATTGGGAAAATAGATGAGGTGGTGGCATCATTTTTTTTCAAATATGCAAGGAAAGACTTGTACATTTGTTAAGAAGTCCCTAGCTATTCATGGTAGAATGAAAGGAAAAGGAAAAAATGACACTTGAAGAAAGACAAGTTTAGATATAAATGCCATTAGAGACCTAAATATCTCATTAAGTCAAAGAAAAATATTAGAATTATGACATTACAAGCCATTATAGAAGAGAATGGGAGGAAAATAAAAATACAAAAAGATATTCTAATTATGAGTTGAAGAAATATTCCCAATATGATGGTGATCCTTTGTTGTGACCTTAGTTGCACATGCATCATAAGGTGTGTGGCTAATTGTATCTAGTGCATATCTTGACACAACTTGACATTAATAATGGTTTAAAAAATAGAAAGAATATGATGGTGGGAAGGTACACCTTTGAGATGATTGTCATTTGATGAAATTTTGTTATGGAAGAGTAATGATTATATTTCCTAAAAGATGAGTGAAGGGGATCAATGCCACAAAATTGACATATTGTAAGTAAATCAAATGATTTAAGTGTGCATGTTATTTTATCAAATAGAGGGTTCAAGATGGTGAGATAAGTTATGGTTATTGTAATTTTTTGAATAAGAACCCTATCTTAGCTAGGTGCATGCATAGTTAAGCGCTAATAGTTCTTATATTTTGATTAGATTAAGATTGGAAGGGATAGCACCCATAATAGAGAAGCCATAGAGGTAGGGGTGGCTCATGAGAAGTGAGACCATTAAAAAAAGACTCACAAGAAGTGAGCCAAGGAGGAACAAACCACAAACCAATGCTTTTGACTGGAGCATAGAACTAGAAGAACAAACCACAAACTTATGCTTTTGACTAGAGCATAGAACTGGGAACAAATCATGCTTTTGCTTAGAGCATAAAATAGGAAAACAGAGACCTACAGCAGAAAAATTGTAGTAGCAAAGGGAAAAACTTAGAAAACACTTCCCAATGCAAAGCCTAGGAAGAACGATACACAAAATAAGTATAAGACCGAAATAACACAAAATAAGTATAAGACCGAAATAGAGAGCTGGTAATAGAAAATCCCAGTAGTGAGCTCGAAAGACCAACTAACAAGCCATGCTTTTGACTGGAGCATGAAACCGGAAAACATCAATCAATTGCAAGAAATAGAGTTGCCAAATGAAACTAGGAAAAAAGACCCCACCCTGTAGAAACAGGGGAAAACTAGTGAAACCTTGTAGTGTAAACACTACCCAAAGGGAAAAAACCTCCAAAAAACTCCAAGACTTCCACAAATAAAATGAGTCTTTTGAGATAGGAACAAAAGCCAATAACTTCCAAAAGAGAAGAATCCAAAGGCATGAACAAATCAGCAGTCACAACCAAAGAGGGCCAAATTAGGAACCCACCACCATCAAGTCTCTGCCACACAAGGAGAAAGGAAGAACTTTCAAGAAAGAGGCAATAACCCCTAACATGAATTCTAAAATTTTTGAAGAAGAAAATAATGCCAAAGTATAGCAAAACCCTACTACAACACCACCAAATCCTTCCAGCTAAACAACTCTCCAACTCGATACGAGAGAACTCCACCTTAATAGGAGAAGCTAGAGAGGGAGTCAGCAGAATGAGATCACTGATTTCAACCAAATCCACCCGCTCCACCTCAAAAGGAAAAGACTCCACCTCAAAAGAAGTCACCAAGAGATGGACTAGGAAGAAAGTAGGAATAGTAGAACAAGCAATAGTAGTAAAATTAAAGCCCAAAACCACTAGCCTAGAAGTCTAGAAATAGGATATGCAAAGGAACTAATATGACCTAGTCCAAAAAACCACCAAGCAAAGCACAAAATCCATTAATAAAAAGACAAACTGTACCAAATTTTCAACCCCCAAACACATGGGAGAAACCCCAAAGCCACCAAGGAGAAGAAACCCGATAACCCAATCAAGCTTTCCCATGAAAGATCCCAACCTTCCCCACTTCAGGGGAAGCAACAAAAGAAAAAAAATCTCAACCAACAATAACATGGTCAACACATATACGTAACCTAGAACCCCAAAAAAAGCAATAGCAACTGAAGGAGGAGTAAAGATAATCCTAATAGGAAAAGAGTAGCAAATAGAGGGCCCAAATCCTCAAAAAGGATTAAAACAAGAACATTCACACCCAGCAGAAGAAAGGTAACCAACACAGGACAGGGAGAGCATACCCATAGAAGAGATCTCAAGAAAGCAGACATCCAAACCTCCATAGCAACACCACCCATAGGAAGCCCCTACCACACCATGTTCACCAAGTAGCAAACAACAAGGAAGGAGATAACCCACAAGCCACACAAAGCAAGAAAATTGGAAAAATCCAAACCACATGCAGATAGGGGCACAAAGGTCACCACAAAACACATCACCAAAAGGGTCGAGAAACCAAAAGAAACCACATCTTTAGCATCAAGAAAAGCCCTCAAAAGGCCAGGAATTAGCCAAAGCGACCTCGAAACCACACCCAACAAAGAAACAGGGATGGGAGAACAAGAAACAATCGAAGAAATTTTGGCAGGCATGAGCAGACAATGCCTTCTCCATAAAAAAAGCCTAGCTGAAGAAAAATAACCCACAAAGGGCCACCCTCAATTTCCTGCACAGATAAACAGAAGCAGACCAAAGCCGCCAGATCTGGATCATCTGCATCAAAATCATCAAGATTTTTCAAAAAAATTCTGCCACACTTCTTCCCACCTAGCATCGTGTTCCGCTCCATTATCCCTATTATCAAAAATAGTTTTCGTTAGATCCTAATAGTTCTTATATTAATATACTGAGATGTATAAAATATTTACCTTCATTAGAATTATTAAGAAAGAGGATACATTATATCTACTTGAAATTATCATTATACTTTTTTGGAATGTAAGGTTACTCATGCTTTGGATAAAAGGTTATTGCAAATAAAATATATTATGGTAGTACAGAATGGGTCACATTGAGTAGAATGGTTTGAGGACCTTGAAAAATAAATCTTGTTGAGGGGTAAAATAGTTGTAAATTTGAGTTGGATACTTACAAAATGTATGTTTATGGAAAAGAAAATCATGTTCATTTTTATTGTAGTTCTCATAAATCTTCCGGGATATTCGACTTGATAAATTCTAACATTTTTTGTCTCGTTAATTGTTTTCAATTTTAAAATATATTTATTATATTTTATTCATTGATGAGTATAGTATAACAACATGAGTATATTTTTTAGGAGTAAATATGAAGTCATTAGTATATTTAAATATTTTAAATCTCCTATAGAAAATCATATTGATTTAAAATAATTAATATTTTGAGGACTAATAGTAATGATGAATTTTAATCAATAGATTTTTATAGGTTATAGAGATCATGGAATACTAATATATTAGAGAACTCCATACACCCTTTAATAGAATGGATTTTAAAAAATAATTTATAGATTATTGATAAAGAGTGATAAGAGTATGCTTAATGGGGAAATCTTAGAATTTTATTTTTAGTAGAAGCAATTCCTATGAATTTCTTCTAGGTAAATAAGTTTATTCCATTAGCTCTTGTTGATAAGAAAACTATAAACCTATATAGTTAGAAAGAAACATTTCATTGAGATGGATTATATTTTTTTGTTGTGGGGTGATCCCACAATACTGGTTTACAATTTTTGGCCAAACTCGACATTGAACTAAATTTTTTAACTAAATATTCAATTTTAGGCACCTATAGTGGCTAAACCGTGAGGAATTTGAAGATAATGCAAACTAGTGATTTGTGACATTTTGTCTATAGGTTATAAATATATTTTTTCAAAATTTTTAGAATTAGATTGCACTCCTTTTTCCATCTCCTTCAAAAACTAGTTTTGAATTGTAAACACCATTTTTAAAGAGTGACATTACTGGCTAACACATAACTTTTTTTCTATGATGGATAAAATTTATTTTTTTCAAATTTAGATTTGTAACTATCATATCTAGTGCATGGAATTGGTTTCGTAGCATTTCATTGAATATTTTTTTCTTAATTAAGTTTCAAAGTCAAACTAGTTACAATTTAGACAAGATTTACTGTATAAAACATAACTTATTTTGTATGTATCGAAATTCAATTTTATTTATTTTTTTGGATCAGGGACATCAATAACTAGTGCACTGATATTTTTCAATTTTTTTTTGATAATCTGCTATTTTTTCACATGCGCAAAATATAGAGCTTGATTTTCAATGAAAACACACATTCACAAGAAATAAAAATTAAATATAAAAAAAATTAAATTTATTTAAAATGATACTTTTTGGGAAGCTTATAATAAGGAATACATAATTACACAAAAAAAAAAGATTAAATGAATTCATTTGATCTCCCAAAAGGTGAATCAAAACTTGTTTTTTATCAGCATTTTGATAGGTATAAAGGAGATTGTGTTATAGGTATTGTTTAAAAAAAGTGGGTCCTATCCAAGGGGGTTTGATCTAAGGTGGTTTGATCAAACCCTCTTCAATTGAAATCCTTTAAATGGAAATTTTCAAGGATTAAATCATTATATTTTCTAAAAATATGTGATTTTAGCAAAAATCAGGATCTCCCAGAAAGTGTAAACCACTATTATGGGATCACCCAATGAGGAATACAATCTTAAACTAGGGATAGGAGGTTAAATTTGAATAAAAATATTATGAAATGAATATTTGTTGGCTATGTTATGGATGTGAAAGGGTGCAAGCTTTGAAATCATTTGGATGAGAAATACTTTAATAATTATGCATTCTTCTACTATATTACAACTATAAAAAGGATAAAAATAATGATGTGCTTTAACTACCAAAAAAGAAAAATAATGTTTAACTAAAATCCCATAAAATATCTAAAGAGGAGGAGAGTTATCATAGTTCATTGAGTTTCATAAAAGATATAGAACCTCCACCTTAAATTCATTGAGAATGTCAACTTAAGAAAATAACAACCAAATAAGTATACTCCTTTTAATGTAAGAAAAAGGGATCTATGGTGCAAATTACACCTTGTCCTACATGGCAATGGAAGGAACAAAAATGACCAAAAATAACGAATTGGCTACTAACCACCATGGAAGGGCTAGAATGGTGGATCGAGGTTTTGGTTCCTTCTTTAAGGGTTGATTGATTGATTGATAATTGACTAAATTTTGAAGATGAAAATATAGATCTAGGTTAATTATGCAACTACAATGAACTATTATGCTTTTAGGAAAAAATAGAAATGAAGTACAAAGTAGCAGAGTGCAGACACAAAGGAATTTGATATAGAAATTTGAACTTTAATTAGCTAGACAAGGGCACTAGCACCCTAGACTTGAGAATGCTAAACTTCAATATTAACTCCAATTTCTAGATATGATGATAAAAAGGGAAAATTAAAATAATAGTTAAGTGTAAAAACATAGAGGGGAGCTAATCCTAGTGTAAAACTTTCAAGGGTGCCAATTTATGATGCTAAATTTATTCCCCACTTTAGTGGTCCAGTATGAAATTACGGTCATTCTCATAACAAAGTAAGGATACACAAATAATGGCTCATTTATCTGAACATTAAAGAGATAGGACGACATAAAATCTAGGTGGGTTAATTTTATGGGTTCATTTTATGGGTTCATTTCCTATATGATGAGATGACATCAAATCTAGCTGGGTTCATTTTATGGGTTAATGCCTTTTTCTTCCATCTTAATGCTTATCCAATAGAGCTAGAGGCTGATTCATTTTTGTAAATATAGGTTTTTCTTGCATTTTAAATTTTCCAATATTTGTTTCTGTCAGGTTTGAAAAAGGCAGGATACGCAACCCAGCAAGCGACACAACAAGAGTGCATGCATATTTTGTACTGCCAATGTTTGAAAAATGCGCTCAGCTATGTTATTCATAGACCACTCTTTTATGAGGATGTAAGAAATACTGGTGCCCTAATTCTTTCTTATTGTACACATTTTTGAAAAAAATCAAATAATGATCAATTGCAAAAAAAATAATTACATCGTTATTGTTCATAGTCTTAAAATGATTAAGTGGTTGGTTTTGATTCAGACTATTTCCATGCAATGTGTGATTGGAAAGATTAAAATGTGTATCTTGCTACTCACTTCAGATGGAGGTCAATCTTTTTAAAAAACCCAAGTGTGATAAGTTTACACTAAAATTTAAAATTGGTTCAATCATATTCTCTTAAAAAAATTATGTTCCTTTGGCTTCTATGCCAATTTAAAATTTGTTAGCATGACAGCCTTTAATTGAGATGCCACAACAAAAGCTTATTTTATTAGTTGAAGTTGTGTCAACCCAGGACTTGCACAATTTCTAGTTGCATGGTTGGGATCAACGATATCTATTGATCAGAATATTAATTTTTGAACATTTTTTTGGGTGTTTGTGGCACACAATTTGTAAAGTAAAATCCTTGTTGCAAGGTAACCTTTAGCTTAGATGCCATGGTAAACTCTTTTCTCAAGGTAACCTTTATATTAGATTCCACAACTAAATCCTAATGGGTATTTTTCATCAAAATTGTTTGGAACTAGGGCTTGCACAAAGTATAACTGCATTGTTCTAGTCAGTGATCTCCAATAATATTTTTTATTACATTTTATGTGCATATTGCACAATTAGGAAAGGGAAGTTCTCATTTTCAGCTAATCTTCAGTTTAGATGCCATATTAAATTCTATTTTTAGGGAAACCTTAGCTAAGATGCCATGAATGAGGGGTACTTTATGTAGATGTCTTGTGGAACTTGGACTTCACAAATTTTAACTACATTGTGGTGACCAGCAAGACCAATGAGCAGATGGCCAATTTTTTATTCTATTTTTTTGGTGTGTAATACACAACTAGAAAAGCCTTATAATGCATATTCTATTTTTTTTTAGTCATTTTAGATGGTGGCAAATTGTATGAAAAGAGACCTTAGCTTTTTTGGGATTTGATGAGAAATTTGAATTGCTTTATTTAAATTATATTTTAATTGTTAAATTCCCCTTGAAGGGAATCCTTTTTGTAGATGCAATGATCAAGATGTTTCACTTATGTCATTTAAGTTTCCTAAAAATGAGACATATCCTAACATTTTTTCAGTTTAGGTAGGGCACGTTAAGTTGGATGTGGTGTTTTGCTTAATTTCAACACTCCACTTGTCAAGCATTTCTCCTCAAGATTTGAACCTAGGGCTATTTTGTGAAGCATCTTCAATCTATATAAAAATAAAAAATGAAGACAACAGTTGATTCTAGAAATATGCATCATAATATAAAAATGCTAGATTAGGAGCTCTACAATTTCGAGCAGGTTAGGGGTCCAATCAGAGGCTAATATAAGATGCCATTTATTTAAAATTTTAGGTCGAGATTCATGAAGGTTGAGTCCACAATCATCCTTCAATAAATTCTTTAATGCAATTCTAAGTACTATTGGTCAAGGTTGATCCTCGTCCCTTGGTATGCATATTGGCATACTTGATATAGATACAGGTATGGCATGACCCAGATATGGCCAGGAAACCGTGCCTACTTGTACCCATAATTAGGTTAATTTTAGAGTTATGAAAGATACATATGTATATGGCATTCTGAAAATTTGTATCATTTCCAGGTAAAAGCATATTATTAACTATTCTCATCTAAATTGACAACCATATCTGTGTTGTAAGATTTGAAACATCTACATTTCTTACTATTGTTGACCAAGCTTCAAGTGCAATAGCATGATAGAAAACAACATTTAATAGCCCGAAGTTAGAGACTTAAAGAAACTTTATTTGTAATGTTCATTGAAATGGATGGTTCCACCATTGCATAAGATTGTTATAGGCTCAATTTTTAATTTTCAACTACTGTAAGAGCTAGAGTAGAAACTATAGGTTTGTCAAATATTGAATATGATCTATAGAAACAAAATTTGTTTTGTATCCTGATAATTTTGTAGTTTTATGAAAGATCTAATTTCTTAAAAATGCTAAATAAACAGAACTATTGAAACATCCATTAAGAAAGTACATAGAAGAGAAGAGACATTGAAAACAAGGTGTTAGTGTTAATTGAGGTGAAAAATGTGTCAATGCAAAGTATGGTCTTTGTGCTTGGCCATGGAACAATCACAATAGATTCTTTTTGAAGGATTCACAACTTCTAGTCAAGGGAAAATAATCTCAAAAGCCTCTCTCCCAATGATTCCATTGGGATACACTCCATCACTTAAGTTCTCTAAATCTTTTAAGCTCAATATCAATCCCATATAAATACAAGAAACTTGAATAAAGTTGTGTAATATCTTCATAGTTGTTAATGGAACATGTTATAGCTTGTCCTCGAAAGGGCCTAAAATCCTAATTATCTCTATTTGATAGGACACATTTTCATAATGATAGTGGCTCCAATTGTTTTTCAACCTCCACTTGACCCTTCCAAGCATGAAAGATGATTATTAAAGTCCCATGTTGTCAATTTGTTATATGATAAGATGTCACCATGTTGAAGATATAAAAAGACATGATTGAGTAATAGTGAACTATTCACCCATAGGATGTTGTGTTTATATGGAATATTTCTTAATACCTTCTCAAATAGATTAAGTGAATATTAGATATCCACAAAAAGCATATAAATGTATAGGTAAAAGAGTATTATATTATGGGACACAAAATGCATGCTAGGACATCATGGATTTTACTTGATTTTTGACAAAAAAATGGGGGAATAAGTTTTAATAATCACCTGGTCTTCAATTCTAAAAGTAATCCTTCCATGATCTAGATAATTGATAGAATACAGAAGCAGTAAAATACAAAATGCTTAATATTTAAACCTTGCAGCTTCAAATTGTAATGATTGGCACAATTAGTTCTGTTGCTAATTATGGTAATTGAGTTACTTAACTGTCTATCATGTATTTTTCACTTTTCATGATATTCCTAAAGGTGTTGGGAAGAAGGTTTTGTAGGATGCCATGAATGATAGGATATAAAATTAGTACTACCTCTTAGGATTCCAAAAGAAAATTTTGACACCAAGTGTAGTACCACTTAGAAGAATCACAACATGTTCGATTAAATGCTAAGCTTTTAATGTGGCAAAGGAAATAGAAGGTGACCAATTTCTATTGGATATGTGTTGTATACTTTGCAATTTTTACATCCCTTATAGGCTATTTTTTGGTCCATGCTTGTATACCAATTGTATTGTAATACTGCTTAGCATTTTCCTATAGTGATGTGTCAATAAATAATTGCACATAGATTATGGTTAAGTACATGCAATAAATATCTTATTGTATTGTGAATGGTTGAGTTAATACACTAAGTGTTTTTTTTGCTTGGTTTTTTCCTGAAAGGGTTTTCCAAGGTTAGTAAAATCATGCTATATTATGAGTGTGTCATTGTTTTGTTTCTATTGCATTTAAGGTGCTGCTTGCTTCCTATGGATTGGTTTATTAGTATTATATCTTTCAATTTCAAAGGGATGATGAGATTCTAATTATGGATGTTGGACCACCCTAAGAATCCATGGTGGCATAAAAAAAAAATTGATTTAATTTTTTCGTATTCAACACAAAGAGATTTAGATCACAACATTTGTCTTGTAGTCCAATGTGACCAACAAAAGTCTAGCTTGTGGCCCAGTTGGCCCATATTTGGGATTCCAACAAAATAGATGTAATGGAAAATGATTCTACCTAAGACAAACCAATGTGATGTGAGAAAATTCTTGTAGAAAAAATCACTGAAGAAAACCTCTAGGTCCTTAAGTGGCGAAAAATTTAGAAAAATTAGAGTTAGGCAACTTGACGTAAAAAATTGAATTAGCTATCTATATTATTTCAAAAATATGTAAGGATAGAATCTATAGCAAATTGAATGTAGTTTTTTATGAGAGGTAAAATACGGGTTTTGTAGGGGCCCAAAACCCTTTACATTAGAAAGTAGCTGAAATAAAAGATAACATTAAGCCAAAAAATAGCCCAACAATAGCGACCCATCAGCAAAAAAATAGCCAAAAAGGAGGAACCAACCAATAATACTACATGCTTTTCAAAATATCTGTCGCCTCCATGTCGCAAGCTATAGCTTTCTATGCTTCATCAAAAACATCAAACCTATCTTCCCAGAAGCCCCAACCTGAGCTTTAGTTTTGTTCCTAGTCCTAGCTCCAGGGCCCTCTGTGTTTACCTCTGAAATCAAAACAATACCTTTCTCACAACCCTTCCCAACAACAACTTCCTCCCCCATTAGCTTATTAGTAGCAAAAACCTCATCAACATGGGAACTATCTTTTCACTTCTTAGCACTAGCCATAGGAGAAGTAACAACAATAGACTCATATTTCCCAACAATTTTATGTATCTCCTCTCCTCTCATCATAGTATCCCAGATTTTCACCATTTGATCCTCAAGGATGAGGATTCTTCCTTCAAGATTCTGCTTCATTTTGAGGGTTTCCTCCACAACAGTGTCCACCGCAGTATTTAAGGAGTCAAATAACTCATCTATCTGATTCTGAACAAAGGACCCCTCAGCCTTGCTAACCACTCCTCTGACTCTGACATTCATTTTATTGAGTTCATGGAAAAACCATTTAAAAAGCTTAAACAAAAAATGGACCCCTCACACGTAGTACTAAGCACATCAGACAAATCATCCCTATCAATATTAAAAACCCCTTAAATCCCAGGGCATCTTCCTCCTGAGAGGAGCTAATCCTATCCTTACCAGTAGGAGAATCCTTACCTTTTTCCATAGCAACCAGAGACTTAAGCTTGCAAGATGGAGCTTGCAATTTCCTTAGCCACTGCCTTTATCTTCATAATCCTCTCCAAATCCACATCCTGGGTCTCCAAAACAACAACAACATCCCCATACTTATCTTTCACCTGCATAACCGGCTTGACACTTAGGGAGTCATCAGCAAAGAGGCCGCCCACAATAGTGACGAGATGTCCCATCTCCATAATTTGGCTTGTAGTTTGCAAAACCCTTTTCTTCCTGCTAACTTCCCCCAAATCCTTCTTCTTGGAAACCGGGTGCAGAGAGGAGGCCTCCCCATACAGGTCATTCTTCACCTTCGAACCCCTACTCAGCACAATAGCAGTAGCTTCTTCACTACAAGTTAAATAACCTCCACTGGCACAAGCTTCCCATTTTTTCTTCTTTCCCGTGGGAAGGGAATATGGACCCCCCTCCAAAGAAGCGAGAGAATCAAGAACGAATTCCACATCCTCCTCCCACTCAACCTCTTTTTCCAAAATCAATTTCCTTTTCTTGACCTTTTTACTTACTAGTTCCTCTTTGGAGGTCGTATCATACCCATCAATAGGTTTGGATTTTTTACCTTTCAGGGTGACCATAGGCTTGGGAACCTCAAATGTCTTCACATAATCAGAGATGAGGAGAATTAACCCTACATGCAAGACTGGATTTTTTGGTTTCTTCTTGTGATCCTTGATACCTGAGTCAATAGACATTAGAAGATAAAATAGGAAAGAAACCCTCTTCTTATGTCGGAAGTGGTTTAGCAAATTGAATGTAGTTTCTAACTACTAGGTTTATTTTTTTAAAAACTATTTGGTGAAAATTTGAAATTTCAATGCAGTAGTACTTAAATTTCAAGGAAAAAATAAGAAGTAGGTGTCTGTCTGACCACCCTAACCATAATAAAATGATAATATTTTTTTATAATATTTTAGATATAAGTAGAGAACTCATGTCCCGATGTAATGCATTTTTTTTGTAATTTTTTTCAAGGTAAATAATTAATTATGAATTTTTTATTACAACTTTTAAAAAAATTGTATGTCTGACCACCTTAACTTGGTCAAAACTTCATGAAATTCATTTTTTTTAATCTTATAGTATGTGAAGCATAGAATGTGATGCATGTTTCAGATTCAAAAAATGTGATATCATTTGAAAGCTATAGATGTTTTTCAACCAGCCTATCAATCAAGACTTTAGTCATAATTCAAATAGAAAATGAATGAAATTATTTATTAAATTCAAAGTAAAGCATAATTTATATTGGTGGAAAGCTGAAAATCTCCTTTTAAAACCCTTTTCATTTCATCAATTTTGGGTAAAAAAAAAGTTATCAGCCACATACCATCATGATCCTATACTATATACCCAACTATGATAGCAAAGGGGAATGCTATACTTGAGCAAATTTTCAACCCTAAACTAAATTTCAACAAAAAAAATCAAAATCTATAGATGGGATGCACCAAACACTTGGATATCGTTCGGTCATATAACATAACCCTCCAAAACATTTCTCTCAGCACTAAAGAAATGAAGACATGGTAGGTCATTAAATTCAACAGGGGTAGGAAAAATAACATTTGTTGGGAACCCTCTTTCATTTCCAAAGCAAGTGTTTGGGCTTGGAGAATTGAATCACATGATTATATAGAAAACATTAAATTCTAATGTATTGGTAGAAATAGAGGATATTTTGATAGCTTATACCAATGAAGTCCTGTTTGATTTGTTGTTAGTGGTAAGAAAATGGGGTAGAATCAATTGAATTCATGCTATGTAGTTGTATGGTGTGGAAATAGTCTTTGTTTTCAATCAAGGGAAAAGTTCTTGAGATAAATGTACCCAAAAAATACAAGAGTTTCCTTACAACAAATCTCTAGTGTTTAATTCTGCAAGTACATGTTAATTTCAATTGGTTGCACCAATGGTGCACAAGTAGGGGTTTTTTCTGTTTATTAAACTATTATGCAATAAGAGATTAAAGTTGTATAATGAATAATTGTAGAGTATTCCTAAGTGACATGACCTTTAAGCTTTTAAATATTTAACTTTGTTTGTTCCCTAGTTAACACTTTAGGTTAATTTGTTTAAATGTAGAAATCGTGAAATTTAGAAATTGTTCAGTGTGGAATTTTATTTTTATCATACAAATCTATGCTTACAATAGGCTTATGGGCTACAAATTTTTCATTTATATATTTGATGAGCACATGACATGCCTTTTGCAAGAAGCTTCTAAACTATGTCTCCAATAAATTCTAGGTCATAGTCTTAATCTTTTGATCTGTAGATGCTTGCATTCATATGAGTTACAACACCATAGCTCCAAGTGGACTAGGTTTTCTTACAACATTAAAAACATGGCATAAGATTTTAGTAGTAAATTTTTTGTTTTCTTGGGTTTTAGTTATCAATGTGTGTTAAATGATGTGTCACATCTACCAGACATTAGTTAATATACATACATACATACATACATACATACATACATACATACATACATATACATACATACATACATACATACATACATATACATACATACATATATATATACATATTGTATTGTAGAAAAAAGTATTTCTTGGTTGATAAGGGAATAATTAATGATAAATTGGACTTAATGAGGCCTTGATTTGCTGTTGTGAGGTGTTTTTCACATCCACACTACGTCTTGACCCTTACAAAATGCATTTATTGATGTCTTGTGAAGGTGTTGTGAAGTGTTGTAACACATTTCTACACTTTTCTAGACTCTTTTCATTATAATACATCTGAAAATCACCTTTTTATCACTTATCAAGTCCTATTTTAAAGTGTTGTAAAGTGTTGTAACAATATTTCATGCTTTTTTAGGCTTGTTATCACTATTTACACCTTTATTATGCTTTATTTGGCCCCTTTATGCACTCATAAGTCATAATTAAGTGTATTTTTTAATGTAAACCCAACAAAAAATATTAAATGCAACTTAATTCTTGACACCCACTTACAAGCCTAAGATGGGACCCATTCGCCATGGCTGGCGAATGAGTCCCTCTTGGCTCCAAATTCAAAATAATTCAAATTTTCTTTTTGTTTTTATTCGAAAAGACTTTATGTCGACCTGTGATGAGGTATTATCAGGTAATTAGGGCATAAGTGTGTATAAATAAGTGTTTTCCCATCCATTTCAACCCCCATTAATCTCTTAACCCATTCACAACTCATTCATCACTTATCTTCTTTCTCAAGTCAAGCAAGTTAGGGTTTTTACATTCAAGTCATCAAGAAAGCTTCTAAATACATTCAAAGGTAGAATCTTCCTCCATTGCTGCAGAAATTCAAGATCAAACATCATGGCAAGGTATTAACTATATTGTTTCATGCTTGATTACATTCTTTTATCATTTTGGTTTAATTACCAAAAATAGGTTTGACCAAGGCAAACCCCCATACCCTAACATCCAACATTTCTCTTTCTCTTCTTGTGTGTTTGCAAATTTAGGCATCTTAGAGACTTAGAATCATTGAAGATTGCATTACAAATTTTTTCAAGTCATCTCTTCATTGGAGAAGTCAAAATACCTACAAAATTCACTTTCAGGCCCGAATTTGACAGTTTCAGAACTAGACACCTAGAGAAGCAAAAAGTGCAAACTGAAGGCTCCTGTTTTCACCTTTGAATATTCAAAAATTCAAAAGTGGACTCATTCACCATGTGGTGGTGAATGAGTCCCACTTCTATGCCTGATTTTGGTTTTCTACATTTTTGGATACCCATTTGTCTGAAACGGGCTTTGAAATAGTTTCATAAAACTAGGACTGATTCACTCAAAATGGTGAATGAGTCCCACTAGGCCTAAAAATCAAGATCAATATCATTTCAAAAGCTATTTCAAGTCTCCAAGAAGTCTATAGGTGCACTTCTTCAGTTCCATTCATTTTTGTTGTAGTTTACCTTCATTTGTAGGTGTTTTTGTATTACACAATGTGTTTTCAAAAATTATGCATTCTCTTAGTTTCCATTCATCAATCAATCAATTTTATTAGTTTGTTGCATCTAGATCATTGAATTTAGGCTTAATTCCATCATACATACATTAATTTGAGTGAACCACCTAGATTTGTGGTGTGGGATCTATCTCTTTCCTTTAGGTGAAAGACCCTAATTGAGCAAAAAAGACATAGCATCCCTAACCACCATAAAATCTATGGTTCACATACATACATACATACATACATACATACATACATACATACATACATACATACATACATACATACATATATATATATATATATATATATATATATATATATATATATATATATATATATATATACATACATACATACATACACATATATATATGCATACACACAAATCTATATATATATACACACATATATTTTCTTTTCTAATGGATGGGTAACCAATCCCAGAAAATCAAGTCTTAGATCTTAGTAATGATCTAACTTTACCACTCACTCACATGCTTGAAAAATAGTAAGCAACATAAAAGATGACTTGTTCACCAATTATTTAGTGCTATTAGTGAAAGAACATATTTTTCCTCATTTGGTATAGATCATAGTTTGTAAATAAAAAGTAATGATATTTATTTGTTTGTTCCATCAGCTACAAGGTTTCTAGGAAAAAGTCATTATATTTGTGGGCCATTCCATAGGAGGTACAGTTGCAACCTTGGCTGCTTTTTGGTTTCTCCAAAAGAGGATGAAAAACACCTCTCCTTTACATTACATTTGGCTCTCCTTTAGTACAGGAAATGCCAAATTTGGGAAGGAAATTTTTTATCAAGGTTGGTCTGGAAGATTTTGTCATGTGGTATCTCAACATGATATTGCTCCTCGGATGCTCCTTACCCCATTTGAATTAATTGCTAAGCCTCTGAATTCACTTTTTTCTCACTAGAGGAGCATAGTAGGCATTGACTCTATTTCTGGATTAGATGTTTTGATTCAAGAGGCTTCCAAGGCACTTCTTAAAAATGTCTTGGACTGTACAGATTCTCCTAGAAGTGCATATAGACCCTTTGGTACTTATATGTTCTATTCAATGACTAGTGCAGCTTGTATTGATGACTTTGAAGCTATCCTGTAGCAGTATTTTTAATTTATTCTGATTTTTGTCCTATGAACTTCTAACCTATGTTTTACCTGGCATACGTCAAATTCATCGCCAACAATTCATTGAAGGAAAATTCACCGCCAACAATTCACCACAGGAAAATTCACCGCTATGACAATTCACCGTGCGAAAAATTAATTGCATGAATATTTGGCAGTTAATTTTTCATGGCGGTGAATTACTGGTGGTGGTGAGTTTTCTCGCAGTGAATTGCTGATGATGAATTTTCCTTCGGTGAATTACTGGCGGTGACTTTTCCTAGAGCCGTTTTACCTATGTTTTCAAATGGGAATCAACAAATTGTTCTTGCTGGGTCTTTGATATTCTTTTATCACCAAAATTTTCTTGTTATCAAACAAAATGTTGTGTTTTTAGTGCAAAAAACTCCTGAACAAGTGGCAGATACTGAGACTCTCTTTCATATCATAGCTACGCTCTTTGCAACTGTTAAGAGGTCACAAAATAGTGATGGTGTAACTCCAATTGATTTTATTAGTTCAAGTTCTATTCTAACAAATTATGCTCCATCCAAACACATGCAAACCAAGCTTTGAACAAAAATGATCATATTCTTATATCTTGGGAAAAACTTAGGCATTTAGCATCATCTACATTTTGGGATGCATTGGGTGAGCTTGTACCATGTGAGTCCCACGAGAAATATATTTAGGCATTTTCTATTTTCAAGTTATGCATTTTTTTTTGCTAAGACAATCACTTATATCCTTACAGGCTTGGTCCCATGGATAATGAACCTAAGAGAGGAGAGCAATAGTACAAATAAAGCATACTAAGCCTATCGAGAGGACTCGACCTGGAGTAGTATGCATTTATGTGTCTAAATGCATCCTTTTCTTGGTGTTACGAGTGGGCATATAATTTTGTGCAAGATTACATTTGTCAGAGAGCTTTATATTTTTTTCTTACAATCGTGTTGTTCAAAAACCACCTATAATTTACTAGTAAAGAAGTCTGAGGAAGAGAAATCAGAGACAGACAAGAATATGGCAAAAATGTTTAGTATTTTGCGAAAGAAAAAGAGTGACAGAGTTGCATGCACCAAAATAAATCTTGGTAATTCACTCGACTTCTAGGAAAGAATATATGTTGTTGGCATATTGAATTGAGTAGATGCACATTAATTGTTTAGCTATATACTCAATTCAGTCATCTAAACCCTTGGATCTACAAGCATGCCTCAAATCCTAGTACCCCATGGCAAATTGCTATTTCCAAAATCATGGAATTCATGGGTTCCCAGAGTATTTAAATGGAATGCTCACCGCACAATTCTGCATTGGAACTAAAGTTTTAGATTTATTCGTACCTAAAAATACTTAGAACTAAAGTTTTGGATCTATTTCTACCTAAAAATACTCACAACATTAGGAATGCAATAATTAGCTCTCATTCTATGTAGAAACTCAAACGCTTCATCTAACATAGAGGCTTCACACAATCCAGAAATCATTTTCGTATATATTACCTGAATTGTCAATCATATTCATTGCATCTTTCCATATTCCAGCCTTGCATAGAGTTCGACCAAAATAACTAAGAGTACCTATAAGAATCAATCCTAAGACCAGCCTTGCTCATTTCTTCATCATTTGCTCCCTTAAGCACCCCGAAAATCCCAGCCAAATTGTTTGGACACATGGTGCACTCGTAAAAATACTTCTAAAGTTTTGGTTTGAATGCAATAATTAGCTCTCATTCTATGTAGAAACTCAAACGCTTCATCTAACATAGAGGCTTCACACAATCCAGAAATCATTTTCGTATATATTACCTGAATTGTAATCATATTCATTGCATCTTTCCATATTCCAGCCTTGCATAGAGTTCGACCAAAATAACTAAGAGTACCTATAAGAATCAATCCTAAGACCAGCCTTGCTCATTTCTTAGTGACCCACTATAGGTCCCACCTTTTTTTGGGCCTTTTTGGATACTTCAACAAAAAACATGCTGATGTGACATCATATTTGATGATGTGGCTCTAAAATCGAGAGTTATAAGTTGTTGAATTGTCAAATAAACAGTTGTACAAAATTGGGATTGATTTGAAATTTCCATGTAAGATTTTGAAAAACACGAAATTAGGGTGCCCCACTAGGGGAGAAGAGCCAGTAGCTACCACCCATTGAATAATCGCTATTGGGACCCCCCAAAAAAAATTTAACTTTGATCCACTAAAAAACTTTATGTTATTGAATAACTAGTTACAAAAACACCAATAGCCGATCATTAAGTGCTTAAGTGACTGATTTAAGTGGGATTTAAGTGCTAAAACAGCTCTAATTGATTGAAATTAGAGCGAGCGGCTACTGGGACAGCCCTCTAAAAGGTGACTTTTTTACCTCCGCGCGCATATCCAATGCTCCCGCATTCAATCGAATTGCCCAGAAGCTGAAACCTTAGTTATAAGCACTTAACTCATGTGCGAAAAAAACCCATAAATTTTTTTTCCAATTCGACATACGGTTTGAATTCTATGGTTGCGCGAAGTTAGCCCTGGCGGCTACTGGGTCTTCTCCCCTATAGACCCCTCTCCCTTACCTATATACACATAAAAAATTATAAAATTATATCAATTACAAATTTACATAAACATATTTATTCCATTTGAGAAAGACTCCGACTCTTTCAGAGCTCATGTTGTGTCATATGATTGACACTTTCGTCATAATCAACAGCGGGCAGAAATAAAAAAATGAGTTGGCCTAAATGAAAAATTGCTAGGGAAGTCATCGATAGGTTGTGGTAAGCAAGCACTCTTGATTGACTTGTTTCCTCACGCCATACAGGCATCACACGTATTTCCAAGCCCAGAAATGTACAGTTTGCAGGCGTGCACTCGAGTAGATTGAGAAAGTCTGTCCCGTACAGTAGAAATTTACGGCCCTTTGTGAAATACATATAAATAAATCATTGTAAAGGTGAAAATGGTTTTTTAATGTAGTTTTCTATTTAGTTTAGAATAATTATTTATAAAATTACAAGTGATGTACTTTATTGTATAGTTGAGTTTATGTATCTAATTTTGTTTGAATCTAATTTTATGTTTATTATTTATTTTGTTTATATGTATGAAGTTTTATATTAATTGGATTAGATGTATGATTGAAATTCAATCCGAATTCTTAATTCAATCATTTCGAACATTAATTCTGTTTGGTTGTTTGTTTCAAGTAGTAGCTATCAAAATCTTGATCCTTCTAATTATATAATCAAAATTAAATATTTTAGTTAATTAGTTCCCATTTTCACACTTAGTATTATGTTCATGTAGAAGATGTCAATTTGCATTCACTAAACACATAGGAGAAGGCATAACATGAAACCTAAGAATTACTTAATACAAGGACATTTAAGAATATGAATGTTCATACTTGCATCTACCATAATTGAAGCCGCATTCATCTTAGCACATGTGAATCACCTAGCAATCATTATGGAATTCATGTGCATGCCTAAACTGTGTTATCTATGAAGGTATTTTTATGTATGACCAACTTGGATGAGAAAATTTGAGACCATGGAAGACATATTGTTGTCTACTAGCCTATTATCTAAGAGTCCACAAGGAAAAATCTAAAGGCCCTTAGAGATTAAATTTGTAGGTAGGAACTAGATCTAGAAAAATGAAGTTGACCCTACACATAGAAAAAGAGAATAATATTCAATCCTAATATACATACATGATTAACCAAACAAAGCTACCCAATCTAGTATTGCATCTAGGGTTTTAGATCTAATATAGCCTTAATTTGGTTGTCCTTTCATCTCATGTTTAGGGATAGGGGTGCATTGTAAACCTATTTTACCTGCCCTAGCACACTAACTTTGTATTGCATCATGGTAGCTCCTAGGGTTGCTTCATTGGTTGATTTGCATATATATTCATTTAGTATTTCATGATATGTTCCTTTCATTTGTTTTACATGGTATACTTGCCCTTGATTCATCCATGCAATTTTATTCGTTGGATATTGATGTCATCTCTAAGGAGGTTATAGTTTATCATGTCTTACCTTTCTCTTCCTTCATGGGGTTAGTGAATCGAAATTATATTCCATTAGAGATTCTTAGTTATTTTTTTCACTCTTTTCATGATATCTCTTGCCTCATAACAATATTGATAATTCTTCTAGAAAGGATATGTCATGTGCCCTACCCATCCATGATAGTAACATGCCTTCTATTTATCTATCTTACTATTTTATGAAAACCTAGATCTATGTAATTTTGGTGACTTACCCTCTTTTGTACATGATGATGAGTATTTATCTAAATTAATCCCCATGTTTTACATCATTATTTGTGCATTCATAATTAATATTAGTTGATCATGTTATATGTGTCAATACTTCATTACTTTTGTACAATGATACTATAGATTTTTGTGAAGATCAATTACATGATGATTATGATGGTTATGAAAATGTTTTTCTTTCTAATTATATATAAACATAGATAAATACATCTTACTAATATGCAAATTTAACTTGTACTTATGTGGTAGAATTGTAAAATTGTTTAATTAATTTTGTTTTCTCTATTCTTATTTTGCAATTTTTTTATGCTCTCATTATCTATTTCTCTACACCTAATTCACATAAGAGTAGCATGGACTTAGTAATGATGTATAGCTATTTAACTTTTGATCCTTATACTAGATATACTTCTTATCATGCAAGATAATATCCTAGGAATAAATACATAAAGTATTCCAACAAAAAATTCCAAAATTGATAGAAAAATGGAAGATACACATTAGGGTCATGGATAACGTAAAAGAGAAGTTAATTGATATGATAGATTAATTTATTGTCTAGATATCTCTTACTTTTATTTCATTTATCATTTATCTTCTATATTGATCACTTATCATTTATCATTTATCATTTATCGGTTGCAGTTTTAGATACATACCTGTGTCTTTGAATACGACTCTGATTTTCTAGCATTACGATTAAAAGTTGTATAAATTTCTGTTCCTGCTGCTTAATTCAACCAGAACAGAAATCAGAAGAGATGTCTCAGATTGTTTACCCCTGTGCCCCTTGTAAGATTCAACGAAGAAAATGTGGAGATAATTGCGTGCTCGCTCCTTATTTCCCACCAAACGATCCTCACAAGTTTTTATTAGTACACAAATTATTTGGAACAAGCAACATAGCAAAAATGCTTCATTGATCAAATGTTTTTTGGGATTTTTTATAACATTTTATCGAAACAATTTGATTGATTGAACTATGCTTTTGATTGATCGTATTTAAACTCAGATCTAAATTATAATGGGGACTATCGATTGAATATTTCTGATTTCTATTGTACTTGTATTTTTTGCATCAACGATCACACTCCGTAATCCATCATCAAAATAATTACAATAAAGACTTTAACATCATTCCTTTTCCTGTGCAGGATATTCCAGATGAAAAGAGAGCAGATGCTGTAACAAGCCTGGTATACGAAGCAAGTATGAGAGTGAATGATCCTATCTATGGCTGCACTGGCGTTATTTGTCGACTGCAGGAGCAAGTATTACACCTCCACTCACAACTGGCAACCACTCAAGCAGTGCTCCTCAACACACAAGCTAAGCGTACGTCTCTCCTCACTGGATATTGTAATAGCGGTGAAACATTGGATGTAGTACATAAAAACGATCCATACGAGGACCCGTTTGGATTATGGGCGCCACTGTGAAAATGTGAATTCGTTCTATATTCCATGTTATATAGCTTTACATAATCATTCGTTCTATATTCTAGAAACTGAATCATAGTCTGCCTCTATAGGCTCCACCAATGTTGTCTATTTGTTAAAAAATCATTAAATTGTTTTAAGAAATCATTAAATTGTTTTAAGATTTAGATAAAAATATATATTTAATTATTAATATTGTAGAATGTTTTTTTTTAATTAGATAGGCTGAGATTTGAATCTGAAACAAGTCTCATGCCTGCAAACTACTATTGAGTTGTCGGAAAACAAGTTTCACCTGTCATTTAATGGTAAAAGCCTCCAAAATTTCACTTATCATATAAAAGTCATAAATATTGATTTGACAACTGGATGAGAACATTCAATTTCCATCTGCAGTATTTTTTGTCAATTTGATGGTAACTTTCTTTTTTCATTTGCATTGCTTTATGTTTTAAATCTCTATGCAAATATTTCATAATCAATAATATTGAATTTTTGTAAGAAAAACATATAGATTGGTCTAAGCTTATTTCATTCCATTATTTAACATATATTATTAATTGTTTAATCCAACCACATGCAACCAGAATTTGCATGCACAAACATGTACTCTATAACATATTAACCCGCATATAGTTTTCTATCAATGTAATTCTTGAACCTCCTTTAGACGCAAATGCTAGTTAAATATTTAAAGAATTTTCATCATGAATAATGTTATTTCTTGGTTCTTTTTTTTCTTTTTTTGTCTTGACATAAAGCTGTAATTCTTGAACCTCCTTTTAGATGCAAATGCTAGTTAAATATTTTAAAAAAAAATCATCATGAATAATGGTAATTCTTTTTTTTCTTTTTTTTTTTTTCTCTGTGAGAGCGAGCTAACGGCCAGGCTTAACCGGCACACTCTAAGCGCTGACTTGTTTAGGTGGCCGGACGCATGGGCCCCCTTAATCCGATCCGTTCTTAACATTTCTACATTTCATTTTCTACGGATTTCGTTCCCGTAACTTTTCTCGTTCCTCGTTTGAACATTAGCTTTCCGTAGCTGTTTGTTTCCACCGTTAGAGGTTTCTCCGCCAAGTGGACTAGTACAACTCATATTTTCAGTTTAAGATCCTTAGTTCACAATTTTGTATTTTGAAAATTGTGACTAACTATTTAGGTAGATTTAGTTTTTCGTTATCTCATGGAAAAAATGTTCTATATATTTTAGTTTATACATGTTTGTTTATATGTAAAAAGGCCCCCTGCATGTGTCTTTTTTTTTTTTCTTTTAAAAGAATAATCAATGATACATAGACCCGTTTGGATTATGGGCGCCACTGTGAAAATGTGAATTCGTTCTATATTCCATGTTATATAGCTTTACATAATCATTCGTTCTATATTCTAGAAACTGAATCATAGTCTGCCTCTATAGGCTCCACCAATGTTGTCTATTTGTTAAAAAATCATTAAATTGTTTTAAGAAATCATTAAATTGTTTTAAGATTTAGATAAAAATATATATTTAATTATTAATATTGTAGAATGTTTTTTTTTAATTAGATAGGCTGAGATTTGAATCTGAAACAAGTCTCATGCCTGCAAACTACTATTGAGTTGTCGGAAAACAAGTTTCACCTGTCATTTAATGGTAAAAGCCTCCAAAATTTCACTTATCATATAAAAGTCATAAATATTGTTAACTGGATGAGTTTCTCCGCCAAGTGGATCTAGTACAGCTCATTATTTTGATTCCTATTGTGCTCACAAAATTTTTTATTTTGAAAATTGTGACTAACTATTTATGCAAATGCTAGTTAAATATTTTAAAAAAAAATCATCATGAATAATGGTAATTTTCGTTATCGCTAAGCGCTGATAGGTGGCCGGACGCATGGGCCCCATTAATCCGATCCGTTCTTAACATTTCTACATTCCGTTTTCTACGGATTCCGTTCCCGTAACTTTTCTCGTTCCTCGTTTGAACGTTAGCTTTCCGTAGCTGTTCGTTTCCACCGTTAGAGGTTTCTCCGCCAAGTGGACTAGTACAGCTCATATATTCCGTTTAAGATCCTTAGTTCACAATTTTTATTTTGAAAATTGTGACTAACTATTTAGGTAGATTTAGATTTTCGTTATCTCATGGAAAAAATGTTCTATATATTTTAGTTTATACATGTTTGTTTATATGTAAAAAGGCCCCGTGCATGTGTCTTTTATTTTTTCCTTTTAAAAGAATAATCAATGATATATAAAAAATAAATTATAATTTAAATTAAAATATAATTAATTTTTAATAATTTAATTTAAAATATTGTAATTCAATTTTTTAATTTGATAAATTAATATTTTAATTAAGTTTTTGTAATTTTATAAATTAAAAATTAATATTAGTGTCTTTGATTTATTTTAATAATATAAGATAAAATAAAGAAATATTCTTGTAAAAGAAATTATTAAATGAAAAGTTTTTTCAATTACAATAAACAGTCAAGTGAAAAAAGGATCTAATACTAATGTGTACTATACAATACTAATAAACAAATAATGAGTGACAAAGTTCAAGGATTTGAAAAAGAGAAACAGAGTAGGGTAGAATTAGGTATTTGCTATTCCATGTTCTTAGTGAGCTCAAACATGAGAAGTTGCTTGTTAGAAAGATTGATGTCTTTCTTTCCTTTATTATACCTATTTTTTTATATTTAGGCTAAGATCATGACATGATTTTCATTTTATTTGTTTTCTATTTTAGTCCCCTTTGATATTCAGTGACAATACTTAAAGGTGCTATCAAATGATAGATATACACAAATATGTATACAATCTCTATAAATATTTGTTTATTGATCATTTGATAACATCTCTAGGTGTTATTACTATTTTTTAAGAATTTGACAATTGTGATACTTTAAGATAATTTTTTATAAAAATGAAACAACTATGAAGATATTATTAATTTATCAAAAGTAATGATCATTTCCAAAAATGCGTAAGAGTAATACAAAAATTATTAACCAAACAAATTATGATTTCATAATTCTCTTTTAATGTATGTAGCTCAAAATAGGATAAAGTTATAGAGTAGATGTGAAGCATTCCAACTATATTCAAGGTAGTGCAAGAAAGAAATTGCATAAAAACCCCATCATTATAACCATTTTAAAAATATTTTAATACATAGCAATATTCTACTAGATTTTGGTATGAATTTTCTTAAATATTTATTATTTTCATGTTTACGATTACTTGTTAAGGTTTTTCATACAACTATATAGGTCTAGCCAAAGCTACTAGGACTCTCATGTGCCTTGAGAAAAAATTCTATAGACTAACATGTTGGTGTGTAAGGGTGTTAAGTGATATCCATTTGGTTAATTTCATTCACCAGGATTTCTTATAACAACAGATTTTTTAAGGCACAATCCTCACATAAGGTGCAATATAATATTGATTTTTTAAAGCATATTGATTTACATGATTCTAAAAATAAATTTGTGGGCATGTTTAATGATGATTATAATAATTCTACATCTTCTTCTATAACAATTAGTACATTTTCACTTGATGAGATCCTTGTGAATGGTTACTATGATCCTTTATACGCTAGCACTTATATTTGCTACAAACCAATTAAGAGTGTTCTTATTGATCTTACTTGTCAATTTAACATATACTCAAAATCCATTTAATCATTATTTTTATTAGCTATAATATGAGTATTTAATTGTTTTCCTTAAGACAACTAATGGAATGCCAATTGGGGCTAGGGTTTCTTTATTTTACTTTTGGTAGTTTTTGAAAGAAGATCAACTCTAAATATCATATATTTTTTTACTTTGGATCAGTTCCATGTATTACAGGGGTTTCTTTATTTTACTTTTGGTAGGTTTTTTGAAAGAAAACCAACTCTAAATATCATATATTTTTTTACTTTGGATCAGTTCCATGTATTACTTGGTTTTCCATAGATTCAACAATGTCAATACGTTCCTTATATGTTACATTAGTATATTAAATAGGTTCAAAGGGGTGAAGTTGTTACTAATGCTAGAGAACCATATGTATCATTATCAAAATTAGGTAATTTTATTTTGGATATATTTCTTTAGATGTTTAAGGAAACAAGTTAGGTAATATGCATCAACCATCCATCTTCATTCTTTTTGGTACCCCAAATTGATGGGGTCATATCTCCTAGATTTCTTATCAAAAAATGAAGTTGTCAGTTATGCATTGGAAATAACTCCAAAAAATATAAGTAGAAATACAAACAGGATTAGTCAAAGGAAACACAACATTCAAGTGATAGAAATTACTCTAATGTTGGTGATACTTCTATGAAAATCTTTGAACTTTATCACTCATTATTTGTTTATTAGTATGTATCATACACATTCTTATTAGAAGTTTCTTTCTCCTTAATTATTTGCTATAATTAGAAAAAAAAAAATTAATAACCATAAAGTGTGTTTTGATAATCATGTCCACCACAATCTAAATTTTTAAATCCAAATATTTACATATTAATAATCTCTCTTACAAATTTAATTATTTGTTTTATCTAATTAATTTTTATCTTATATTTTTAAATAGATCAATAGACATTAATAGTAATTACTAATTTATAAGATTAAAAAAACTTTATTACAATATTAATTATCAAACTTAAAAAACTTATTCTAAATTAAATTATTAAAAAAAAATTATATTTTAATTTAAATTATAAAATTATTATTTTTTGAATGTCATTGATTATTCTTTTAAATAAATAAATAAATAAAAAACACAAGGACAGGGGCATCTATATATAAAGAAACATATATAAACATTCGAAAAAAATAAAATAAATAAAACCTATTTTACCTACATAACTATGAGATGAGGGAAATCTAAATGAACCTTCAACCTAACGGTGAAAATGAACAGCTACGGGAAAGAAAATGGCTAATGTTCAAACAGAGGAATGAGGAAGGCTAACGGAACGGAATCCTTAGAAAACAGAAATGAGAAACGGAAAGGTCGAGTTAATGGGGCCCACGGGCGCTGCCACCTAAGCAAGTCAGTGCTTAGAGTGTGCCGGTTAAGCCCGGCCCGAGCGGCCAACCATATACAATAAAGAAATTATTGCCTTAGATTAATGAGTCAAATGATTGTTTGCTAAATTAAAATGTAAATGGGTCGTACCCTAAAAATTATTTCTTTTGATTGGAGTTGGAAGTCAGGCGCGGTGAAGCTGTGGACGCTGGGGTTTCTGTGGGTTCGCGGCCTGTAGCAGGCCGCAGCCTGCATGTCACTCCTTCACTTTGCATGTTTGTATTCCTCTTGCCGTTGGTGCTGCAGGTTAAGATCTTCGGGTGGGTAGGTTTTGTTCTGCATTTGGGGTACTTTGTGCTAGCTTGGTGCGGTTTTTGTATGCAGTACATGGTAAACTCAAATAAAATGGTGGTAAGAAAATGAGGCGATAAGGAGAGGGCCAAGGATAATACAAAATCCCTAGTAAGAGCATAGTTAAATGTTAGAAGTGGGGAATATGGGTCCATATAAAGAAGGAACATGTAGATTTAATAAGAAGTCTTCTAAAGATTCTTCTAATGATAAATCATGTAATAAGGAAAATGATAATTTATTTCTTTAAACTAAATTTTCTAGTGATGACTCATGGTTAGCTGATTTAGGTGCCTCATATCACATGAATCATTATTGGGGGTGGTTTTATTTATATGTAAATCAAATGATGGAGGTGCTGCATTTCTTAGTAATAATAATTTATATTAAACTATTGGAAAAGGTAAGATAAACTTATGTTCAATGATGGGAGTGAATGACACATCTTATAGTAGTTATTGTAGTTTGACTAGAGGGAATTTGACACTAGCTAAGGGATCTCCATGTGAGTCTTTGTTCAACATTGATGCATCTACTAATTGTAATTTATCCATGTAACTAAAAACTCATTCAAGTATGTTGAGACACTACAAAATGGGTTAAATTAGTGAAAAAGAGCTTAACACCCTAGTTAATTTTTTTGTTGATGGATCATTTATTTATATTTTATGGATTTTAACTTTTTGAGCATTGTGTTCCTTGTGAAAAGAGTAAACTAATTTTTTATTGGAGTAGTAATAAAAAAAATAGATTATTAGAGGTTATCCATAGCGATGTTTTTAATCTTCTGCACGTTGCTTCATTTGAAAATTTTTATTATTATATTTTCTTTATTGATAACTGTATACTAAAACTATCTCAAACTTACATCGTAATATTAAGAAAATGAAAATACAGTTTTTGAAATATAGATAATGATAGGTTACTTTTTCATTATACAAAATAAATAGGATTGTAGGCGTGTCTTATTAAAAAGGCAATTTCTAGTCTTTGTTTGCGTTTCATGGAATGTACCAGTCTCCCTCCAGCTATGTTAACTCTGTATATTTCAGATTTCAATATAATTACAAGTCCTCTTTCTCCTGCTTACCCTGAGACTTTGTTGATCAATGTGGAAATAGACAGGTGTAATGTTTAGAAAGCAAATAGTATTCTAATTTCACGTCTTTCCTCTGTGTTTTCCTGGAATGTACATGATGTCTGATGTCTGTTGTCTGTGACATTGGAAGAGAAGTGTGACACGCTGTGTCTGATGTCTGTGTATATATAAAGTCTTGTTGTCAATAAAACGCAGATTTGACCGAATAATTTGCCCCCAGTCAATAGCTTTCTGACAATGGGACATGTGACTAGGTTCTTAGTAAATCCCATGTTCTTTTGAAAGCATGCTCGACAGCCATTAGCAGCATGGCATCTGGTTGTTTGAAAAGATATCTTTTTAGTACCAAGTCACTTTTTCTTGTTGGCATGTTTTAATTCATTTCAAAGTTTTGGATTGCAAAGATTATGTTTTAGATTCTTTTAAAGTTCTTGATTGTAATGATTTCCTTTTAGTATCGAAATATTTTTTTTTCGATTTGTTTCCAAGTTTTAGATTACAAAGATTTTTTTTAGAATCAAGTTATTATTATTTTTTTAATAAGTTTTACGAGTTTTAAATTTGTATCAAAATTTTAAGTTGTGTTTGGATTTTATGTTTATTTTTAAGTACCATCTTAATTGTTTATGATAGATTATAAAAATTTATACAAAACTTTTTTTTGAGTTAATGTCAAATAAACTTATGGTTAATAGTAGGGAATTTGGGGTATTTTCTACCTTTCTTAGAATAAGGGTGTTATGGATTTAATTGGTTTGTATTGATAAATTATTGTGGTCTCCACTAAGTTGATTGTCTATGTCACTGCAGATTGAGATTCTTTTTCATCACAAGTACTATATCAAGGTTGATTCTCACTATGGTAAGAACTTTTGAAAATGTTAGGAAAGGTGTCTCAACCATGTTTGTAATATTGAGCATATGGAGAACACAATTTTCAAATAATGAAACATAAAAACTCATTTGCTAGGCTGTAGACTTTATTTTTGGACAAATTAATAAAACTAGGTTGTTTGGCATTGTTCCAAAGACACTTGTTATGTAGATCTTTTTGATCTCTATAATTAAAAAAAAAACCACAATAAACTCTTGGATCAAAAGTTATGGCCTGTAAAAGTTTGATGTATTATACTCAAAATGTAAAATTATATGGGACATGGGAAAGAGTTGTAAAATAGAATTACACTTATTGACCAATTGATGATGCATGTTATCACGTTTCATAAGTTCTCTTTCAGTTGAGATAAAGAAACCAAAATGGAACACATAGTTTGATGAGTGATTTATGATGCATTTATGGTAAGTAGAAGAATTATGCCATTTTTAGTCTATGAACTCATCATGTGATTTAGGTATTGAGTTTCTAACCAAGAA
Source organism: Sequoia sempervirens (assembly GCA_007258455.2). Classification (NCBI taxonomy): domain Eukaryota; kingdom Viridiplantae; phylum Streptophyta; class Pinopsida; order Cupressales; family Cupressaceae; genus Sequoia; species Sequoia sempervirens. The sequence goes on along the minus strand of VDFB02075321.1, from coordinate 93,147,698 downwards.
TTTGAGTGCCAATTTTTTTAGTGGTTTTAGCTCATGGTTTTCTAATATAATTTGATGGTTGTGTACTACTATTTATAGGGTGCTTGAGATAGAGGCATTGATAGTGAGTTTGTAGATAGTATTATGTTGCTAGAATTACTGTATATATCTACTTGGTGATACTCCTATACAATATTGATGATTTGCAAGGGTATTATATTTTTGTTAAAACTAATGAGCATCACTTTTTATTTCTTTGGAGTGTATGGTTTTTCTCCTAAAAGAGTTTTCCCCATGTACACTTATGTTACGATGTGATTTTTATTTTTGTTTATATATGTTTCTCTTTTCTCTCATTAAAAAAATCATAATACTATCCTCTAAGATTAGTTTAGGAATCATTTATGCATATCTTAGTTCCTTATATTTAGTGTTGATGATGTTTTTTGCACAGCAACAACTCAGAAAAAATATAATATCCTATCTCTCTTGAAAGGTAAATCTCTATCAACAAGCCTCAAGAGATAACCCTAAGGTCTCTAATGTTAGGTCTTGAAAATGCATAAACAACTTAGTGATAAATGTGAAAATGCTAGTAATCACAAAGGGACCTTACTACAAGAAAATATTGAATCATTAACTTATTAGATCTGGAAATGTAATGATACTTCAATCCTAAATCTAATCCAAATGATAAAAGAAATAACAAAAGATTAGGGTTCTAAAGAGATTCCTAAATTTAACACTACTCCTAAGATTAACAATGCAAATGATGAAATACTCGAAATGGACCAATCCCTCATAAACTAATTCCTGCTTAACCAAGATAAATCTACAATCTCACAGAAACAGTGCAATCTTCTAAGGTATTAAGATTTTCAGATCATGAACATTCATCCAAGACAACCCAATTGCAATTGAACTGAATAAACTTCACAATTGAAGTAAGCACAATGAATATAAGGTCCAGGCTAACTTTGCAAAGCAACTAACAATTAGCTAGCTACAAAAAGCATGGACCAGGGACTACTGCAAACATTTCAAGCATCAAATCATAAACACCATTGAATCAGATCTAGCATACATCTAATAACCCTCAAAAATTTTAAAGATAGAATCATAAGAACCATGCAAGATAAGTCAACACAAAAGAGATCACCAAAAAATCACAATGCCCATCAATTGTATTGAATCACCAAATTTCAACAACAATTCCAATGTTCTGTTACAACACTTGCTCTAGAATCGACTAACTCCTAACCCTAATTCTTACTTTACTACCCTAATCACTTCTAAGAACTATCTCCAGCGAATTCTACTAATAATCCCCTTTTACAAATAAGGCGAAATGCCATATATATAGAAAACCCTAAAGCAAGTTGGCCCAATATAGATTTTACAAAAATAAAATAGCCCCAAACAGGTCGGCCAAGAGAAATTTGAAATAAGATAAGATATGAATTAAATGCATAGGACTCATCCAGGTTAGCCTAGGATTTACAATGTAACCCGATCCAATATCTAGCACCTTGAGAAAAATAATCTCTAGGTCAACCACAGGTGAAGTAATAAATGTCTTAAATCCTCCTTCAATTGAGGTAATCTCCTCCAGAGTTGTCCTATCAACCTTGTTAAATCCAACCTGCACTCAACAAAAACCACCATCAATAATATCCATTACAACATGAAGAATTAGCCCTTCATCAATAACATATTCAAAATTCAAATAAATTCAAGCAAAGATCGAAATCCCGTGAAATATCGTTAATGCACAATTTCTACATAGTTTAGGATTTTCACCCCTCCATGGAATCTAGGCTAGAAGGGATTTTCAGGAAAATCTGGACCAGGTGGATTCTGGCGAAAACAATCAATAGCCAATAAATTTCAGAAAATGTAAGGGTAACGGGAATTTTGGGAAAATCTGGAGGGAGCGAAAATCCGCAAAGTATGCAACACCCTAAAATTCAAGAAAAACATAGAGGATAGGAAAAAACTAGGGAAATCCGCCAGCACCGGAAAATCCCGAAACTGAGGGAAAACCCGGATTTCACAGCCTTTCACACAATTTTGCTCAAATTGATCGTAGATCACAAATTTGAGGACCAAGGATCAAATAAAAAATAACTCGTTGATGGATCCAAACTTAGAATTTTCTCAATGACAATTCGATTAGTATTGGTGATGGCCCCAAAGTTGAAACCCTACAATCAACCAAAATGAAAAAAATCATACACCAGGTCAAACTCAAAAATGCAATAATAAAAATGCAAGGCACCATTATACTCATTGATCAATAGGAGAAAACAATGACTATGCCATCAACATTCATAAAAATGATAGACCAAACCCAAAAATCTGGGAATCTGACAAGCAGACAAAATTCCAAAAAAAATCGGTCGAGGAAAAATTCCATGAAGATCAAAAATCTCTGAACCACGGCATAAAGAAGTCAGAGGCGGACTTTGAATGAAATCTAGGAAAATCCAGATGGGGCAAAAAATCCCGAAAGTAGCCAAAAACCTGGATTTCGCCCAAAACTTAAGATTTTCAAAGTGTAAGTTAGGGTCCAATCACTTAGGTAGGAAAAATAAACATTTTAGCACTCCAAGGCAAGGTAATCCACAAAATCAAAGGGACAAAACACCAAAAATCAAAGCAAAATAGGGTCCCTGCTTTCAATGGGGTGTGTGTGCAAAAACTACACAACAAATGGTGACTCTACTAGGAAATGCTCTAGAGCATTTGATGACGAACATGAATCAAGAACCCAAAATATCTAGTTTTGATCTCACTATCAGACAAACAAATCAAAATACAAGATGAAAGAAAATCATAACCAAAGGTAGATTGAAGCTTTCATAAACTGAAAATCCAAGTGTGTGCACATGAGTTCATTTCCTTCCTTAAGCCACTATAGAAACCAAGCTTAGTCAGAGCAGGCTACGTAAAGATTCTAACTTAAAAAACAACTTGGATAGAGCCTCACTGCCAATCAAGCATCCATAGCCCCGATAAGGTTATCATTGTGACTCTCTCGAACATAGCTCTATTGCCAGCCAGGCATCCATAGCCTTGATAGAGATATTCAGATACCCCTGATAAGTTGAATTCATTCTTTGGATTTTCAATATTTCACTCTTCTTTTCACTTTTTCATTTCAACCTGTGAATAATGAAGTTCACACTCAAGGCTGAGAACCATAGTGGTGCTTAAGTAGAAATAAGATTTTTCACCTACCATGACCTCACAAGGACCCTACTACAACCTCAAGATTTTTAAGATGTATAAAATATATAAGATTTCAAAATATTTCAAATTCAAATCAAACCAGTGAGCCATCCTCCTTAAATCAAACATTTAGACTGCATGACGATAACAAAGATCTCAACCATCCATTCAAAATACATGATTAAAGTCCATCAAGGAAATACTCAAAACAGTCCCAGACAAAAGAATATTTGCTATGCAGGTGCAACACATCCCAAAGAAAAAAAGAAGACCTCCAAAGTAAGGGAAGAGAAAAAAACACCAAACCAAAAGCAAACCTAAACTAACCTAAGAAAACTAATTCTAAAGCAATCTATCCTAAAGAAAAAAAAATAGAATAAAGAAAAAGAAAAGCATAACAATCTACATTTATTCAAATCAGCAGTATGTACAAAAAGACTCATAACAACTCATTACCAGACAGGGTGAACTGAGACCCACCCCCATACGGTTCATCAATGCATGGACAAGCAACAAGGTAATGGTAATAGTCTTCAAAAATGTAAATTTATCTTTATACTTAGCAAAATAAACCTCAATAATGTAGCATTCAAACTCAACCTCATAAATAGGAATAATCAACAGTTGAGGAAATTCATGTTGAAACCATGGTCAGTCCATATGCAAGGTGTCTTTCCTAAATTCTCATAATCAAATTGATAAGATTCAAAATTCATAGCAAGGAGAGAAACAACTTGATTTTTTACTGTTGTGGACTGAATGTTATTTTCATCATTCTACACTTCTAAAGAGTTGATATTTATGTCATCAAGAGGTCTCAACTGATGATGCAATATCCCTCTTGCATTCAGAACATGAAAAATAGAATTGGAGTCTTCAACGAATAATTTAGGGTGGAAATGAGACTGGAAAGATTCAAAAGTATAAACATGGAACTTTTCACCTGTGTGCACTTCTTCATGAGGGATCAATGTTGAAAATGTAAAAGCCTCATCATGCATAGTAACTTCCCCATCATGATGTTTGTCAGGAGGCCTCACAGACTGATCTTCAAGCACATCTTTACCTAAACTAGGATGATCAAGCTCATTAGTGATGGCTGCAACATTGTTATTCTCAACACCATTTGGATTTTCTTGCACATCCATATGAATCACATCAACTATCTTATCATTAATACACAAAATATGTGAATTTTCTTTACTAGATTTATCAATAGAAAGAGGAAAAACAGAATGTGATGAGTGAAGGGACTCCCTGAATTATTCTCCTATTGGCATTTGTTCTGGTTCTGGATTGTGACTGCTTAGAATATCAACTCTTTTATTAAGTTCTTCTTCACACCTTACATGACATTCATCAGCAAGTTGTTGAGGTTCCTGTATTGAAATCTCCTCCAGGGCTGCTTCAGCCTTTACTGCCATTTCTCCCTGAAACTCTGTGTCAGTTGGTTCATTGATGGCTTGTTGAGATTTTTTTATTGGAAGTTCACCCTTTGTAGTTTGATGCACATGATTTGACAACCATACTTGATCTTCCACCTCTTATGTTGATTCTACCGATACTTCAACATTGTTGGATTTATGAATAGGCATATCATGTAACATGAGGATTTCCTCAGTCTCCCATCCTTGAGGGTTAATTGTCAGTGCATAATTTCCCAATCTTGTTTCAGACAGAAATACCTCCTTAAAATTATTTGTATCAACATGGTTTGAAGCACCCTTTTGTTCAAAAAGCATATCTATTTCAAGAGACTTTAGTACTACACCCCTAATGGTAGGATTCCTTAAAAACTCATGAGGAAAGAGACTTACTTTGAATTTCTTGAGTTCTTCTACCACATACTCTCCTATTTTCTCTAAAGTCATGGTAGACCAGTTGTCCTCAGAGCTAACTACAAATTCATCCATGTTGCTTTCAATGCTTCCTCCTTTATCAACATCAGATTGTCCTCCATTTATGAAATATTGAGTAGGCACATGATGGAATGCTTGAACCTCTTTAGTTGTATACTCTTCTTCATCTAATGGTCCATTATCATTCTCCTCATTATTTCCAAAGGATTGAACTATAGATTCTTCACTGTATACAAACCCTATTTCAACACCTTTATCATGTTCTTCTTCTGGTTCATTTTCTTCACTTCTTGGAAATGGGACATGATTCACCACCATGACTGATATGTCATAAGGATTAGATGGTACCATCTCCCATCCATTTGAATTATTGGAAACATGTTGAACTTTCAGATGGAAAATGGATATAGCAGTCTGGAATTCTTGACAGTTTGACTCAGAATGTTGATTAGTATTATGAAGCCTACACCAAATCCTGAAAGAGTTGTTTTTGCCAGATAGACTCCACTAGATTTCTCCTGATTGTTTGGTTGATCCAGAGAGGTTAAGGCTCCTCCATTATTCTGAGGTAGTGGCTGCCTTATGTGATCTCTATCAAGATGTTGTCCTCTATCAAAGTTCTGCCCCTGAGCTTGCATCATATCCCTGTTGATTTGATCATAATTGGATTGAATCCCCTTTTGGGCTACCTGAGGTTGACTATTCTGGTTCCTAAGGTAGGTGACTTCAGTATTTAGCTTCTCAACTAGCTTTATGAGTGCATCCAACCTTTCCTTGTTTGCACTGTTTGATGGAGGAGCAACACCAGCTGAATTCTGCATATAAACATTATGGATCCCATCATTCAAATATTGATTAAATATCTTAGAACTCTACAAATAACTAGGTATATTAGCTAGCTAATGAAAGAATGCAGGCTGGTTCATATTTGGAGGGTAATTTGGCATGAGTGAAACTTGACTCAGGGAATGAACATGGTGTGAAACCAAGGGTGATTAAGGGACTGGACTCATCATGGGTGTTTGGTTAGCCAAGGGTCCAGACAAGTGTTGTCTCAAATCTGTACTCACTTTGATAGCCACATCATAGGCTTCAAATAAGCTACTAGGAGGGTTTGCTTTCCATTTGATGAAAGTAGATGTTAAACTATCCAAAGCCTCATAATAAACCTCCCTGATAGAGGCATCATCTACACCATAGGGGGTTGCATCCTAGCATAAGACCTATGGAATCTATTATTGAAAGCCACTATTGGTTCATTTTCCTCCCTCTTGATTCCAGTAAACTACAGAAGTAACTCATTAGCACTGATTGGGATCTTAAACTTATGTAAAAATGTAGTCTCCAACTGAAGCCAAGTAGTGATAGACCCAGTAGAAAGATGGTTATACCAACAAAATGCCTCATCCCCAAGGGAAAATGGGAAAATTCTACATGCAAGATCCTCATGATTAATTCCCCTATTCGTAAGGGTAGTTTTAAAAATCCTGATATGCTCTTCTGCAATCCTCTTTGGATCATTAATGTGAAACTTGGAGCAGAAAAGCTCAAGATTCTTAGGCATAAGATTGTAATGGTTGAAAGATAAGGGAGATGGGTTATTAGCTAGGAAAGCCATTGGTGGAGGTGGGGGTGGTAATGGCTAATTTATGATTGGTTGAGGTTGTGGAATGGGGATGTCCTTAGACTCAAATGAAGATGAACTTGATGAACATGGGGAAGATGGGGATGATGGAAGTGGTGGGGTGGATGATGATTCTTCCCTTATGTTGTTCCTTCTTGACCTAGTAGGGGCTTGCAATTCTTGAAATTCCTCTTCTCTTGGAGTTGATCTGGCTCTTCTTCTAAATCTTTCAAGAGAGATGGCATAAAGAAATCAATCTAGCTTGCTTATTTAGGCCCTCCTTCTAGCACCAATCTGTTGATGATGTTTTCTGCACAACAACTCAAACAGAATATAATATTCTATCTCTCTTGAAAGGTAAATCTCTATCAGCAAGCCTCAAGAGATAACCCCAAGGTCTCTAATGTCAAGTCTTGACAATGCATAAACAACTCAGTGATAAATGTGAAAATGTTGGTAATCACAAAGGGACCTTACTACAAGCAAATACTTAATGATTAACTTATCAGATTTGTCAATGTAATGATACTTCAATTCTAAATCTAATTCAAATGATAAAAGAAATAACAAAAGATTATGGTTCCATAGAGATTCCTAAATTTAGCACTACTCCTAAGATGAACAATGCAAATGATGAAATACTCAAAATGGACCAATCCCTCATAAACTAATTCTTGCTTAACCAAGATAAATCTATAATCTCCCAGAAATAGTGCAATCTTCTAACGTATTACGATTTTTAGATCATGAACATTCATCCAAGACAACCCAATTGTAATTGAAATGAATAAACTTCATAATTGAACTAAGCACAATGAATATAAGGTCCAGGCTAACTTTACAAAGTAACTAACAATCAACTAGCTGCAAAAAGTATGGACTAGGGACTGCTACAAACACTTCAAGCATCAAATCATAAAAACCATTGAATCAGATCTAGCATACATCTAATAACCCTGAGCAATTTTAAAGATAGAATCACAAAAAACATGCAAGATAAGTCAACACAAAAGAGATCACTAGAAAATCGCAATGCCTTTCAATTGTATTGAATCACCAAATTTCAGCAACAATTCCAATGTTTTGTTACAACACTTGCTCTAGAATCGTCTAACTCCTAACCCTAATTCTTACTTTACTACCCTAATTTCTTCTAAGAAGTATCTCCTATGACTTCTACTAATAATCCCCTTTTACAAATGAGGTGAAATTCCATATATATAGAAAACCCCAGAGAATGTCGGCCCAATATAGATTTTACAAAAAAAATAGCCCCAGACAGGTCGACCAAGAGAAATTTGAAATAAGATAAAATATGCATTAAATGCATAGGACTCATCCAGGTCGGCCTGGGATTTACAATGTAACCCGATCCAATATCTAGCACCTTGAGAAAAATACTCTCCAAGTCGGCCATAGGTGAAGTAATAAATTCCTTAAATCCTCCTTCAATCAAGGTAATCTCCTCCAGAGTTGTCCTATCAACCTTGTTAAATCCAACCTACACTCAACAAAAACCACCATCAATAATATCCATTACAACATGAAGAATTATCCCTTCATCAATAACATATTAAAAATTCAAATAAATTCAAGAAAAGATCGAAATCTCGTGAAATATCGTTAATGCACAATTTCTACATAGTTTGGGATTTTCACCCCTCCACGGAATCTAGGCTAGAGGGGATTTTCTTGAAAATCCGGACCAGGCAGATTCTGGCAAAAATAATCAACAGCCAATAAATTCTAGAAAATGTAGGGGTAATGGGAATTTTGGGAAAATCTAGAGGGAGCGAAAATCCGCGAAGCATACAAAACCCCAAAATTCGAGAAAAATGTAGAGGATAGGAAAAAACCAGGGAAATCCGCCAGCACTGGAAAATCCTGAAACTGAGAGAAAACCCAGATTTCGAAGCCTTTCACACAATTTTGCTTAAATTTATTGAAGATCACAAATTTTAGGACCTAGGCTCAAATGCAAAATCACTCATTGATGGATCCAGACTCTTAATTTTCTCAAGGGAAATTCTATCGGTATTGGTGATGGCCCCAAAGTCAAAACCCTACAATCAACCAAAATGAAAACAATCATACACACCGGGTCGAACTCGAAAATGCAATAATAAAAACACAAGGCACCATTAGACTCATAAATCAGTAGGAGAAAACAATGACTATGCCATCAACCTTCATAAAAACGATAGACCAAACCCAAAAATCTAGGAATTCGACAAGGAGATGGAGTTCTAGAAGAATCCAGTCCAGGTGGAATTCCGTGAAGACCAGAAATCTCTGAAGCACGATCAAAGTAGATAGAGCCAGACTTTGAATGAAATCTGGGAAAATCTGGATGAGATGGAAAATCCTGAAAGCAGCCAAAAACCTGGATTTCACCCAGAACTTAAGATTTTCAAAGTGTAACTCAGGGGAATCACTTAGGCAGGCAAGATAAAAAAATTCAGCACTCCAAGGCAAGGTAATCCACAAAATAAAATGGTCAAAACACCAAAAATCAAAGTGGAAGAGGCTCCCTGCTTTCAGCGGGGCTTGTGTGCAAAAACTACACAACATTTAGTATCAAAGGCTAATCGCCTCAAACTATAGGTGTTGGGTACAAGGACTCTTGTGTAAATCTTTGTTTGAGGGAGCTTGCACATAAGGGTTTGATCTTATTGTAGGAAGAGATGGAAAATATATCTTGAATGGAAATGGAGAAGTTCTTAGGCACAAAATTTGAGCTTTGGAATCTCAAGATGGATGATATTTTCATGGATAGAGATCCATGATCTATAGTGATGAAACTAAATATATTGCTATGTCATAAAGACTTTAGAAAAAAAATGGATTTAAACTTTAAGAGTCTCATTAGACTATTTTTTTGATTGAATGTTGTTGAATGTTTACGAATAGACCATGACATCACTTATTTACAAGAAATTAAGAGATTTTTATTAAGATAAATCCATTCTAATTAAATTATTTTTAAGAATAAAGTTATATATAATTATGATGGAGCATGGTGCCTCTATGTCGAAACATATACATGTGTTTAACACTGTTGTTACCAATTTGTGCTCCAATGTGGTAAATATAGAGGAGGAGGATCATTGCATGAATTTGTTATGTTCCTTGTCAAATTCATGTGACCATCTTATTATGGCTATTGAGATAACTACTACCATGTTGAAAATAGATGAGGTGGTGACATTGTTTATTTATAAATATTCAAGGAAATAATTCTACATTTGTTAAGAAGTCCCTAGCTATTCATGGTAGAATGAAAGGAAAAAGGAAAGGAGGACACTTGAAGAAAGACAAGTTTAGATATAAATCCCATTAGAGATCTAAATATCTCATTAAGTCAAAGAAAAAATATTAGAATTAGTACATTACAAGTCATTATAGAAGAGAATACAAGGAGGAAAATAAAAATAAAGATAAAGATTCTAATTATGAGTTCAAGAAGTCTTCCAAAGATGATGGTGATCCTTTGTTGCAACCTTCGTTGCACATGCATCATAAGGTGTGTTGCTAGTTGAATGTAGTGCATCTCTTAACACAACTTGACATGAATAATGGTTCAAAAGATATGATGGTGGGAATGTACACCTTTGAGATGATTCTCATTTGATGATTTTTGGTTATGGAAGATTATTGATTATATTTCCTAATAGATGAGTGAAGGGGATCAATGCCAAAAAGTTGACCTTATGTAAGAAAATCTAATGATTTAAATGTGCATGTTATTTTATCAACTAGAGGGTTTGAAATGGTGAGATAAGTTATGGTTATTGCATTTTTTTTTAATAGGAACCCTATTTTATCTAGATACATGCATAGTTAATTCCTAATAACTATTATGTTACTACAGTGAGGAGATCTATAAAATATTTACCTTCACCATTAGAACTATAAGTAAAGTGGATACATTATATCTACTTGAAATGATCACAATTTTTTGTAACCTAAGGTTTCCCATGCTTTTGAATATAAGCTTCCTGCAAAGATACTATATTATGCTAGTAGAGAATGGGTTGCATTGGGTATCTAATGGTTTGAGGACCTTGAAAAATAAGTCTTGTTGAGGGTCACATAGTTGTAAACTTGAGTAACTAGATATTTGAAAAATGTATGTTTAAATGGAAAATAAAATCATGTTCATTTTTATTGTAGTTCTCATAGATGTTATGGGATATTAGACTTAATAAATCCTAACCTTTTCTATCTTGTTAATTTTTTTTAAATTTAAAAATCTATTTATTATGTTTTATTCATTTATGAATATAGTATAATGACATGGGTATATTTTTTAGGAGTAAATATGAAGTCATTAGTATATTTAAATATTTTAAATTTCCTATAGAAAATCATATTGATGGGTATGTGGAGGATCATCATGGAAAAAATATGCCCTTAAGTGGCAAAAATTTCAAAAAAATTAGAGTTAGGCAACTTGATGTAAAGTTTGAATAAGTTATCTATATTATTTCAAAAATATGTATGAATATAATCTATATAAAATTGAATGTAGTTTCTAAACTACTAGGTTTGTTTTCTAAAAATAAAATCTATTTGGTGAAAATTTGAAATTTCAATGTAGTAGTACTTAAATTTCATGATAAAATAGTAGGTGTATGTCCGACCACCCTAACCACAATAAAATGATAATATTTTTTTATAAGATTTTAGATATAAGTAGAGGACTCATGTCCGATGTGATGCATACTTTTTTGTAATTTTTTCCAAGTAAATAATTAATCATGAATTTTTAATTACAACTTTTAAAAAATATAAAAACTTTTGTCTGACCACCTTAACATGGTCAAAAATTCATGAAATTCAATTTTTCTTTTTTCAATCCTATAGTATGTGAAACATAGAATATGACACATGTTTTGGATTAAAAAAATGTGATACCGTTTGAAATTTATAGATGTTTTTCAATCAACGTATCAATCAAGACTTTAGTCATAATTTGAATAGAAAATGAATAATAATTACTTATTAAATTCAAAGTAAAGTATAATTTTTATTGGTGGAAATCTAAGAATATCCTTTAAAAACCCCTTTCGTTTCATCAATTTTGGGTAAAATAAAAGTTGTTAGCCACATACCCATCATATTGCCACTTTTTGGCCCATCATGATCCTACACATACCCTAATTTAAAATGATTAATATTTTGAGGACTAATAAAAATGATGAATTTTATTCAATAGATTTTTTTAGGTTATACAGATCATGGAATGGTAAGATATTAGAGAACTCCATACACCATTCGATAGAATGGAATTTAAAAAATAAATTATAGATTATTAATAAAGAGGGCTAAGAGTATGCTTAGTAGGAAAATATTAGATTTTTAATTTTTGGTACAAGTAATTCCTATGAATTTCTACTAGGTAAATAATTTTATTCTATTAGATCTTGTTGATAAGAAAAATATAGATCTATATAGTTAGAAAAAAAAATTCATTGAGACACATTAGATTTTTTTATTGTGAGGAATACACTCATCATACTAGGAATAAGAGGTTAAATTTGAAGAAAAATATTATAAAATGAATATTTATTGGTTGTGGTTATGGATGGGAAAGAGTACAGGCTTTGCAATCATTTGATTGAGAAATATTTTAATAGTTAAGCATTCTTCTACTATATTGCAACAATAAAAAGGATAAAAATAATGATGTGCTTTAACTAACAAAAAAGAAAAAGAATGTGTAACTAAAATCCCATGAAATATCTAAAGAGGAGGAAAGTTATCATAGTTCACTGAGTTTCATAGAAGATATAGAACCTCCACCTTAGTCATTAAGAAGATTGACTTAAGAAAATAACAACCAAATAAGTATACTCCTTGTGATGTAGGAAAAAGGGATCTAAGGTGTAAAAAACACCTTGTCCTACATCACAATGGAAGGGACAAAACTAACCACAAACATCCACTTGACTACTAACCACTATGGAAGAGCCATAATGGTGGATCATTGTTTCAGTTCTTTCTTTTGGGTTGATTTGATTGATTGAAAATTGAATAAGTTTTGAAGATGAAAATGTAGATCTAGGTTAATTATTCAACCACACAAACTGCTATGATTTTAGGAAAAATAGAAATGAAGTACAAAGTAGCTGAGTGCAAACATAAAATCACCTGACATAGAAATTTGAACTTGAATTAGCTAGACAAGGGCACTAGCACCCTAGACTTGAGAATGCAAACCTTTAAATTTAACTCCAATTTTCCAAATATGATCATAAAAAGGTAAAATAAAAATAAAAATTTAGTGCAAACACATAGAGGGGAGCTAAACCTAGTATGAAATTATCAAGAGTGATAATTTATGATGCCAAATTAATTCCCCACTTTAGTGAGAGTATGAAATTATGCTCATGCTCACACTAAAGTAAGGATAAGCCAATAATAGTTCATTTATCTAAACATTAAAGAGATGGGACAACATCAAATCTAGGTGATGTATTAGCTCCCAATCTCAAGATCCTAAGGCACAACAATGTAAAGACAAATGAACACACACACATAAAGTGCAATGTAACGTGACAAACTCACAACATACATAACGAAGACACAACAACTAACATAATACAAAAGGAAACATAATTTAAATATTACACAATGCAAACAAAATGAAGACACAATGTAAACAAAATGCAAACATAATAAAAAACAAACACACTTGGTTATTATGCTAAAAAGGATCTAAGTTGGTAAGGTAAAGACACCCCAATATTAAATTTGTCTCATATACAAAATGTCATTACTCGAATATGGTCTTAGAAAAATGATGCTCTCATAAGGACTTGCAATTTGTGTTATGATAGGTCCCTCATGACCTACATAGATCCATTGGCAAGGAAACTCTGTTTTGTTATATTCCCATTCAATATGATGGGTATCACAAGGCTAGCAAGTTATGTTATGCTATTTTACTTATAAAACACATAGCTCCACTATAAATAAAGTTATTTTTGTGCCCTCAACACACACGCCCCGTTCAAAACAGGGACCCTCTTCTTCTTTTTCCTTGTTGGGTCATTTTTGTCACCGCCTCATTTTGTGTGCCTCTTTTTAGTGTCCTATGTGGTCAACATACCTCCAAAGTCTCATCTTGAGTTGACCGTGTTTTGACCCTTCCTTTTTTTTCAAGTTATGTTGCCTAGCGGGGTCTCCTTGGTAGTTTACCTCTACCAGCGCCCTCGGGGCCTGTTGGGCCCACCCCATCAGGTTTCCCTAGCCGGGATTCCCCCTCAACTTCGTCATTTTGAATAGTGGAAGGCTTTCACCTTCCCGAGTCCCAGGTCCTGGCTTACTTTTCTCCGTTTGATGAAAATTGAAAATTTTCTTGGTTGCTTTCGCATCGTCTGGGCCGATCCTCTAGAATTCCACTCCCAGAATTCTGTGAGGACTTCGCCATTCCTAACGGAAAATCACCGATGGAACTCTACCCTTTGGGCCCTGAGTTCCCCTTTTCTGCCAATGGTTTCCAAACTAAATTACCAACGGCGAACTTGCATTGGAACTCGACCCCCCGGACCTCCCATCGCCATCCGTGAATTCAAACCCACCGACCAAACTGTTTTCCATACTTTCATTTAAGAAGGCCATTAATGGCAGGGGTATAAATATTAGATCCCAACTTGTCATTTCACTTGTCAGGATTGCATAGAGGGATCAAAGAGCTTCCAAGAGGAGTCCACCGCCTCCATCGACCGCCGTCCTCACGTCCATGACTATCACTTGCCTATGCTTAGTGGATTTCATGCCTTGTCACATTGGGTTTCCGAGGTAGGTTTTCCATCCACCCTTCTGAGAAGTTTTTATGATTTTTAGAGCCTAAAATGATGAACAACACTGGTTAAAAGAACATTTAAAAGGTGAAACATAAAATAATGCACAAAACCCATGTCTTCAAATTTTGAAAAAATGTCCAAAACACCCTCATGATCGATCCGAAACTTAGCCTGTGTGCGACTGTTCTTCATCAGAGAATTTGCATCGTCCGTGCCCAGGCCTCTTTATCACCGGTGGGTCTTTTCCAAACAATGATCTCATAAAAAACAACCATACCATCTCCTGGGCCAAGCTCCTTGGGTTTCCACTGGCAATTCACCGTCAAGTGTTGAAAATTTTAAACTTTGAAGTCGGCCTCCATTTTGGCCTCCCGGGCATGCGCCCCTAGACTTTCGTGTGGGGGATTTTTCCAAGCTCCCGCTATTCTCAAACGGTGAAAGAACCCCGTCCACCCAAGCCTTGGAGCTCGCCTTGCAAATCACCATCTAGCATTTACAAATTATCGGTTGCCTACCAAGAACCCGTGTCCCAATCTGTGGACTTTGGTGTCCAGAACTTTGTGGGGTTTTCACCATTCCCAAATGGTGGAGTTGACCCATCCACCCGAGATCCAGGTCCCGACCAACCTTTTGCCGCAGGAGTTCCAAATCGTCAAACCTTGGCTTCCTCGCCCTCACCGAGCCCCACCCTTTGGAACTTTGTTCGGACTCCACTGTTCCTGACAACAAACCTTTGTTAGAACTTTGCCCTCTAGGCCCTGAGGTCCCCTCGGCCATCTGTAAGCAAAATGAATTTCAAATGGCTTCCAACTTGCTCCTTTTTGGCATCTGGGCTCTACCTCCCTGCTCGCTGTGGGGACTCAACGAAGAGAATCAAATGCCCAACCTTAGTGCTGAGTCTAGTCCACTGGGCTGCCCCCTCTAGAATTTTGTCTGGTAATTGTCATTTTGAATGGTAAGGGCATGATGGCTTTCTGGCTCCTTAGGCCCAAGATTTTTTAAAAATTGAAGAAATATCGACCGCCCTTGGACCCTCCGGGTCCCAGACCCTGGATTTACATCCCCAGAACTCCATTTCTGCTTGGCCATTCCAAATGGCTAACCCCAGACGAATTCCTAACCTCATACCTTTGGATGCTCCCAAATCAATCCAAATGACCTCAAATTTGAAATCTGATCTTGACCCATGTGCTCAAATTCAGCCCTCTTCACTACAAGTCTTTTGAACCATCAAAATTCTGTTGGGAGAAATCTCCCAGATTGCTCTACCCCATTTTCCCTTCCCATACAACATTTATGCCAAAGAAGTTAGGGCCTCCATGCCTAGATTGTCCAAAAGCCCTTAATTAAATGACTAATATCATTTGGAAGAAAAAGTATGATTTTATGAATGATAAAATGTCTAAAGTTGATTTTGTCTACATGATTTTAACTAACATCAAAGCTTTCATGATTGGTTGTACTAACTATGCCTTTGCTTGGAGGATATATGGAATCAGGTGCAGGACCCTCGGGGGTAGCTGTGAAAAAAGACAAAGGAAAGAAATTGGCCGAGTCCTCACGGAAAAGAGGACAAGGACCAGATGAAGTTCCAGTTCCAGGGTGAACCTCTATGATCAAAAATTACTAGAGACTATAAATAAATAACAAACACGAATATTGGTCAAGTTGATATTGATGAGTTTACACAAAGGGTCATAATCAACCTGACAACCAAGATTGCAAGGCTAATCAAGCAAAGTGGAATCCCAAAAGCTACTCTTTCCCCCATCTCTCATTTCTCCTGAGCTACTCATGGCTTGTTGGCGGGCCTATCAAACCAAGACAGGGACCATTGTCGACAAGGATGGTAATATTCTAGTGGATATGTCAGCTGAAGGAATTACAAAGACCTTCCACATTCCCACCTTCGTCGAGATGGAGATGCCTACCATAGAGGAGTGCAATGCATCATGGATGACAACCTGGTAGGCTGCAAGAAGTTGATAAATTAGCACTGGCTCAAAGAGAAATGAGGTAGCGCTGCGAAGGTTCCTCAAGAACTCTTCTGCAGTGATTTCCATGAAGATTACCATGACTTAGTCACTATGCTAAGCAGGGTGATGGGTCTTCCTATTGCTACCTTTTTTCAAGAGTGGATGGTGTACTTCTTTGAATAGATCCTCCATGGGAATGAGGACGTCACCATAAAATACACGTTCTACTTGGGAGGCATAATAAGCAACTACTTCAATGAGCAGTTCGTGAATGTGAAGAAAACCTCCAAGTTATACATGACCTCCTACCAGGTTTACTCTTTGGTAGACCAAAGGCAGTACAATGGGTTGTTTGTGGCACTCGATGAGGAGAAAGGTCAAAAATTGAAGGTCTATGACAAGTACCCCCCAACTTTAGTTCCATAATTTTAAGAAGGATTATTTTAGGGTCAATGATGCCTTCATTGGTCACATCATCCAACTACTTGGATGGGATTTTGAGAGAAGAGTCTCTCATAGTGCATAGGCATTTATGAAACAATACACCTTCCTATTCCTTTAGTTCCCTAAGTTTACCTACATTCATGCCTAGGGTTTCACTAAAAGACCAAACAGATTGCCCTAGTACCCCAATGACCGGATCATCCTATTGAAACTTTCTCGGCAGCTCCAGCACATACAATCAATCTTCAATGGAAAAAACTTGGCAGGAATCTCCTATCCCTTGACCCTTGGTTGGGGCATGTACAAACTGTAAACTTTTTAGTGCCCCAAGAATTTAGAAAAGGAGCTAGTGGAATACCACTTCCAATTGCACACTCCTCTCCCACGGATGGACCCGTATGGGCATGTAAGGAAAGCACCAGGGCCAGAGTATGCCCATTTACACAATGTTGAGGATTTCTAGGTAAATTGTCAGAATGACAAGGAAATGCGTGCAAGGCATTACATGAGGATGACAACATGCTTCATAAGAAGGGTGCAACCATTTCTCATAATTGATCAGGTTGAGGAGGATGAAAGCACCATAATGGACCCTGAATACCCCGCAGTCGCCAATTTGCCGATACCAACAATAGACTAGGATGAACAGGAGGTTGATGACCTCGATATTATAACCAAGCCGATCTTGGCCCATACCAGGGAGTGGGTTGATGGACAGGTAGCCCGACTAAAATAGTAGGGGGTGATCTTGACATATGAAGGGCTCAAAATCGAGCCAAGTGCCATGAAGGAGGCTGCTACCACAACTTCAACGGGTGGGACATCCAAGTCCCCTCCGATCACCAGATCTAGGAAGAGGAAGGAAACAAAGATGAAGCAGTCTCTTGATCCCAAGGTTTACATAAGGAAGGACCCATGAGGCTCACCTTCCAAAAGGATCAAGCAAACAGGGGGCACCATGAAGCAGCCTGTAATCCAAGCAGCAAAAGGTACAAACCAATTAAAACTGCTTTTGGCTCTCCCTGTGTTGACTGCCCCATCATCTACCTCCCTAGCCATGGTCACCACATCCCCACCGGTGGTGGATATGTTTGTCCATCTTGCCCCTTCACCTCCGACCGAACCTATAATAGTAATTGATTCTTCCTCTGCCGTAACTACTCCTGCTTCCTCCGCTGTAATGTTACCTACCACATCACTCCTATTAGCTACTATAGTGGCACTGATACATGTTTCTGCCTTGCTTGAGGCCTTCTCGAAGCATATGAAAAGTCTCTACTCTGAGCTCCCCCAGATCCTTATGAACCCCACTCTTCAGGCTGCCCTAGTGCAGGTCCTCGCTACTGCTAAACCTTCACAGCCCCTGACAGAACCACCAGCTATGAAGGCCACCATGTTAATCTCTGAGGAGTGGGAGAGATGACAACAAGAAGCCTTGAAGTCATTTGAGGAGGAAGCCAATGAAAATCATGAGCACCCAGAGTATGAACATCGTACAATCGACAGGGTGGCCTATGAGGAAGAAGGAACAAGCTCTTCCAAGAGTAGGGTCATCGTGTAAACCTTCAAAGATGATCTTGAAGAAGAGATGGCCTGGTAGCTAAAAGGCAACGGAGAAGAGGAAAAAAGGTTGCCTCTTGGAGAAGAAGGACAACAACAAGAGGACAATCCAGAAGAAGATAAACCTAAGGGTGAGGCTCAAGTTGTCAAGAGCCTTTAAATTGAGCAGCCCAAGGAGCACATGCATGAGGTTGAGCAAACTAAGGAAAAGAAGGGGGAGGAAATAGAGAAAGAAGAAAGTCCTCAGTAGAAATTTCCTACCAAGCCTCCCATCAAGTGCCTTGTGTTCATGTAGGACTCCGATGAAGAGGAAGGAGATGCTACTAAAGTGGTAGAAAGGGCCCCTAGGGATAAGGAAATAGAGGTCTTGGCCGAGGAGGGCAAGGGTGATCATGAATCACCTAAGGAAAGGTCTGCTATCCCTAAATGGCTGGAAGGACAGCTTGAAAAGAAAACTCTTGTGCCAAAGAACCTAAGAGTGAGGCTGGAGGCCATCTTAGCCCAAGCACAGATCACGAGTCAAAAAAAGAAGAAGCCTAAGGTCAGATCCAAGGTAACAATGGATGCTTCTAGGTCTCGAGCTATGCAGATGGCAACGCCTGTGGTAGGTCAGACTAGAGTAAGCTACAACATCTCCACCCTTGATTTATGAATTGCTACCAAGGAGTAGAAAGTGGGGCATCTTGAGGAGTCAGTGGCTATAGTGGTGCACCTAATAAAACAAGACAAGGTTTTGAAGGATGAGCTCAAAGAACAGGTGGCCACCTTGATGGATTGCATCCAACAATGGTCCTCAATTGATGACCTACCCACCACATCTGTGGCTCCACCCCAAGTGTTGTCCAAAGAACAAATTGAAAATTTGGAGAGAAGAAAGAACTTGGAAAAGACTACAGAGAGCTGGTTCTAACAAGTCTTGTATGTCAGGAACATGGGTATTAGCCTAGCTATTCGAACAGCCAACAAGTTCTTGGACCTACACCAGTCTCTCGAGAGCACGAGAAAGCTCTGCACTAACTTCATACCATGTACGACTCCACCTATCCAAATATTGAGGCCATCCTCCAGTTACCAAAAACCACATGGGAAAAGGGGCTTGCATTTAAAAGGGACGATCAATGGCTGATGGATGTGTGGAGGCGGAATTTCCATAAGAGAAAAGAAAGGTTGAAATAGATAATGAGTAAGGTGGATCCAGACATCGAATGGGTTAAGGAAATTAGGGCGAAATGTGCTCGTTATCTTAAGGTGATGATGGAGTATGACATGCCCACAGTGCAAATGGATCCAAAGAAAATAAAACCTTACTTTTAGAAGAAGATGGAGGATGGGATGTCAGGTGAAATAACAGTGGATTTCATGAGTTTTTCCACTCGTCCCTTCGACCAATCAGAGTTGTTCAGACATCAGGGTGTAAAATATGATGAGGATTGGAATAAGCTAGAAGATAATGCCAAATAATGGAGCTACCAGATGTTGCGATGCAGATCATTGAGGTAGACAAAATCCAACCAGTCATTCTAAAATTTATGGAATATACAGCTTCAAAAAAGCAAGAGGACATCCCTGTTATCAATGAAGAGCCCCCAAAAGAGTAGCTACAAAAAAAGAGCAATCAGCAAAAGGCAAAAGTGCTACAGTGTCATCACTAAAGGACAAAATAGGGAAGGAGACAAAATGTAATTTTAAATTGTAATATATTGGGGGTTGGTGAAACCCTATTTTGTAATGAATCTTGGCCACACAATGAGAATTAATCTTGTCCATTCATTTGACCTTTTGGGCACTATAAATAGGGGTCTCCTCTCATTTGCAAAGAGAGTTGAGTTGTTGTAAAGACATGCTACTGAAATTTCTAATGAAAATATATTGACTTGGTGTATTTTCTGATTTCTTCACATGTTTCATGGTTCAATAGATCCATTGTTAGATGCTTCACTTAGATTTATATTGTTGTTCTACTTAGATATATTCTTGCTTTGATAGATTTTAGAAATTTTGTTTCGTGGTTGTGAAAATTCCTACTATGTAGATGCCTTCTTGGTCCATACTTTTTGCTGTTTGCTGCTAGTAAATAGCTATGTAAAGTTAGTCTGGGCTTAAATTCAAAGCTGCTCCACACTTTCATCTTTGTTCATGCATGCAAATAGTGAATGAAAGGTGAAATATTTGCAGACCTTAGAAGATAACACAAATTTCATGAGACTATGAGGTTTCTGGTTACGTGAAATCTTGTTTTAAGGAAGCTTTCCATTGCAAGAAATCCATGATTACTGTTCACATTTGGTTGCAAGTCCAGGAAATTTCCATCTTCTCTGCTCTTTTCCTTCTTTTTTAGAAATGGCCTATACCAAGGTTCATTGCACATTGTAAAGCTAAATTTGAAGAAACATCAAAGTTTTTGACCGCTGTCCAAACCTACAAAAAAGTGAAACTTGACCTCCATCTGAGAAGCTTTAGATTTGAAGATCTACCTCGCATCCAGCTACGTAAGTCTACCATGTGATTACCAACAAAATCACATTAAAATCAATTGAGGAGTTCCATGCAATTCATGACCTGACACCTGAGAGACTTTGGGGAGATTTTTAGCCACTTGCAGTTGGAGATTTCCTTTCAAGAGAGGTAGTGTGCCTATGCACTTCCTATGTTGAGTAAGTGTACAAAACACCCATCAATAGAACTGGCGCTAAAAGGAGGGCCTTGTGACACTGGATCAAATTGGATTGTTCTCCCTGAAAAGATTTTAAATAGTTTTACTGTCGACACCAAATAAGGGAGAACTCCAAGAGTTGTAGCCTCCTACAAGGACAAAATGAATTAAGGGAAGTAGCGCTACTTCTTCCTCTTCCTCCATTGCACCCACTTCCCTTCCACCTTCACCCTCATTTGGCTTGCATACATCTTCCACTTGACCACTCGAAACTACATTTTCACTCCCCATCTCTAGCAGCTAGGGAATTACTTCTCTCTCGGCCCTTCCAACCCAAGGTACAGTCCAAACAGTCGTGGCTCAGGTGTAGTCCTAGACTTCTATTCTATTATAGGTGCAATCCCAAATTGTTGTCCCTCAACAGCGGGTATCACCCTCGCCTCTCGCCATGGCTTGGTTGACAGAAAAATCCTTCACCGATACACTTTGCTGCTTATCATGATATGCCCAAGAATTCAGAAGGCTTTTGTTTGAAGTTCAATCCTCGTGACCCACAAAGAACAACTAAAGAACATATCAAATTATTCGAGACAACAATTACCAAAATGCAGGTTGATTATGAGGATGTTGTATGCCACATTTTTCCACATTCGTTGGGCGAAGAAGCCTTCTATTGGTACATCAATCTGCCAAGGGGATCCATCACCTCATGGAACCTAATGAAGAATGCTTTCCTACAAAAATATAAGATCTTGATCAGCCCCTCAGAGTCATATAGGTAGTTTATGTCCATTAGGAGAGAAGTCAATGAACCCATTGGATCCTTTAATGACTGTTTTCATCATTCCTTCACAAGGCTCCAGGACCCATACCTCCATAATGATGTTGTGGCCCTCTCAGTCTATTATGCAGCGTTAGACAACCTCACATTGGCCTTGGTAAAAAGGATGCATCTGCCACCCGCCTAATTAGTGATAGCCTATATAGAGGTTGTTATTGTCAATGCAGATTTGGGGCAGAATATCTCCAGCCCGCTACCCTCTTTGGGACCAGTAGCTCACCTGATGCAAATTCAAGGGCTTAATTAGGCATTCGCTCATCATACCCCTTTTATGAACTAGATACCTCAGTTGCCTATCGTTCCACACCTGAGACAACCACTAAATTATGCACCTCCCGTGCCTTCCTATTTACAGCCTCAACCATAGCACAACTATCCTTAGGCTACCCAATAGCAACAAATGTATTCTTAGTAGCCCCAGGTGCCATTGTACCTACCAGGGCTAGAATTTTCTCTAGCATATCAAAATCAGCCAGTGACCCTACCCATTTTTCTCCAAAATCTAGCGTCGTAGCTAAGCAACACTACTGAGAAAGATAAATTAGAAGAACTAATAGAGATGATAAAGAAAATGTCCACAGAGATGACACACTTAAAAAAATAGAATAATCAGTTACAGGCAACCTAGCATAACTTCCAGGCCAATCTTAATCGGGATAACTAAGACAATAGGGACAGTAGGGACAACTAAGAAGCAAACACCTCCTTTGGGTAGAATTATGATAGGGGACAAAATCTGAATCAAAATTCTGAAAGGAGACCTTCTTAGAGACATAACCGCACATGGAATACGAAGCCCAATAATGGAGGCATTCCTACCTCTTGGACGTACCAAACAATAATGAGAGAACAACCAATGGGGTGTACCTCAAAGCAAAATTTTGTCCAGATGAGTCAATCTGACAAAACCAAAGCTAGCTCATTCTAGAAATTGGATTGCCCTCAATTCCGTGTAGCTGCCAAAAATTTTCCAAATTGAGTCCAAAAATGCCGCCGGGATAGCATTCTAAGCAGACATCATTCCGTCTGAGCCTTATGAATCTTCATGTCTTGTGGTCAACTAGGGCACCATTCAAGTGGAGGTGGACTATAATTAGCCTCAAGTTGAGCCTACCCCCATTAAAAGTGAAGAAGTACATGAAGTAAGTAACGAACAAACTTTGGCTCAGCTTTTTGATTCAGTAGATAATGGCCCAGTAGATGAGGAAGAACCATACGTAGATGAAATCCATATGTTTCATCAAAGATCCACTTCCTACTTTCTTAGAAATAGGTAGGCCGGTGGACCCTTTACAACCTCCACTCCAAATAATTTTACCACCCCACTTGACCCCAATGCCAACAATAATCCTGGGCTTCCCCATATACCCACCAAATATCTCAACAAGGATGAGCCTCTAAATTAGGCACGGAATCAGCCTCAAGGCCAACCCCAAAATTAGTCTAGTCAAAGAAAAGTCCAACCTCCTAGCTCTGCAATAAGTCAAGCCTTTGGCTCAAAAATTGAGAAAATGGGTGAATACATGGTAGAAGAGTTCAAAAAAGTAAAAATCAGTTTGTCTACCTTTGAACTACTTAGAGTTCCTGCCATGGGGCACACCTTTTTTAGGATCCTCAATGGGACCCCATCCTCCAATACAATGTAGGAAACATCAGCTAAGAGAGTCACCTTTGAAGAACCTAGGAAAGAGCTTGTGATACAGGATAATACTGGGAAAAAGAAGGATGTTCCCTTAAATCAATCTACAGGTAAGCAACTAGAAAAGGAACCAGAGCAGAGCAATAGGCATATTTCCAAGGACCAACCATTTAGGCAGACCAAGGATAAAGCTGGTGATAAGAACAAGGGTCAAGTTGCTCACATACACACACCTAAGGGCCTCTTCCAAGGAAAACTTGAAACCCCTCCTTTCCTCATTACCATCCAGATATTTAGAAAGAATTTTCACAACTGCCTGCTCGATTCAGGAGCATCTGCCAATGTCATGCTCTTGGAAGTATATAAGGCTCTTGGAATTACTCCCACGCCTTCAAGAAGGAAAGTGACCTAGCTGGACAAAACAAAGATCAACATTGTGGGAGAAATGAATTAGATCCTGATGCAAATTGTTGTTGACCTGAGGATATAACAAGTCAGTGATATTCAAGTGGTTGACATTCCCAATGCATATGGGATCATTCTAGGGAGAGAATTCACTGAAATATTAAATGGATATGCTGTCACAGACCATTCTCACATGTGGCTACCATGGAAAGGGTTGCCAAATCAAATCCATGTAGATCACAAGCCCCGTATGAAATATATGATCACAGAGTACAAAAACCTAAATAAGGTGTTGTTTGTTGAGACGGAATTGAGAAATTATTATCCCTTGGCTTGCTTAGACAAATTCGAACCTCAGGAAGAGTATGCCGCAAAAGTGCTCTTAGTGCAGTGCAGACCCCCAACTGGCTTTACTCAGGTACCTCCAAGTATAGAAATGCTAGTAGAATTAGACGATAAAACTGATGAAGATGACAACTTGGGATTACTCAACGATTTCCAATAATTCATTGAAAAGTGTGCCAGGGACCAACTCAACTTGGGCACCTAAATGAATTTCTAGGATCTATTGCTGCCAAATTGGTGCAGAATTCACAATGCTACCCATTCTGAATTTGATTGCTACTTATGTCAAACAACAGTAGAGCATGTTAAAAA
>VDFB02075321.1:93016643-93122919 GCA_007258455.2 Sequoia sempervirens | reverse complement strand
TAATAGAGATCATATACCAAAAATCCTTCCCTGAGATCCAAAACTCAAAATAATAATAGAAAAGTGCATATGAATAGATGAACACAATTTTTTCGAATGCTCTATTCTAGCTTTCCAGTTAATTATTGATCTTCAATCTGACTTTTAGTATGATCAAATGATGACGTGTGGATCGAATCACTGAATAGGGTTTCTATCAATGACAACACCAGATGAATTTTGCAATGTCTCTTTCCAACAAAGTATGTGTCCTAGGTTAGTGACCTAAGACCTATTTTCCACCTGGCAAATGGGTACTCACTAGGTCCTAAGATCCCTTATTACATAACATTTCATATTTCCCAAAGTGTGTCCCAATTAAGTGTTGTAGGACCTTTTCACCCTATGAAGAATGGGTCCTCACTTAACCCTAGGACCCCCCCTTGGAATATGTTTTTAGAGGTATTTTAATGATTTCAAATCCTAGATCTAATTTCAGCTTGTGTTACTTGAATTTCAAGATTTAATCTAAGTTATGTATAAATATAAGGTTGTTTCACATAGTTTCAACTAAGAATTTTCAAAAGTGAATACAAGAATTTTCATGAGCAATCAAGAATACTTTTCACAAGAGAATTATAAAGCATTCAAGAGATTTGAAAGGAATTCAAGGGTAGAATTATTAAAGTTCATTGTACCAATCAAAGATCCCTTTCATCATGTCAAAATCATGCATGTTGTTGAGCTAATGTGATGTTGTAGCATTGGTTATCAAATTCAAGTCTTTAAAGCCATTATCTTATGTGAAGTCCATGATCAAGATCTACACTCATTGAGGTTGTTTCATGCTAAGTTTGAGATTTGCAATCCAAGGTTTACTTGAGGATTGGTGAGTAGTGGCATTGCTTTATTCATTCATCATTCTATTTTATGCATTGTTTCATTTCAAGGTTTAATTACCAAAACAATGTTTGAGCAAGGAAAACCACTATTCCCTAACAAAACAACATTTTTCTTCTCATCTTTGATGTCTCATTGCAGATTTTAGGTTGGAGATCAAGTGGAGAGAAAAAGTTGCAAAAGTTGTCAAAAGTTGCGAAGTTGTCAAAGTTGTCATTTTTCTTGCAAGATCATGGAAAGTCTTTTGCAAAATTTATTTTTGACTTTCGAAAGCTGAACACCTAGGATCTGGGAGTGCAGACATTTAAGAACAAAACCCAAAAATTGATTTTCAACAACCCTAGCAGTGACCCATTCACCATTGGGGAGTCCTTAGTGAGGCCCAAAAAATCACTTTTTGCAACAGGTACACAATATTTGACCCTCTTAAAACCTACCTTTTGATAACTATATTGTTTAGGTTTGATTTCTAATATTCATTTTTGCATTATAGTGCTCATAAATTGAATAAAACAATTAGTTAAAAAAAGGGTTCATCCCTTTGGTGATCCATTTGGGGTGAACCTCTTTTTCTTTGTTTCAACATATATATATTTTTACATATATGTATATATACATATAGGTATATATATATATACATATATATATATATATATATTTATATATTTATATATTTACATATATATGTATATATAATGTATATATACATATAGATATATTTACATGTATATGTGTACATATATGTATATATATATATACATACATACATACATACATAAATACATACATACATATATGTATGTATGTATGTATGTATGTATGTATGTATACACAGACACACATATATATATGTGTGTGTGTGTGTGTGTATGTATGTGTGTATGTGTATGTGTATGTAGATGTATAATAGCGAGAGAGAGAGAGAGAGAGAGAGAGAGAGAGAGTACATGCATGTTATACACAAGACACCACCTCCAAGCAACACCCATCCATATCTTTTTATTTCTAAAAGAAATATATTACATAATAAGGGTTGAGTCCTTTGAATGCTTTTGGGTAATGTTTTACAACATTGTATATTCCAACAAGGTTATTGGTGATGAACAAAATTATCATTACGAGGGAGAACATAAAACTTACTCAACCATTACCAAATATTTGAAGAAGGAATAGTACGAATAAGATTGTAGTTGACACACTCACAACAACAACTACAGACTATGAATAAGTATAATGACATTAATGTAGAACTGAATTATTTCCTACCATTCATGGCCTAGTATATTAAAATTACTAGAAGATTATATCTATAGGGAAGTATGCTAGAAAATAAATCTCCATTAAAATGAAAGAAACACACAATTTAGAGAGAAAGAATTGTTTATAGTTCGATGAATAGATGACTTCTGGTTAAGCTCATATCACCTAGTGATTGAAATATGAGGATTGTAGATATAGACTCACAATAATGAAAGAATATAGTCTTTTATTTATATCATGCAATCAAGGTGAATTTGAGGATGTATTCCCAAACAAATTTCTTGGTATACTAACAAGGTGAGAACTTAATTTTTCAATTGATATCTATCTTAGAATATAACCATAATTGAAAGCACCTTATTGCATTAACACTATTGAATTATTTTAGTTAAATACCTTGTTGTAAGAAATTTTAGCCAAAGGCTTGATTTGACATAGAGTATCCTTTTGGGGACCACCAATTATATACTATATTTATGAAATGTCATGTTCAAAACTCGAATGTGTTTTGCAGCTAAGGCACATGGCTCTGCAACTAGCTAGGTGGCATCGTGTTGGTCATTGTTATTAGGTTGGTAATTGGAGTATGCAATGTCAATACGTAAAGGGACTCTTGCCCACTTTTGAATTATGTATTTTGACTTCATAAAATTGCAAATATCCTTGACATCTATGAATTTGTTCATATTGCAAAGCTAAAATTTTGTGTTTATTTGCTAACAAACAAAATTGTAATTTCATGGTTATAATTTTTGATTCAAAATTGTAGAGCTCCATTTACTTTGATTTGTTAGACCAAATTGATAAAGCACAATTTCCTTGAATCTTATAATTGAAATATTTTATATTTACTTAATATTTTCATATGTCCATGTTCAATGATTTTTTATTTTATTCTATTTTTGACTCCAACTATACTTTTTGATAACTATACTTTGTTGATCAATGTGGAAATAGGTAGGTGACATACAAACAGGTGTAAAGTATAGAAAGCAAATGATATTCTAATTTCTGCTGTGTGTTTCCTGGAATGTATCAGTCTTGGGCTCTTTTTGACTAGAATCTAATTTCAGGTCTTTCCTCTATGTTTTACTGGAAAGTGGAATGTGCGTTGCGTCTGACGTGTTACACAGTGTGTCTGTGTTGAGGTACGCCATGCATAAAGTCTCGTAGTAAAAAAACAAAACATAGATTTGATCGAACAATTTGTCCCCACTAAATAGCTTTCCGACGATGGAAGGTGTTCCACTTCTTAGAAATTCCGTTTTCCTTTGAAAGCATGGCCGACACCCATTAGCAATATGGCATCTAGTAGTTTGAAAATATATCTTTGTAGTACCAAGTCGCTTTCTCTTGTTGGCAAGTTTTAATTGGCTTCAAAGTTTTGGATTGAAAAGATAAAGTCCTAGATTCTTTTAAAGCTGTGGATTGCAATGATTTCTTTTTAGTATCATATCATTTTTAATTTTTCAATAGTTAATTTTAGATTTCTTACAATGTTTTGGACTACACAGATTTTAAGTTATATTTTCCTGTTGATAAGTTTTACGTATTTAAAGGTTTTTTCAAAGTTTTAAGCTATATTTGGGTTTTATTTTTATTGTTTGGTCTCATTTAAATTCTTTATGATAGGCTACTAAAGTGATAGGAATTTATTTTTAAGCTAATGTCAAATAAATTTATGGTTTACATTAAGACAGTTGGACATTTGTCACCCTTCTTTAGATAAGGGTACTATGAGCTTAATTGATTTGTATTGATAAATTATTGTGCTTTCAACCAAGCTGATTGTCAATGTCATTGAGGATTGTGAGGCTTAAAAAGTTCTTCTCAAGTATTGTATCAAGGTTCATTCTCTCTATGGTAAGAACTATTGAAAATGTGAAGAACAATGTCTCAACCTTGTTTGTAATGTTCAGTATATGAAGAATACAATTTTCAAACTATGAAACATAAAAACTCAATACCTAGGCTATAGATTGTATTTTTGACAAAAAAGGGGAAGGATGCTCGTTATGTAGATTTTTTTAAGCTCTATAATTTTAACAAAAAAATCCCAATAGCCTCTTGGATCAAAAGTAATGATCTCTAGAAGTTTTTCTTACTATTCAATTGAGAGTGTAAAAACATATAGGACATAGAAAAGAGTTGTAAGAGGTGATTAAATTTATTGACTTATGGTGCATGTTATGATTAGTCATAGTCCTTTTTGAAAAGAGATAATGAAGCTAAAGTAGAACTGTTAGTTGGCCAAATTTGCACCCCTTTGCCAAGCTGTGAAAGCACTTAGCAAATTTGGACTAACATGGTACTGCTGTCAGGTTGTGGGTGTCCTATTTTGAAAGCACGCCTCTAGATTATGGGCTGGCTCCCCTTTTGATGTCACCTAACTAATGATTTTTGAGGAAAAGGGTAAAAGATGCATAAAAATGAACATTTAACTGAAACTGCTAAGGGTGATACACCAAAACCTAACTAAGACCTGTAAACAGCTTATTCACATTCAAAACAATGACTTAGAACCTTGTTCACACAACTCATTTTCACATGCATTTTCACATAAGTAATTTATAAGGAGGTTTTTCAGCATAACTCTTAGAAGGAAAAGAAAATCTCACAACTAACAACACTTGCTTTAACTAATACAACTTATAACCTGTAACAATGCATTTTCTGCTAAATAGGTGCTTAACCATGAGACAAGACTACAAGGAAAGGTAAATTTCACAAATCGCCTGATCAATCACTAACAACACAATAAAATATGAAATGAGAAGGTAAATGTTCAATTTCATTGATTCAAAGTACTCACTGTCATTACAAGTCCATCTAAGTTATAGTACTACTCCCACTAAAAAAGATAATTCCAAAGCCAAGCTATCACTCTGTTGGAAAGAAAGAACTAACTTCAATCACAAAGATTGAAGTTACTTAAGCAAAAAATAACCAACTCCTCTCACACATATCCATCTAGAAGGTTCTGGTCAGATGTAATAGAAAAGTCCAAAAAGAACCTTCTAGAAACTTTGCAAACTATCCTCCACATAAGAAAAGTCAAGCCAAGTCAATAGTCAAACTAAAAATGTGACAAAATGCCTCCAAACAAGTCCTTTTCCTCTAAAATCATTCAAAACAACCTCTCACACATCCCTCATGCCTGCCAGTCATCATTGGTCTTCACACAAGTATTGACCCACACTTTTAATGCCCTTGGAAAATACAACACTCTAATTTGCATTCAAAACAATAATAATCTGATTAAGTGATTTATAATACTTCACTTAAAACAATTACTTTACATTTCAAAAGAATGCAAAAAGAGGTCCCACCACCTCTTTAGATTACATCAATATTTGCATCAAATAAATAACATTAAATAACAGTGATTTACAAATCACTTGAATAATGTTTTGCAATTAACAAAAATGCCAAATAATGATACACATTAAATGCTTGTAAAAGCATTAAGTGAAACCAAACTCCTCCAAGGCATTTGATAAATTTTGACTTACCTCTACTTCTGCATTTGAGAGCCAAGCACTTGGTCAACACTTTCCTGATTTTCAATGGCAAACAAAAAGGCTCATAATTTTGCCTATGTTGGCATAAAAGGATTCCGACATCCTTGGAAGGCACATTTTGAAGTCCTTACATGTTTCAAAGGCATTACATGTTTCAAACATGGAGGACTTAGCATATTTTAGAAACAAGGCATATGTGTTCAATATGAAGCATAAGGAAAAAATTTCCTAAGTCATAACTTCATCATTCGGCCCACATAACACATTAAAATCTGTTTCATTTATAAAAAAAAAAGAGAAAAAATCCCATCGGCCTCAACCATAGGGTTTCTAACCCTAAACAAAAGATGGGAAAAGGAAATAATTACATTCATTTTGATTTGAACTTCTAGAGGATTCTCACTTGGCCACCATGAGGGTTTCTTTGAATGAACCAAAAATATGATTTTTTGACTAGTTCTTGGCATATTTCTTGATGAAATCCATAGAAAATAATAGATAATGCATTTTTGTGAATCAAATCAGGTTTTTCCACAGATTTTGAAAGCTATTTTGTGAGCTCTAAGGCCACAACCATAACATGTTTCTGATCTTTTTTTGTTTGATTCTTCTTTATGTGATGAATCATTCTTCTTTAGCCGCCATTGGCGATTCTCTGAAGCTCGAATGGAAGCTTTTGTATAAAAATGCTTTACATATCAAGTAAATGAGCAAAATAAATCTCAAGTAAGCTCCACCAAATCCATTCCTTTCTAATTTTTTAGCAAAAAGAGCTCATTTTGAGCCTCCATACTTGAAGAATAAAGCAAAAAATGTCAATTTTCCTCTGTATTTGAAGTTGGAACCCCAATGTATTTCGTGATTTTATGAAGAAATTCTACTCTTTTTGGTCGTGACCATGGAGAATAGACTAGGGTTTTCATATACTTTTGTTTTGTTTCAAAAACTTCATGATAGCTTTTAAAATACCTCTGTATCTGCAACTCCATAATAAACCCAAATGGGTTCTTTGATTTGTAGAAGAAAACTTGGTTTTCCTTGGCCACAGCCTGAAAGATTGACCTGGGCTTTAACATTTCAATTTTCTTCATGACATTTCTTCAAACTTTTGTATTTGCAATTTTAAAAAACAAAGCCAAATGGGTTTTTGTTGTTTGGAGAAGAAAACATGATTTGTATTCTACATTCCACATGAAACCCCAAGTAGGTTCTTTGATGTTGGAATAAAAACCAGATCTTTGGCCATGACTGTAGAGAAATACCTATGTTTTGAGATGTACTTCAATTTTCTTACAGAGGGTTTGAAACATTTTGTTGCTCTTAAACACCTCATTTAGATTTCTCTTTCACCATCTCAGAACTTGTAATTAAAATAAACCCAGATGGGTTCCATTGCTTTCTTGTATTCTACATTTTAAAATAAAACCCCAAGTGGTTTCCTTTAGTTCATGAAGAAAATATTCCTTCCAGGCACGGCCTCTAAATGGAATGAAATGGGTTTCTTGTATTTTCTATTTTTAGTGAAGCCTCTCATTGTATGCCTCTTTCTTTAGAGAAATTTCCCTATTATTACCCTCCTCCAACCATTGGCTTGTTCTTACTGCATTAGATAACTCCAAACAGTAATTTGTTCTAATTGGGATTGAGACTGTGAAGTGAACTCTAAATCTCTAACTTGCTTTGCCAACAATGTATTTGGTCCTTCAAGAAATTCCAAAAATGCATCATTGTTTGATTGCAATATTTATAATGCATCAAGAAACTTTTGGACTTCTGAAGATGTAATTTGAATCACAAAAACCCAAATGGGTTTTGTCAATGTGCAAGAAAGTGGTTTTTATCATATGAATGATGATAGGATTTCTCAAATCATGTTGTGACAATGCTCCTTTAAAATGGATTTTCGTCACTATTCCTAATTATTCTTTCATATGACTCATGATTGTTGTCCTTGTACTATTTGATTCCTTTTCATGCATGGTCTTAGATCTATCAACACCAAATCTACTTAAACCTTAATGTGATTATCATATAAAAGAAAGATTGCTTCAGTAAGAAAAACAAAGTTTTTCTTTCTTTCATAGTCAGTGAACACCGTATCATTACATTCAAAGAACTTGATAGGGCTATTACATAGATTTTTTCCTTAACTAACAATATGCCCACTTCTCTTGTAAGAATGCAGACATTTGTATTCAAAAAAATGAGAATCCCTCTTTATTCAAGAACACATATGCCTCAAGATTATTCATACACACAACACTCCTGCGCTCCTTTAATTTTATTTTCTTGTCTTAACTCTAGATGATCATCTTGCCTAAGTGCCATCATGACAAAGTGTATGTCTTTTCCAAATACAACATTAGAATAATAATCCCACTTGTAATCCATAGCAGTTTCCTATGTTTATGCCTTTGTTATATTAGCAAGGTTTTCATGCATGTTTGCTTCACTTGTGAATAGTATCATGAAATGTCAACACTATAGATGTAGGGATGACCCCTATTTTACTTTGAAACTTAAAGTTGGAAACAACTCGAGTAGGGATCTTACTGCCAATCATGGCAGTCCTATAGCATTCTTTGTCACTAAACATTGAAGAATAATGCAAGACATGATAGATCGCATTACTGTGTTACACTCAGTGCATCATTTTCTGTATCAAATGATTGAACTCATTTGTTGATTATTTCTTAATCATGCTCGCTTGGTCTTTAAACGAAACATTTAGACTTATCGATAGGCAACAACCTATTGACCTCCTGAAAGAAACAAGCATATGAACAAGAAAATTCCTATCTTAAAAATGAATTAGAATTGTATGTTTAGTACCTTATTTATCATTGCTTGATTCCTTTTGCTTGTTCTCCGGATGTTTGTGGCTGATAATTTTGAAATGATTGTAATAATTCTACACTTCCAGTGTATGTTATTTCTACCATTCTGCTCATAGTTGTTTGGAATGCATTGTCCTGATTCTGAAGTTGCCTAGCTACAGATAGTGACAAGGCCACTGTGTTTGTTTCTTTCACTGCCCTCTCTTATTATCATGATATTTTAGAATCAAACCTTTATTAAACCATATGTTTTTCATGCTGATTTCATTTCATTTTCCCAACAAAGCATACTAGAATTCTATTATTGGTCTATTAGTCCACATATTCAACTCTTTTGTTGGGTTGCCATCTAAAATCTTCATGCTTTCATTTTCATACATGATTGTGCTTGATGTAAATGAATCATCTTCATTGTTTGATAACATGCTTTATTTAATCATCATTGAACGTAAGTGGTTGATCATTCTGTTGGAATTTTGTTAGCTCCATTGGAGCACTACCGTACACCACTTTGATTGTTAGCATTGCTTGTGAAATGCATTCTCTTTACATAGCCCTTTTATGATCATGCTTTGGGTTGCTCCATTGGAAGACATTTTTGCTTGAAGTGCATTGATATTGTGAATTGATTTGCTTCCATTTTGTTCATTATGTTCTAAAATACATTATCTTTTGGACCCTGTTGTCTGGAAGCATCAAGTGGTTGTTTCATGCCTCTGTTTAATGACTAATGCTTGATTTTTTTAATGTGAATAGTGTATAGTTCTTTGATTTCATGTAGACTTCAATGTGTCTAAACACCATGCTATTTTTCTTTACTTTGTCATTGACTCTTGTCACAAAAAGAGTTGCCCATTGATTCTTGTTGTCCCATATGCTTCTTTGATTGTTGTTGTCCTATAGCATGAAAGGTAACATGGATTTTTCCTTTCAGACTTCCCCAATGTTCATGGATTCCCTAAAAGTTGCTTGCTACCCGCAAAGGTTTTTTACTTGGTCTTCACAAACATCTAAGTCTTTTTTTATCTTGTAGAAAAACAACACCATATCCTCACTTTAATCCTAGTGGGCAGACACATGTCACTTATGTTGATCACCTGAAAGCTCGCCTTCCTAGGTGATGTGTGGTTGTCCAATAGGATTTCGATGATATGAACTTGATAGTACCTTGATCTATTCCTTCTTGCTGCCCCATATGCCTCATCATGGCTTTAGGCAATGCCTTGATTTCTCCTTCATTATTTTAAGAGTTGCATAAATGAACTTGATGCATCTCTAAAATCATTTACTTATTTTAATAAAATGTATCTTGGATCCACATAAGATGATTGAAAGACATGTCCAACAAAATTTACCTTCCTTTTGACATGATGGAAAACTATTGATTGATTCACTATGAAAAGATGAATATGAATTGCTTGACAACTCACATTATGTGTTGCATCTTTTGAATATGATAATGAAAGTTGATTAACTGGTGTGATTACATATTGGTTGAATGCTTCAATAGCATGTTTATCATTGATTTGATCAAGGTGCTTAATTTCATATACCTCTTAAAACATCAGAGGGCAACATGCTGAGCTCTACCTTAGTGGGAGTCACATTTTACCCCACATGTTATAATTAGTTGAATCAACACAGTAACAAGACTTGTCCTAATTCTGCACAAGGAAAAAACTAGTTAGATTAACAAAGGATATCATAGGTGTGTTTGATCACTCCTTTCTCTTTCTCAGGGACACTTATGGTATGTTGCTATTTTATTACTTGTAGACATTAGCTTACAAATTTATGGATGTTTTTCATATAATTTTGATCAAGGATCTTTCATATCTCTAACACCAGTACTTTTATCCAATGTAGGAAACCTAGGAGCATTGAGGAGGGTGTCAAACAAAAGCAGAGTAGTGGGAAGGATCGAGATGATGTGAGGCCAAGCCAATAGGATTCCTCGTTCCACTAGGCAATGACGGGTCCCTTTTCATTTTATATGCAATTTATCTTTTGTTATCTATATGCATATAATATCTTCTTTACTAGCATTAGAATAACTAGTCCCTTGTCTTGTGAAGGACATCATACGCTCATGATTATCAACAAATATTACATTTGGAATGCATATTGGTTCTCTTTCTTATTTGTTTGTAATTGTAAAACTAGAATAAATGCAATATGTTTTGACAATCTTCTTTATGCACATTAATGAACATAGTAGAACATTATGTATATTTTAATGTTTAAATAAAAACACAAAAGAATAAACACTAAGTTATCTAACTTCAGCTAAAAGCTAAAAATCAAGTAATAAGAACACCCAATTCTGCGAGTGGTTTATGACATGCTTATGAAAGGTGGAAGGAATATCCTATTTCTAGAATATGAACTCAACTTGTGATGTGGTTGTTGGGTTTCTAACTAGGTATTTAAGTGCAACTTGATTTGAGTGGTTCTAGCTCATGGTTTTGTAAAAATAATTTGATGGTTATGTGTACTACCCCTATTTATAGGGTGCTTGAGATAGAGTTATTCATATTTACTATGTAGATACTATTATGTTTCTTGATGATTTGAAAGTGTATTATAATTATGTTTAAATTAATGAATAAAACATTGGATTTATTTAGACCATTGGATTTCTCCCCTAAAAGGGTTTTCTTCAAGTACACCTATGTTATGATAATCTTTTTGTTTATGTTTATATGTGTTTCTCCTTTCCCTAATTATAAAGATCTACAATTTTCATTATACTCTCCTTTGAGATTAGCTTAAGACGTGTTTACACATGCCTTACTTCTTGAAAGGTAGCCACATAAGTATGAAAAGCATCTTATATCAATATAAGTGATCGAAATAGTGCAAATTTTTTAAATTAAACACTTAACAAGGTTGAAGGGTATAAATTTGAAAATACAAAAAAATCAAACAATTATAAAAAATCAAAAAACATGAAAAAAAGGATTAAAAAAAGTAAAGAAAAAAAATCATCCTCTAGTGAAAACCACTTCGGTGGTACTTTGGGAAAGTACCTTGGTGAAAACCTGGAAATCAAATGCCTCACATAAATAAGCACCTCCATCTATCTTTGGTTATTTATCCTATCATTCTCTGCATCACATCCATCCATCACATTATTCATCCTATTTATTCAATCACCCATCCACATATGTATCATAGCATGATATTGTTAGGTATCATATCCCCTTTTAATACTATTTGGCATATTCCTAAGGTTAGCTTGTTCTACCTATATGGAGGTAGTCTATTGTATCACATTTGGGGCAATTTGTTATCAATCAAATCCGGTTCTTGTATATCTTAAATTTATTGGAGATCTCATCAAAAACTCCAAAAAAATTAATAATCTTGTACATCTAAAATCCAAAAACATTCATAAAATTGTAAAGTCAAAATCCAAAACATCCAGAACACATCAAAATCCCTAAAAAGTTCAAAAAATCCAAAATCCAAAAATAGTACCACGTTGAACTATGAGTCTCTGAGCATGAACATAGGAAAGGCCATCATTGATGTGCCCCCAAGACACCCTAGGTCAGTCCTTTAAGAATGTCATAATAAACTAACAATCCATCAAGTGTTCATTTCTCTTCAGCATTAAGTCAAGTTAGTTGAACTATGTTGTCTCTACATGTATAATGTAGGAAAGGGTAATCTTTGATCAGCCCCCGAGGCACCTAGGATAATCTTTCAGGTTAGGTTCTTGGCTGGAAAACTTAGAAAATCCCTAAACATTTGAAAACATAGAAAACCCCTAAACAATTGAAAACTCAGAAAACACAAAAACATCAAAAAACTTAGAAAACATAAAATGTATAGAAAACACAAACATTTGAAATTTTGAAAAAACACAAAGACATTGGAAAATATTGGAAAACCCTAAACAACCTCAAAAATATTGAAAACCGAAAACATTCACATAAACTTTTAAAAAGACCAAAAACATTTTCAAAATATTTTCAAAACATCAACAACATTGAAATATTCCAAAAAATCCAAAACCACCCATCCCATTTCACTTTCACCTGCAATAAACCTTCGACCATAATAAATTGATCATCACTTTCAGCCTTTCGTAAAACAAATAGAAATCAAGTATCGCAAGTCATAAAGTGAAAGTATACATGTCAAAAATATAAATTCTAGATCACAAGTAAATAAGTCAGTGAATTTTGTATCAATGACTTATCACAGACTTCATCCTAGTCAAAACATATGATAAACTTTCCTAGGATGCATCCTTCTAACAATGGTCAAAAACATCAGACATCACCTTAGTCATATTAAACTAGAAAGAGATATAGATAACAATCAATGTTTGTCTCTAATCTTTTCTTTTGATGTATCTCAATGACCCATTCCAAGGACCTCTGGATGATGTCTACCAAAATGATTTATTGAGAAAGGAATGGGGAATTGATCATAATCTTTCATTTTATGTGCTTGAGGGTATTCTTGTAAAATAATCTTGGTCCATACTTAGTTGTGTGTAGGGAGGTTTTCTAAAGTAGATTGTTGACTATTACGTATGCTTAGGTCTAATATATTCTAAACTTCTAAATTACATTCCAACAAGGTTTATGTATGTCAAAGTTTGAACAAGAACTATCCTATTTATTTGAAAATTCAAAGTCCATTACACTAGATACAATATCATCCTTGTTATCAATACCATGATGCATCATGTCTATGTGTTACATCAAACATAAGGAATTACATAAAGTCCTAATCCCAATAAATGAGTAAATCATTCATCTCATCACTATATCAAATAAAGTCTCACTAGATCCCATAATTGGGTATGTGCAAGATCATGATGGGCCAAAAAGTGGCGATATGATGGGTATGTGTAGGGTATGTGGTTGACAACTTTTTTCTTACCCAAAATTGATGAAACAAAAAGGGTTTTTAAAGTAGATTCTCAAATTTCCACCAATATAAATTATGCTATACTTTGAATTTAATAAATTGTTATTATTCATTTTCTAATTAAATTACGACTAAAGTCCTAATTGATAGGCTGATTAAAAAACATCTATAGATTTCAAATGATATCACACATTTTGAATCCAAAACATGCATCACATTCTATGCTTTGCATACTATAGGATTAAAAATTTCATGAAGTTTTCACCAAGTTAAGGTGGTTAGACATAGGAGTTTTTATATTTTTTAAAATTTTTAATAAAAAATTCATATTTAATAATTTACTTGGAAAAAAATTACAAAAAAATATGCATCACATCCAAACATGAGTCCTCTACTTATATCTAAAATATTACAAAAAAACATTATCATTTTATTGTGGTTAGGGTGGTCAGACAGACACCTACTTCTTATTTTTTCCTTGAAATTTAAGTACCTCTTGCATTAAAATTTCAAATTTTCACCAAATAAATTTTATTTTTTTAAAATAAACCTAGTAGTTTAGAAACTACATTCAATTTTCTATAGATTATATTCTTACATATTTTTGAAATAATATAGATGACTTATGCAAATTTTTACGTCAAGTTTCCTAACTCTGATTTTCCTAATTTTTTTGCCACTTAAGGGCCTGTTTTTTCCATGATGATCCTGCACATACCCAATTGTTGGAATTTTTCAAAATTGTTGGTCAAATCATTCATCTTATTCTTCTATATTCTTTCCACGCTAACATGGTATCATGACAGTCAACAAAACTGTCATCATGCATCTATCCTATATCCACAAAATATTCGGCATGTATACATCTCACATTGTCACAACATATCATAATAATGGAAAACATAATCCACTACATCATCATTATCATTTAAGTTGTGAATAATATAGATTTTTTATTCTAAGAATCTTAATCCATTGCATTATCACTCATGAACATCCATAACATCCATACTATAAGAATCATCCATGTATACATCTATCTACATTCATATCAATAAATCCTTCATCATGACATCGTAAATCACATCAGAAAGTACACCAAAAGAAATGCATCTATCCATATCACCTACATAAGCATATCATATCATAACATCCATCCCATAACATATCATACAAAGATACTGAAAAATAAGGTAACACATCCATCCATTGCATCACATATCATAACATAACATCATATCATATCATATCATGAATTTAAGGACATCACATCATAAATTTGAATCATCTCTTATATATATCAAAAAATGATTGTCATGGTACAATATCTAAATCAATGTGTATATCAATATCAAAATTACAATATCCATGAGGCTATAAAAAATGATCCTATAAATGTATATCTATATAAATAATTAGGAAAATAATAAAAAAGTGTGTACAAAACGGTTGGCCCTAGTGGCTACTCAACTCCCCTCTAACTAATGGTTGATCCTCAACCCGAGGAGGTGCTCTGCTCCTCTATAAAAAATTAGGTTGCCTCATCGCTTGAGGGACATCTATACGATAATGCATCATATAGTATGCATCCTTTGTGATGGCCTCCCTATACAAGTGTGTTGACACTATTTGTCCTTGGGATGCTACTATCGGGTATGTGTAGGATCATGATGGGCCAAAAAGTGGCAATATGATGAGTATGTGGCTGAGGAATTTTTTCTTACCAAAAATTGATGAAACGAAAATAGTTTTTAAAGGATATTATTAGCCACCAATATAAATTATGTTTTACTTTGAATTTAATAAATTATTATTATTGATTTTCTATTTGAATTACAATTAAAGCCCTGATTGATATGCTGACTAAAAAATATCTATAGCTTTCAAACGGTATCATATTTTCTAAATCCAAAACATGCATCACATTCTATGCTTCACATAATATAGGATTAAAAAAAGAAAAATTGAATTTCATAAAGTTTTGACCAAGTTAAGGTGGTTAGACATACGAGTTTTTATATTTTTTAAAAATTGTAATAATAAATTCATAATTAATTATTTACTTGGAAAAAAATTACAAAAAAATATGCATCACATATAGACATGAGTCATATACTTATATATAAAATATTATAAAAAATATTATCATTTTATTGTGGTTAGAGTGGTTAGACAATCACCTACTTGTTATTTTTTCCCTAAAATTTAAGTACTACTGCATGAAATTTCAAATTTTCACCAAATAGATTTTTTTTTTTAAAATAAACCTAGTAGTTTAGAAACTACATTCAATTTTCTACAGATTCTATTCTTACACATTTTTAAAATAATATAGATAACTTATTCAAAATTTTACATCAAGTTTCCTAACTCTAATTTTTCTGAATTTTTTGCCATTTAAGGGCCTATTTTTTCCATGATGATCCTGCACATACCCTATCATTGCCTCAAGCTACTACCCCTGCCCAATCTCTTCGGCCATTTGTAAGTCCAATTATTGTCATAACTAAACCTCATAATCTCTTTGGGAAGTCATATCCTGTAGCTACTACCATAGTTGATCTCTCTCAGTTGTGAGAGCTTATGCCTATGGATCTGGCTATTGTAGGGGTGGAGGCGGTGGTGCCCTAAAAATTTTTCCATCCTATTTCCCTAGGTTTTGGTGACCCTAATCTAGCTATTGCTATTGATTCCCATCCCCTAACACTTGTGCCTTGTCTTAATCCTGCTATTTCCTTCGGCCTCACCCCACATATTGGCCTCCATCTTGGTGATAATCTCAGCCTTTACCTCTACCTCTACCTCTAGGGTATCCCCTCCCTAGGTCTGTCAGGTGCTCAAGTGGCCTAAATCATGCATCGTATCTTGGCATAGTTCCTACATTTGGATGCCCTAGCCATAAGCCCTTGGCTAAGAAACAAGCTATCTAGACCAATTGACTGCCACTGCAAGGTCAATCTGTGCTCCCCACTAAACCTCCCTCTAAGATCTCATGAAGACTACAATATAATCATTGAGAGGAATATCTTGTACCTCCCCAAACTATTTGGTAATCCAGTCTGGGTGATACCCCTCTATCATCATATGCTCTTTCCCCTACATATAGCGGGTCTGACAAGCAAAATATAGCTATTTTTGGTCATCATACATTGCAATAACTTGCAACCACATACTCCATCAAAATATGTTCATGTCATCAATGACACAGTGCCACTATGGTAGACCTATAGGATTGGTGT
The DNA here is from genome assembly GCA_007258455.2 of Sequoia sempervirens. Classification (NCBI taxonomy): domain Eukaryota; kingdom Viridiplantae; phylum Streptophyta; class Pinopsida; order Cupressales; family Cupressaceae; genus Sequoia; species Sequoia sempervirens. The sequence goes on along the minus strand of VDFB02075321.1, from coordinate 93,106,296 downwards.
GCTATAGTCTCATTGGAACGTGGTATCTAAAAATGATGGGCTCATCCTTGTGAATGTCTACTAAAACAACTAGTGGTGTCAACACCGCAATGTGCTCATATGCCCAAATGTGTAGTATTGTAACATATGCTCTGATGCTCCTACCCTCACAGTACACAGCTTGGTGCATGTCATGGTACAAACTCAGAAAAAGAATTGGACCCCATGTGAACATAACAATCCTCCTGATCATCACCTCCCATACAACCCCCAGTCAAGACTAAAGCCTCTACCCTATTGGTTGGGGGAAATCATGCCAAAAATTAGTGTTGCAACAAACAATATAAAAAATTGGCACCCACCCATGATATAGATCAAGATCTATTTGCGTGCTCACCAAAATAATTTGACCTTTGTGTAGAAGAGAGCAACACACATCCCTCTTGGCATTAGTGTCATAGATGGAATTCTCTCCATGTATCAGCAATTACAATAAGTGCCACACATCCTCAAGTATGATAGTAGCCTCACCGGTGGGAAAATGAAATGAAGAGGTCTTGTTGTGCCACCTCTCGATGAGCACAGTCATCATCGTCAAATGCAATTGAACCTATAGAAGGAAAGAGATAGAACCTAGTCCGAGCATCCCTAGTCGCTCCACCTCCAAGTCATCAAAGTATCTAGTTGCTCCCAAAATTTCAGAATGCTGCTCTCGCAAAATCAATGGCAAAGTCCATCCTCCTGAATGCATTGCACACACAACATCAATTTAAAAAGAAAAAGAAAAAATTATCAAAATGTGAGACTTTGCACCCTAAAACATCAAAAGGGTCATTGAAATCAATAGCATCACTATTTTTGGTGTGTGTCACTGCATGAATTTGGGAGGTGCATTTCCAATTTAGTGACATGCATCACATTACTCAATAGTGAATCAACATTTGCATGCATCACTAAAACTAAAAATTGGGGTGCATCACCATATGCTATGTGTGTCACCCATTGGTTTTGAGTGTCACTCAATCTAAAATACTTATGTGTCACTATATTAAAATCGTGACACCCTAATCAAACATGTCACTAGAGTAAAAAAAGGTGGTGCACTGCCAAATAGTAAGTGTGTCAGTAAAACATCAATAGTGATGCTTGCAATGCATTTTGCACATCAATATATAGTGATTCTCCTAAAAACCTAATTTTGATGTGCTAAATTAAATGCACCTAAATGTGAAAATCAAGGCAAGTCTTGAATCACATACCTAGGGTCCTGCATTTGCTCGACACTGGTACTCTTGAAGCTACTCGAAAAGGTGAAGAAGAAGTACATAGGGAGCCATCTCACCAAGGTGTAAGATCTCCAAATGCACAAAATATCTAAAGGTTGAATGCACAAATGAATTAGAAGTGCACCCTTCTCACCTATTTAAGCATAAAAATTATAGTTTTTTTGGCCTAATTTGAGCAAAAAGCTAGGGTTTTTGGCCTATTTTACCTATTTTCACAATGTGAAACCTATTTTGAGTCATTTTTTGTGTTTTCGAGGCCATTTTTGAAATCACAGGGCCTGTTTTAGCACCTTAACCTAAATTTTACCTTTTTCGAGAGATTAATGCAAATTCAAAATTTTTTCCCAATCTCTCGAGGGGGAAGGGAACCAACTTATTCCTTCCACTAGAGCAATAGTGGGGCATCCAAAAATTATAATGTTTTTGTTTTTTTATCTAAGCAACAGTTTTAATTCAAAAGGTGTTAGTCTTTAAACCAATGTAGAAAGTACCTTGCTTCAAAGAGGGGAAAAATGTGGACACTTAAAAATTTCTTGTTTGATATCACACACTTGAATATGATATACTAACATCATTTCATCCTAAAATCCATCCTCTTTTCGCTTAATCAAATAAATTAGTCTAGTTATTTAATTAATTGCATCATTTTCATCTATTAATCTAATTGTCCAAATTAGGTTAATTCACCCCTCCCACACTAAAATTTCATCTTGTTTAGGGTATGTGTAGGATCATCATGGAAAAAATAGGCCCTTAAGTGGTGAACAATTCAAAAATATTAGAATTAGGCAACTTGACATAAAAATTTGAATAAGTTATCTATATTATTTCAAAAATATGTAAGAATATAATCTATAGTAAATTGAATGTAGTTTCTAAACTACTAGGTTTCTTTAAAATAAACAAAAATATATTTGGTGAAAATTTCAAATTTAAATGCAGTAGTACTTAAATTTTAGGGAAAAAACAAGAAGTAGGTGTCTATCTAACAACCGTAAACACAATAAAATGATAATATTTTTTTATAAGGTTTTAGATAAGAGTATAGGACTCATGTCTTGATGTGATGCATATATTTTTGTAATTTTTTTCCAAGTAAATAATTAATTATGAATTTTTAATTACAACTTTAAAAAAATAAAAACTCGTATGTTTGACCACCTTAACTTGGTCAAAAGTTCTTGAAATTAATTTTTTATTTTCTATTAATCCTATAGTATGTTAAGCATAGAATGTGACGCATGTTTCAGATTCAAAAAATGTGATACCATTTGAAAGCTATAGATGTTTTTCAATCAACCTATCAATCAGGACTTTAGTCATAATTCAAATAGAAAATGAATAATAATAATTTATTAAATTCAAAGTAAAGCATAATTTATATTGGTGGAAAGATGAGAATCTCCTTCAAAAACGCTTTTCGTTTCATCAATTTTGGGTAAAAGAAAATTCATCAACCACATACCCTACACATACCCATCATCTTTCCACTTTTTGGCCCACCATGATCCTACACATGCCCTTTAGTTAAATAATACAAATTATTTAATCTAATACCTAAGCCCTCTTATTTAATGAAATAACCCTAAGCTATTTACTTAAATATCATATCATATCTCTCTTTACATTAAATCATTTATTTAATGAATATCATATAATTCCCCTAATTTGCATAGTAAAACTTGGTATCAATTATCAAATTGCTAATTAAATCTAATCATCCCACTTGTAAGAGAATATTCCAAGAGAATATTCTCATGGAATATTCCTTCCCCTTTGCTCATTAAAATTTGGTTTTAATTAAATAAATGACTAATTTTCCTCCAAAAGGGGAATATTCTTTCCCTTTGCACTCATTTGAAAATGGAATATTCTTCCTTGTAACAAAATTTCAACAAACTTCTTGTCCAAGTTTTGAAAGTTTGTTTTTTTGGATGATTGTGAGCCCTTGATTAAATATCAACTTGCACCCTCAACCCTTGAAAGGGATCCATGATCAATGCCTCCATCTTCTCTCCATTTTGACCATTGATTGATTCTTTCAATCTTGACAATCAATTTCATTTTGCATATTCTATATATAGACCTTGCATCTATTGAATAGGGATCCATCTTTTAATAGTAAACTTATGCTGTTAAAATCACTCACATCTAGCATCCATATTTTGTGTTTTAAAGGAATTTTAGGTTAATTTCTTGCATCATATTATCTTAGAGCATCCATTAATTGATTCCATGGTAACTTAGTTGCATCCATTTAGTATATTTTGAAATTAGGGTTTTAATCTTTCAAATCTTGCACACATTTACAATAGCTTTTCATACACATACATTGATCATTATAGCATCCATCATGTTAAAATAGCTTTCATCATGTTTTACAACACATCTTTCATCGATCAAAATAGGCTCATTATCCAAGGGATTGGGAAAGGGTTGCCATTGCACATCAATGTAACAACACTCCCCCAATAGCAAAATTTCCAATGCCTTAGAGTAGATGTTTATCAAGATTTCATATTTAAATATCTTAGTTTTAATGGCTTCTTTGTGTTTGTTTAAATTGAATGATATTATTGGATTGATGCTTAGTGGCTTAATTTTTCTTCGAATCCTTATGGATCAAGTGTAGTTAGCCTATATTATGTCATCAGTCACAATTATATCCTTTGATTGGTCCTCTCTTGGAGACATTAGGTACGATGTTCCCTAAGTTAAGACCTTACATGAACTAAGAAAAACCCCTTTGAAAGTACCTTACTCTATTTTTCATTTACAATAATTGCTATATGGCCACCTTGCATAACACACTTTACTTGCCTATGGAGCCATCCTATTAGTTCATGGGTGTTAGCATACAAAGTTTTTCTTGCCTCATGAATCATATTGTTCATGTTGTGTGGCACCTTATCAACTTTATTAGGAGGTATAGGTTATGTGCAAGATCATGATGGGCCAAAAAGTGGCGATATGATGGGTATGTGTAGGGTATGTGGCTGGAAACTTTTTTTTTACCCAAAATTAATGAAACAAAAAGGGTTTTTAAAGGAGATTCTCAGCCTTCCACCAATATAAATTATTCTTTACTTTCAAACAATATCACATTTTTTGAATCCAAAACATGCATCACATTCTATGCTTCACGTACTATAAGATTAAAAAAAAAATTGTATTTCATGAAGTTTTGACCAAGTTAAGGTGGTTAGACATACGAGTTTTTATATTTTTTAAAAGTTGATAAAAAATTCATAATTAATTATTTACATGGAAACAAATTACAAAAAAATATGCATCACATTGGGACATGAGTCCTTTACTTACATCTAAAATCTTATAAAAAAATATTATCATTTTATTGTTGTGAGGGTGGCCAGATAGACACCTACTTCTTATTTTTCCTAAAAATAAGTACTATTGCATTGAAATTTCAAATTTTCACCAAATAGATTTATTTATTTTTAAATAAACCTAGTAGTTTATAAACTACATTCAATTTTCAACAAATTCTATTCTTACATATTTTTGAAATAATATAGATAACTTATTCAAATTTTTAAGTCAAGTTGCCTAACTCTTATTTTTCTAAATTTTTTGCCACTTAAGGGCCTATTTTTTCCATGATGATCCTGCACATACCCTATAGCTTTAGTATGTTTAGTATACATATGGGAGACAACATTAGGAATTAATTTCTCATAGCCCTTGTCTATGTGGGAACATACTATCTGTGTGTGTATGTTTCTCACTTCTCACTATGAGCTCACCTAATGGATACTACATTCCACTAGGTCGTGTGAGCATGCATTTTGTTTGCATAGTGGACATCATGTTCCATTTGTGAACCTTTTTTTTGGAAAAAAAACTAAGATTTGATCCACATCAAGTTGGACAAATAGTTGAGGCCTTATCCACCCTCTTTTTATTTTTCTTTCTTCCTTGTGTCTTTGGAAGTGTATGCTTGTATCTTGTTGTTGCTTCATACATCATTCACATGCATGTTCTTTTGTGCCTATGTTGGTTTGCCATAAGATCTTGATCTTGGGGAGTTGATCATCCCTCTTGATAATTTCCATCCTATCTTGCTAGAATTGGCACACTTGGATCCCGTTTGATGCGAATTTGTCTACTTTAGTGTGAGTTTGACGCAAGGTCATCCTCTCACTAAAGTGGGGCCTAAGTGTAGTGTAGAAAAATATATGCCTTGACACTTTCACACCTGTTTTGGCCCTCCTTGTTAAAATTAGGTTTATTTATGTCTTAATTGGTCCTATTTTGTATCCACAAGCCTAATTATATGCATTTTTCTTAAGATAATCCTAATGTATCAGAAATGAAAAATCATAATTTAAGTTTTGAGGTTATGTGTACCAAATCTAGGGTCCTAGGACTCATATGCCCCTATGGGTATATGGGTCCCACCTTTGTCGCAAGACTTGATTTTAATTTTTGCATTGAACTTAACAGTTATTGGAGATTGTGTCCCAAGTTTTAACCACTTGGAATCATACGCCAAACATGGCTTATGAGTCTCGCTTTAACCTGGACCTATTTTAAATAAAATTCTTGATGGGATTTCATTTCCCTAGATTTGATGTTGGCTTGTAGTGTTTTTGTAAGAGAGGGGGACCAACCATGTTCAAGAACCCAGATTATGAAGAGCCAAGAGCAGAAGGCTGCCCTAACTTACCTCAACTTAAAGGGGTATTTTTGAAATGAGGGTTGAGAATGATGAGGAATATAAGCTCCTTCAACCAATTTGCAGACTTGAAACTCATAATGGGGCTAGGTGAGCTATTTTTCGGGTTCCACATTGTGCCTCAGGTAGCTCTCTGCCTAAGGACAAAAGTGTGGTTTTGGGATGATAACGTGGTGCACTGGAGTCCTTATGATCAAAGGACCAAAAATATAATGTGAACCACTAGAAAATAGGTCAATGGCCTAGCTAGTCACTTCCAAAGGGACAAAACAAAGATATAAATTAAGACAAATATGAATGAATATGATAAAGAAAATATATGAGAGTTAAGGAGACAAGAATGATCTCACAAAGGGACTCATTCACCAACTACCTCCACAAAGCACATCCACCTACACACAAGGAGGAAAATTGTTGGGGTGTTGTATAGGGACCTGCCTCAATCAAACCCCCATTCTGGTGTTTTTACCTCCATGGACAGCCAAGATAGAAATGTATGGAGAAAAAGTATGATAAAGGAGAATGAAAGTAAAGAACACAATAACACTACAAATAGTAATGTGCTAATCAACCAAATTGTAGAGGATAGAAGTGAAAAGCTTACCACCTCCACCAAGAGCTCACTACCTAATGGAGGAAAAAATGAGAGGACTCAAGCCCCTACTGCAATGGTGTTGTTCCACATTTTCCCTATGGAGTTCATAGAGTGTTTTGTTTGCTACTATGTCTACTTGCAAAGTGTTGCTTGAGAGTTGGGAGTGTCAGAAGTGAATACTTAGAAGGTTCCTTGAGCTTGTGAAGAAGATGAATGGAATTCTTAGAGGATTGTAGGATGATGAAATGAAGGAATGAAGAGTGAATTTGAAGGTGAGATGAGAAAAATGGCCATATTCAGGTTGGTTGGTTGAAGAGGGGAATTATAAATCAACCCCAATGGGAAGTGTAATGCCTTTGCTGGCTTCAAACACAAGAATTTGTGAGGGATGTAAGTGTTCTTTGCAGGTGTCCTCGATAGTTATTCTTTTGCCAACACACAAAATAGATGCCAAGTGGAATGATGGCAGTGGGTTGATGTGGATTTTTTCCTTCGAATTTGGTTTTCTAAGGTGAGGAAGTGTAAAAGGGGAATTTTCTTAAGGGGTGCAGATTAACTCCTATACATTTTCCCCCCACTTTAGCAAGCATGAATACTCATGAGTGCTTCAGTAAAGTAGATTGTAAAGGTAGTAGAGTTAGAAACAAGGCCTATGTGTTCAATATGAAACATAAGGAAAAAATTTCCTAAGTCATAACTCCATCATTCATCCCACATAGCACATTTAAATCTATTTCATTTCTTTAAAAAAAAAAGAGAAAAAATCACATCAGCTTCCACCATAGGGTTTCTAACCCTAAAAAAAAATGGGAAAAAGGTAAGAATTACATTCATTTTGCTTCAAACTTCTAGAGGATTCTCCCTGGCCACCATGAGGGTTTCTTTGAATGAACAAGAAACATGAAATTTTGACTAGTTCTTGGCATATTTCTTGATGAAATCCATAGAAAATAACAGGTAATGCATTTTTGTGAATCAAATATGGTTTTTCCACATCTTTTGAAAGCTATTTTGTGAGCTAAGGCCAAATCCATAACATGTTTCTAATCTTTTTTTGTTTGATTCTTCTCTCTATGATGATTCATTCTTCTTTAGTCTCCATTGGTGATTCTCTAAAGCTAGAATGTAAGCTTTTGTATAAAAAATCTTTACATATGCAAGTAAATGAGGAAAAGAAATCTCAGGTAAGCTCCACCAAACCCATTCCTTTCTAATTTTTGAGCAAACAGAGCTCATTTCGAGCCTCCATACTTGAAGAATAAAGCAAAAAATGTCAATTTTCCTCTACATTTGAAGTTGGAACCCCAATGTATTTCATGATTTTATGAAGAAATTATGCTCTTTTTGGTCACGACCATGGAGAATAGACTAGGGATTTCATATACTTTTGTTTTGTTTCAAAAACTTCATGATAGCTTTTAAAATACCTTTGTATCTACAACTCTATAATAAACCAAAATGAGTTCTTTGATTTGTAGAAGAAAACTTGGTTTTCCTTGGCCATAGCCTAAAATATTCACCTAGGCTTTAACATTTCAATTTTCTTCATGACATTTCTTCAAACTTTTGTATTTGCAATTTTAAAAAACAAAGCCAGATGGGTTTTTGTTGTTTTGAGAAGAAAACATGATTTGTATTTTTCATTCCACATGAAACCCCAAGTGGGTTCTTTGATTTTAGAATAAAAACAAGATCTTTGGCCATGACTGTAGAGAAATACCTATGTTTTGAGATGTACTTCAATTTTCTTATAGAGGGTTTGAAACATTTTGTTGCTCTTAAATACCTCATTCAGATTTCTCTTTCACCATCTCCGAAGTTGTAATTAAAATAAACCTAGATGGGTTCCATTGCTTTCTTGTATTCTACATTTTAAAATAAAACCCCAAGTGGGATCCTTTACTTCATGAAGAAAATATTCCTTCCAGGCACGACCTCCAAAAGGAATGAAATGGGTTTTTTTCATTTTCTATTTTTAGTGAAGCCTCTCATTGTGTGCCTCTTTCTATAGAGACATTTCCCTATTATTACCCTCCTCCAACCATTCGCTTGTTCTTACTACATTAGATGACTCCAAATAGCAATTTGTTCTAATTGGGATTGAGACTGTGAAGTGAACTCTGAATCTCTAACTTGCTTTTCCAACAATGCATTTGGTTGTTCAAGAAATTATAGAAATTCATCTTTGTCTGATTGCAATATTTATAATGCATCAAGAAACTTTTGGACTTCTGAAAATGTAATTTGAATCACAAAAACCCAAATGGGTTTTGTCAATGTGCAAGAAAGTGGCTTTTATCATATGAATGATGATAGGATTTCTCAAACCATGTTGTGATAGTGATCCTTTAAAATGGATTTATGTCATTATTCCTAATTGTTGTTTCATATGACTCATGATTGTTGTCCTTGTACTATTTGATTCCTTTTCATGCATGGTCTTAGATTTTTCAGCACCAAATCTACTTAAATCTTAATGTGATTATCATATAAAAGAAAAATTGCTTCAGTAAGCAAAACAAAGTTTGTATTTCTTTCATAGTCAATGAACACTATATCCTTACATTCAGAGCACTTGATAGGGCTATTACATAGATTTGTGCCTTCACTAACAATCTCCCACTTCTCTTGTAACAATGCAGACATTTGTATTTAGAAAATGAGAATCCCTCTTTATTCAAGAACACATGTGCCTCAAGATGATGCATTCACACAACACTCATGTGCTCCTTTAATTTCAGTTTCATGTCTTAACTCTAGATGATCATCCCCCCTAAGTGCCATCATGAAAAAGTGTTTGTCTTTTCCAAATGCAACATTAGAATAATAATCCCACTTGTAATCCATAGCAATTTCCTATGTTTATGCCTTTGTTATATTAGTAAGGTTGTCATGCATGTTTGCTTCACTTGTGAATAGTATCATGAAATGTCAACACTATAGATGTAGGGATGACCCATATTTTACTTTGAAACTCCAAGTTGGAAACAAATTGAGTAGGAATCTTACTACCAATCATGGTAATCTTGTAGCATTCTTTGTCACTAAACACTGAAGAATAATGTAAGACATGATAGATTGCAGATTACTGTGTTACACTCAATGCATCCTTTGTTGTATCAAATGACTGAACTCATTTGTTGATTATTTCTTAATAATACTGGCTTGGTCTTTAAATGAAATATTTAGACTTATCGATAGGCAACAATCTATTGACCTCTTGAAAGAAATAAACATATGAACAAGAAGATGCCTATCTTAAAAATGAATTAGAATTGTATGTTCAGTACCTTATTTCTCACTCCTTGATTCCTTTTTCTTGTTCTCTAGATATTTGTGGATGACTATTTTTCCATGATTGTAATACTTCTACACTTCTTGTGTATGTTATTTCTACCATTCTGCTCATAGTTGTTTGGAATACATTGTCCTGATTCTGAAGGTGCCTAGCTACAGATAGTAACAAGGAAACTGTGTTTGTTTCTTTCACTGCCCTCTCATATTATCATAACATTTTGGACTCAAAACTTCATTAAACCATATGTTTTTCATGCTGATTTCATTTCATTTTCCCAACAAAGCATACTAGAATTTTATTATTGGTCTATCAGTCCACATATTCAGCTCTTTTGTTGGGCTGCCATCTAAAATCTTCATGCTTTCATTTTCATACATGATTGTGCTTGATGTAAATGAATCATCTTTACTGTTTGATACTTTTAAACATGCTTTGTTTAATCATCATTGAAGGTAAGTGGCTGATCATTCTATGGAATTTTTTTTAGCTCCATTGGAGCACTACCTTACACCACTTTGACTGTTAGCAATGCTTGTGAAATGCATTCTTTGTACATAGCCCTTTTATGATCATGCTTGGGGTTTCTCCATTGGAAGACATTGTTGCTTGAAGTGCATTGATATTGTGAAGTGATTTGCTTCCATTTTGTTCATTGTATTCTAAAATACATTATCTTTTGGACCCTGTTGTCCTAAAGCATCAAGTCATTGTTTCATGCCTCTATTGAGTGATTGATCCTTGATTTGTTCAATGTGAATAGTGTATAGTTCTTTGAGTCCATGTAGACTTCAATGTTTCTAAACACCATGCTCTTTTGCCTCACTCTGTCATTGAATCTTGTCACACAAAGAGCTACCCATTGATTCATGTTGTCCCATCTGCTTCTTTGATTGTTGTTGTCCTATAGCATGAAAAGTAGCATGGATTTTTCCTTTAGCACTTCCCCAATCTTCATGGCTTCCCTAACATTTTCTTTCTTCCCCAAATTTTTTTTTACTTGGTCTTCACAAACATCTAAGTCTTTTTTGATCTTGTGCAACAACAACATCATATCCTCACTTTAATCTTAGTGGGCAGACACATGCCACTTATGTTGGTGACTTGAAAGCTCACCATCCTAGGTGATGTGTGGCTTTCCAATAGGATTGCGGTGAGATGAACTTGATAGTACCTTGTTTTGTTCCTTCTTGCTGCCCCATATGCCTCATCATGGCTTTAGGCATGCCTTGATTTCTCTTTCATTATTTTAAGACATGCATAATTGAACTTGATGCATCTCTGAAATCATTTACTTGTTTTAATAAAATGCATCTTGGATCCACTTAACATGATTGAAAAACATGTCTAGCAAAATGTACCTTCCTTTTGACATGATGGCAGCCTATTGATTGATTCACTATGAAAAGATGAAGCATGAATTTTTTCACAACTCACATTATGTGTTGCATCTTTTGAATTTGATAATGAAAGTTGATCAACTGGTGCGATTAAATATTGATCTAATGCTTCAATATCATGTTTATCATTGATTTGATCAAGTTGCTCAATTTAATATCCCTCTTAAAACATCAGAGGGAAACATGTTGAGCTCTACCCTAGTGGGATTCACATTTTACCCCACATGTTGTAATTAGTTGAAATAGCACAGTAACCAGACTTGTCCTAAATCTGCATAAGGAAAAAACCAGTTAGATAAACAAAGCATATCATAGGTGTGTTTGATTACTCCTTTCTTATTCTGAGGGACACTATGGTATGTTCCTAGTTTATTGCTTGTAGACATTAGATTACACATTTACGAATGTTTTGCATATAATTTTGATCAAGGATCTTTCATTTCTCTAATAGCACTACTTTTATCCAATGTAGGAAACCTAGGAGTAGCGAGGAGGGTGTCAAATAGAAGCAGAGTAGTGGGAAGGATCGAGATGATGCGAGGCCAAGCCAACGAGATTCGTCATTCCACCAAGCAATGACGGGTCCCTTTTCGTTTTATATATAATTTATCTTTTGTTATCTATATGCGTATAAGATCTTCTTTACTAGCATTAGAATAACTAGTCCCTTTGCTTGTGAGGGACATTATACACTCATGATTATCAATAAATATTACATTTTCAATGTATATTGGTTCTCTTTCTTATTTTTTTGTAATTATAAAACTAGAATAAATGCAATTTGTTTTGACAATCTTCTTTATGCACATTAATGAACATTGCAGAACATGATGTATCTTTTAATGTTTAAATAAAAAACACAAAATAATAAACACTAAGTTACCTGATTTTAGCTAAAAGCTAAAAAATCAAGTAATACAAAAACCCAATTCTACGAGTGGTTTATGAAATGCATATGAAAGGTGGAAGCAATATGCTATTTCTAGAATATGAACTCATCTTGTGATGTGGGTGTTGGGTTTCTAACTAGGTATTTAAGTGCAACTTGACTTGAGTTGTTTTAGCTCATGGTTTTGTAATTATCATTTGATGGTTATGTGTAATACCCCTATTTATAGGGTGCTTGAGGTGGAGTTATTCATGTTGACTATGTAGATACTATTATGTTTCTTGATGATTTGAAAGTGTATTATAGTTATGTTTAAATTAATGAATAAAACATTGGATTTATTTAGACCATTGGATTTCTCTACTAAAAGGGTTTTCTTCAAGTACACCTATGTTATGATAATCTTTTTGTTTATGTTTCTATGCATTTCTCCTTTCCCTAATTATAAAGATATAAAATTTTCATTATACTCTCCTTTGAGATTAGCTTAGGAAGTGTTTACACATGCCTTACTTCTTGAAAAGTAGCCACATAAGTACGACAAGCATCTTATATCAATATAAGTGATGGAAATAGTGCAAATTTTTTAAATTAAACCCTTAACAGGGTTGAAGGGTATAAATTTGAAAAAACAAAAAAATCAAACAATGATTAAAAAATCCAAAAAAATGAGAAAAAGGATTAAAAAAAGTAAAGAAAAAAAATCGTCCTCTAGTGAAAACCACTTCGGTGGCGATTTGGGCAAGTACCTTGGAGAAAACCTAGCAATCAAATGCCTCACATAAATGAGCACCTCCATCTATCTTTGGTTATTTATCCTATCATTCTTTGCATCGCATCCATCCATCACATCATTCATCCCATTTATTCTATCACCCATCCAGAGCTGTATCATAGCTTGATATTGTGAGGTATCATATCCACTTTTAATACTATTTGGCATATTCCTATGGTTAACTTGTCCTACATATATTGAAGTAGTCTATTGTATCACATTTGGGGCAATTTTTTATGAATCAAACCAGGTTCTTGTATATCTTAAGGTTATTGGAAATATCATCAAAAACCCCAAAAAAAATCATAATATTGTACATATAAAATCCAAAAACATTCATAAAATTGTAAAGTCAAAATCCAAAACATCCTAAACACATCAAAATCCCTAAAAAGGTCAAAAAATTGAAAATCCAAAAATAGTACCACATCAAACTATGAGTCTTTGACCGTGAACATAGGAAAGGCCATCATTCATGTGCCGACAAGACACCCTAGGTCAGTCATTTAGGACTTTCATAATAAAATAAAAATCCATCAAGTGTTCATTTCTCTTCGGCAATAAGTCAAGTTAGTTGAACTATGTGGTCTCTACATGTATAATGTAGGCAAGGGTAATCCTTGATCAGCCCCCGAGGCCCCTAGGATAGTCTTATAGGTTATGTTCTTGGTTGGAAAGCTTAGAAAACCCCTAAACATTTGAAACAATATAAAACCCCTAAACAGTTGAAAACTCAGAAAACACAAAAACATCAAAAACTTAGAAAAAAAAAAAATAGAAAACACAAAAAACATTTGAAATTTTACAAAAACACAAAGACATTGGAAAATATTGGAAAACACTAAACAACCTCAAAAATATTGAAAACCAAAAACATTCACATAAACTAAATTAAAAACACCAAAACTAGCCTCAAAACATTTTCAAAACATCAAAAACATTAAAATATTCCAAAAAATCTAAAACCGTCCATCCCATTTCGCTTTCACCCACAATAAACCTTCACCCAATAAATCAATCATCACCTTCAACCTTTGGTAAAACAAATAGAAAGCAAGTATCGCAAGTCATAAAGTGAAAACATAAGTGTCAAAAATATAAATTCTATATCATAGGTAAATAAGTTAGTGAAGTTTGTATCAATGAATTATCACACACTTCATCCTAATAAAAAAATATGATAAAATTTCATAGGATGCATCCTTCTGACAATGGTCAACAACATCAGACATCACCTTAGTCATATTAAACTGGAAAGAGATATATATAACAATGAGTTTTTTTCTCAGATCTTTTCTTTTGATGTATCTCAATGACCCATTCCAAGTACCTCTGGATGATGTCTACCAAAATGATTTATAGAGAAAGGAATGGGGATTTTATCATAATATTTCATTTTGTATGCTTGTGGGTATTCTTGTAAAATAATCATTGTGCATACTTAGTTGTGTGTAGGGAGGTTTTTTGAAGTAGATTGTTCACTATTATGTATGCTTTGGTCTAATATATTCTAAAATTCTAAACTAGATTCCAACAAGGTTTCTATATGTCCAGGTTTGAACAAGAACTATCCTATTTGTTTGCAAAGTCAAATTCCTTTACACTAGATAAAACATCATCCTGGTTATCAATACCATGATGCATCATGTCTATGTGTTACATCAAACATAATGAATGACATAAATTCCTAATCCCAAGAAATGAGCAAATCATTCATCTCATCACTGTATCAAATAAAGTCTCACTAGATCCTAAAATTGTTGTACTTTTTCAGAATCGATGGTTAAATCATTCTTTCCATGCTAACCACGTATCATGACAGTCAACAAAATCATTATCATGCATCTATCCTACATCCACAAAATATCCATCATATACATCTCACATTATCATAACATATCATAATAATGGAAAACATAATCCACTACATCATCATTATCATTTAAGTTGTGAATAATATAGATTTGTTATTCTAAGAATCTTAATCCATTGCATTATCACTCATGAACATTCATAACATCCATACTATAAGAATCATCCATGTATACATCTATCTACATTCATATCAATACATCCATCATCATGATATCATAAATCACATCAGAAAAGTACACCAAAAGAAATGCATCCATCCATATCACCTGCATAAGCATATCATATCATAACATTCATCCCAATTTATATCATAAAAAAATACTAAAAAAGAAGGTAACACATCCATCCATTGCACCACATATCATAACATAACATCATATCATATCATGAAATTAAGGACATCGCATCATAAATTTGAATCATCTCTTATATATATCAAAAAATGATTACATTCCAACAAGGTTTATGTATGTCAAAATTTGAACAAGAACTATCCTATTTATTTGAAAAGTCAAAGTCCATTACACTAGATACAATATCATCCTCCTTATCAATACCATGATGCAACATGTCTATGTGTTACATCAAACATAAGGAATGACAGAAAGTCCTAATCCCAATAAATGAGTAAATCATTCATCTCATCATCGTATCAAATAAAGTCTCACTAGATCCTGAAATTGTTGGAATTTTTCAAAATCGTTGGTCAGATATTTAGGATGTATACATCTCACAATACCATCATCATGCATCTATCCTACATCCACAAAATATTCAGCATGTATACATCTCACATTGTCACAACATATCATAATAATGGAAAACATAATCCACTACATCATCATTATCATTTAAGTTGTGAATAATATAGATTTGTTATTCTAAGAATCTTAATCCATTGCATTATCACTCATGAACATTCATAACATCCATACTATAAGAATCATCCATGTATACATCTATCTACATTCATATCAATACATCCTTCATCATGACATCATAAATCACATCAGAAAGTACACCAAAAGAAATGCATCTATCCATATCACCTGCATTAGCATATCATATCATAACATCCATTCCATAGCATATCATAAAAAGATACTGAAAAAAAAAGGTAACACATCCATCCATTGCATCACATATCATAACATAACATCATATCATATCATGCAATTAAGGACATCACATCATAAATTTGAATCATCTCTTATATATATCAAAAAATTATTGTCATGGTACAATATCTAAATCAATGTGTATATCAAGATCAAAATTACAATATCCATGAGGCTATAAAAGTTGAGCCTATAAATGTATATATGTATAAATAATTAGGAAGATAATAAAAAAGTGTGTACAAGCTGGCTAGCCTTGGTGGCTGCTCAACTCCCCTCTAACTGATGGTCGATTCTCAACCCCAGGAGGTGCTCTACTCTATAAAAAATTAGGCTACCTCATCACTTGAGGGATATCTCTGTGATAATGCATAATATAGTATGCATCCTCTATGACGGCCTCCCTATACAAGTATGTTGACACTATTCATCCTTGGGATGCTACTATCACTACCTCAGGCTACTACCTCTACCCAATCTCCTGGGCCATTTGTAAGTCCAATTATTATCATAACTAATCCGAATGATCTCTCTAGGAAGTCATAACCTATAGCTAGTACCATAGCTAATCTCTCTCAATTGTGAGAGCTTATGCCTATGGATCTGGCTATTGTATGGGTGGAGGAGGCAGTGGTGCCCTCAAAAATTTTCAATCCTATTGTCGTCGGTCTTGGTGACCCTGATCTAGCTACTGCTAATGATGCCCATCCCTTGGCACATGTTCCTTGTCTTAATCCTACTATTTCCCTCGGCCTCACCCCCGATATCGGCCACCATCTTAGTAACAATCTTGGCCTTTACCTTTGCCTATGCCTCTAGGGTATCCCATCCCTGGGTCTGTCAAGTGCACAAGTGGCCTGAATCATGCATCGTATCCTAGCATAATTCCTACATCTAGATGCCCTAGCCATAATCCCTTGGCTGAGAAACAAGCTGTCTAGACCCATTGACCGTGACTGCAGGGTCAATTTGTGCCCACTAAACCTCCCTCTGAGATCTCATCAAGACTACTATATAATCATTGAAAGGTATATCCTGACCTCCCCAAACTATTTGGTAATGCATTCTGGGAGATACCACTCTATCATCGTATTCTCTTGCCCCTACATATAATGAGTCTAGCAAGAAAAATATAGCTATTGTTGCTCATCATACATTGCAATAACCTATATGCACGTACTCCATCATAATATGTTCATGTCATTAATCACACAATGCCAATATGGTAGACCTATAGGATTGGTGTGCTATATTTTCAATGGAATGTGGTATCTGAAAATGATGGGCTCATCCTCATGAATGTCTTCTAAAACAACTAGTGCTCTCAACACTGCAATATGCTCATATGCCCAAATGTGTAGTAGTGTAACATCTACTCTGATGCTCCTACCCTCACAGTACATAGCTTGGTGCATGTCATGGTACAAACTCGCAAGAAGAATTGGATCCCATGTGAACATAACAATCCTACTAATCATCACCTCCCATACAACCCCCAGTCAAGACTAAAGCCTCTACCCTATTGGCTGGGGGAAATCATGCCAAAAATTAGTGTTGCAACAAACAATATAAAAATTGGCACCCAGCCATGATATAGATCAAGATCTATTTGCGTGCTCACCAAAATAATTTTACCTTTGTGTAGAAGAGAGCAACACACATCCCTCTTGGCATTAGTGCCATAGATGAAATGCTTTCCATGTATTGGCAATTATAGTAAGTGCCACACATCCTCAAGTATGATAGTAGCCTCACCGGTGGAAAAATGAAATGAAGAGGTCTTCTTCTACCATCTCTCAATGAGCACATTCATCATCACCAAATGCATTCCGACCTCTGGAAGGAAAGAGATGGAACCTAGTCCAAGCATCCCTAGTCGCTCCACCTCTAAGTCATCAGAAGTATCTAGTTGCTCCTAAAATTTTATAATGGTGCTCTCCCAAAATCAATGGCAAAGTCCATCCTCCTGCACGCATTGCACACACAACATCAATTTTTTTTTTAAATGAAAAACTTATCAAAATGTGATACTTTGCACCCTAAAACATCAAAAGTGTCATTGAAATCAATAGAATCATTGTTTTTGGTGTGTGCCACTACATCAATTTGGGAGGTGCATTGCCAATCTAGTGGCTTGCATTGTGTTACTCAATAGTGAATCAAAATTTGTATGCATCGCTAAAACTAAAAATTGGGGTGCATCACCATATGTTGTGTCACCCACTGCTTTTGAGTGTCGTTCAACCTAAAATTCTTATGTGTCGCTATATTAAAATCATGACACCCTAGTCAAACATGTCACTAGAGTAAGAAAAGGTGGTGCACTGCCAAATAGTAAGTGTGTAAGTAAAACATCAATAGTGATGCTTGCAATGCATTTTGCACGTCAATATATAGTGATTCTCCTAAAAACCTAATTTTGATGTGCTAAATTAAATGCACCTAAATGCGAAAATCAAGGCAAGTTTTGAATCACATACCCAGGGTCTTGCATTTGCTCGACATTGGTACTCTCGAAGATGCTCAAAAAGGTGAAGAGGAAGCACATAGTGAGCCATCTTGCCATGGTGGAAAATCTCCAAATGCTTAAAATATCTAAAGGTTGAATGCACAAATGAATTGGAAGTGCACCCTTCTCACCTATTTAAGCTTAAAAATTATAGTTTTTTTGGCCTAATTTGAGCAAAAATCTAGGGTTTTTGGCCTATTTTACCTATTTTCACAATGTGCAACCTATTTTGAGTTATTTTTTGTGTTTTTGAGGCCATTTTTGAAATCTTGGGGCCTATTTTAGCTCCTGAACCTATATTTTACCTTTATCGAGAGATCAACACAAATTCAAAATTTTTTCCTGATCTCTAGAGGGGGTAGGGAACCAACTTATTCCTTCCACTAGGGCAACAGTGGGGCATCCAAAAATTTGAATATATTTTTTTTTATCTAAGCAATAGTTTTAATCTGAAAGGTGACAGTCTTTGAACCAATGTAGAAAGTACCTTGCTTCAAAGAAAGGCAAAATGTGGACAGTTAAAAATTTCTTGATTGATATCACACACTTGAATATGATATACTAACATCGTTTCATCCTAAAATCCATCCTCTTTTCGCTTAATCAAATAAATTATTCTAGCTATTTAATTAATTGCATCATTTTCATCTATTAATCTAATTGACCAAATTAGGTTAATTCACCCCCTTCCACACTAACATTTCTTCTTGTTTAGGGTATGTGTAGGAGCATCATGGAAAAAATTGGCCCTTAAGTGGTGAAAAATTTAGAAAAATTAGAGTTAGGCAACTTGACGTAAAAATTTCAATAAATTATCTATATTATTTCAAAAATATGTAAGCATAGAATCTATAGAAAATTGAATGCAGTTTCTAAACTACAAGGTTTATTTTAAAAAAAGAAAATTCTATTTGGTGGAAATTTGAAATTTCAATGTAGTAGTACTTAAATTTTAGGGAAAAAATAAGAAATAGGTGTCTGTCTGACCACCCTAACCACAATAAAATGATAATATTTTATACATAAGTAGAGGACTCATGTAAGGATGTGATGCATATTTTTTTGTAATGTTTTTCCAAGTAAATAATTAATTAGGAATTTTTAATTACAACTTTTAAAAAATATAAAAAACTCATATGTCTGACCACCTTAACTTGGTCGAAACTTCATGAAATTCATTTTTTTTCTTTTAATCCTATAGTATGCGAAGTATAGAATGTGATGCATGTTTCTGATTCAAAAAATGTGATACCATTTGAAAGTTGTAGATGTTTTTCAATCAACCTATCAATTAGCACTTTAGTCATCATTCAAATAGAAAATGAATAATAATTATTTATTAAATTCAAAGTAAAACATAATTTATATTGGTGGAAAGATGAGAATCTCTTTTAGAAACCCTTTTTGTTTCATCAATTTTGGGTAAAAGAAAAGTCATCAGCCACATACCCTACACATACCCTTTAGTTAAATAATACAAATTATTTAATCTAATACCTAAGTCTTCTTATTTAATTAAATAACCCTAAGCTATTTAATTAAATATCATATCATATCTCTATTTACATTAAATCATTTATTTAATGAATATCATATAATTCCCCTAATTTGGATAGTTAAAACTTGGTTTTAATTATCAATTTGCTAATTAAATCTAATCCTCCCACTTGTAAGAGAATATTCCAAGAGAATATTCATCCTTTGCATATTCCTCCTAAAAGGAATATTCTCATGGAATATTCATTCCACTTTGCACACTAATTTTTGTTTTTTAATTAACTAAATCGCTAATTTTCCTCCAAAAGGAGAATATTCTTCGTTGTAACATAATTTCAACAAACTTCTTGTGCAAGTTTTGAAATTTTGTTTTTTTATATGATTGTGATCACTTGATTAAATATCGACATGCACCCTTAACCCTTGATAGGAATCCATGATCAATGCCTCCATCTTCTCTATATTTTGACCATTGATTGATTCTTTCAATCTTGACCATTAGTTTCATTTTTCCTATTCTATATATAGACCTTGCATCTATTGAATAGGGATCCATATTTTAATAGTAAACTTATGTTGTTAAAATCACTCTCATCTTGTATCCATATTTTATGTTTTAAAGGTGTTTTAGGTTAATTTCTTGCATCATATTAGCTTAGAGCATACATTAATGGATTCCACGGTAACTTAGTTGCATACATTTAGTATATTTTGAAATTAGGGTTTTAATCTTTCAAATCTTGGACTCATTTAGAATAAATTTTCATACACATACATCGATCATTATAGCACCCATCATCTTAAAATATCTTTCATCATGTTTTACAACACATCTTTCATCGATTCTCTTCAATAGAATCGATCAAAACAAGCTCATTATCCAAGGGATTGGGAAAGGGTTGCCATTGCACATCAATGTGACAACACTCCCCTAATAGCAAAATTTTTAATGCCTTAGAGTAGATGTTTATCAAGATTTCATATTTAAATATCTTAGTTTTAATGGCTTCTTTATCTTTGTTTAAATTGAATGATATTATTGGATTGATGCTTAGTGGCTTAATTTTGCTTCAAATCCTTATGGATCAAGTGTAGTTAGCCTATATTATGTCATTGGTCACACTTATATCCTCTTATTGGTCCTCTCTTGGAGACATCAGGTATGATGTTCCCTAAGTTAAGACCTTACATGAACTAAGAAAAACCCCTTTGAAAGTACCTTACACTATTTTGCATTTACAATAATTGCTATATGGCCACTTTGCATAACACACTTTGCTTACCTATGAAGCCATCCTATTTGTTCATGGGTGTTAGCATACAAATTTTTTGTTGCCTCATGAATTTTGTTGTTCATGTTGTGTGGCACCTAGGCATGTGGAGGATCATAATGGAAAAAAACAGACCCTTAAGTGGCAAAAAATTCAGAAAAATAAGAGTTGGACAACTTGACGCAAAAATTTGAATAAGTTATCTATATTATTTCAAAAATATGTAAAACTATAATTTGTAGAAAATTGAATGTAGTTTCTAAACTACTAGGTTTTTTTAAATAAAATCTATTTAATTGAAAATTTGGAAATTTCAATGTAGTAGTACTTAAATTTTAGGGAAAAAATTAAGATGTAGGTGTCTATTTGACCACCCTAACCACAAGAAAATGATAATATTTTTTTATAAGATTTTAGATATAAGTAGAGGACTCATGTCCGGATGTGATGCATATTTTTTTGTAATTTTTTTCCAATTAAATAATTAATTATGATTTTTTTATTACAACTTTTAAAAAGTATAAAAAACTCATATGTCTAACCACCTTAACTTGGTCAAAACTTCTTGAAATTCAAATTTTTTAATCGGGTATGTGCAGGATCATGATGGGCCAAAAGTGGCAATATTATAGGTATTTGTAGGGTATATGGCTGATGACTTTTTTTTTACCAAAAATTGATGAAATGAAAAAGGTTTTTAGAGGATATTCTCATAATTCCACCAATATAAATTATGCTTTAATTTGAATTTAATAAATAACTATTATCCATTTTCTATTAGAATTATGACTAAAGTCTGATCGATAGAGGTGATTGAAAAACATCCTATAACATTCAAATGGTATCACATTTTTTTAAATGCAGTATGCATCACATTCTATGCTTCACATACTATAGGATTAAAAAAGAAAAAATAAATTTCATAAAGTTTTGACCAAGTTAAGGTGAGTCCCAGATCTCCCCCCACCCTGCTAATATTTTTTCCACAGAAATTTAAGTCTACTACATTTGAAATTTCAAATTTTCACCAGTAGATTTTTATTTTTTTAAAATAAACCTAGTAGTTTAGAAACTACATTCAATTTTCTACAAATTCTATTGTTACATATTTTTGAAATAATATAGATAAGTTATTCAAATTTTTATGCCAAGTTGCCTAAAACTAATTTTTTTGAATTTTTTGCCACTTAAAGGCCTGTTTTTTCCATGATGATCCTGCACATACCCAATCCTATAGTATGCGAAGCATAAAATGTGATGCATATTTTGGATTCAAAAAATGTGATACCATTTGAAAGCTATAGATGTTTTTCAATCAACCTATCAATATCAATTAGAACTTTAATTATAATTCAAGTAGAAAATGAATACTAATTATTTATTAAATTCAATGTAAAGTATAATTTATATTGGTGGAAACCTAAGAATCTCCTTTAAAAACCCTTTTCATTTCATCAATTTTGGGTAAAATAAAATTTATCAGCCACATACCCATCATATTGCCACTTTTTAGCCCATCATGATCCTGCACATACCCACCTTATCAAATTTATCAGGAGGTATAGGGTATGTGCAGGATCGTGATGAGCCAAAAAGTAGTGATATGATGGGTATAAGTAGGGTATGTGGATGGCAACTTTTTTTTACCCAAAATTAATGAAACAAAAAGTGTTTTTAAAGGAGATTCTCAGCTTTCCACCAATATAAATTATGCTTTACTTTGAATTTAATATATAATTACTATTCATTTTCTATTTGAATTACGATTAAAGTCTGATTGATAGGACTGATTGAAAAACATCTATAGCTTTCAAATGGTATCAAATTTTTTAAATCCAAAACATGCATCACATTCTATGCTTCATGTACTATAGGATTAAAAAAAATGTATTTCATGATGTTTTGACCAAGTTAAGGTGGTCAGACATACAATTTTTTATATTTTTTAAAACTTGTAATAAAAAAATCATAATTAATTATTTAATTGGAAAAAAATTACAAAAACATATGTATCACATTGGGACATCAGTCCTCTACTTACATCTAAAATCTTATAAAAAATATTATCATTTTTATTGTGTTAGGGTGGTCCAACACCTACTTATTTTTTTTCCTGAAATTAAGTACTATTGCATTGAAATTTCAAATTTTCACCAAATAGATTTTAAAAAATAAACCTAGTAGTTTATAAACTACATT
Organism: Sequoia sempervirens; assembly: GCA_007258455.2. NCBI lineage: Eukaryota > Viridiplantae > Streptophyta > Pinopsida > Cupressales > Cupressaceae > Sequoia > Sequoia sempervirens. The sequence goes on along the minus strand of VDFB02075321.1, from coordinate 93,082,912 downwards.
CAATTTTCTATAGATTCTATTGTTACATATTTTTGAAATAATATAGATAACTTATTCAAATTTTTACGTCAAGTTGCCTAACTTTGGTTTTTCTAATTTTTTTGCCACCTAAGGGCCTATTTTTTCCATGATGATCCTGCACATACCCTATAGCTTTAGCATGGGTAGTATATATAGGAGAAAACCTTAGGCATGCTTTCCCATAGCCACTTGCTTGTCTATGTGGGAACATACTAGATCTAGTGTGTATGTTTCTCACTTCTCACTATGAGCTCACCTAATGGATACTAGATTCCACTAGTTCGTGTGAGAATGTATTTTGTCTGCATATTGGACACCATGTTGCACTTGTGAACATTTTTTTTGGAAAAAAAACTAAGATTTGATCCACATCGAGTTGGACAAATAGTTAAGGCTTTATCCACCTTCTTTTTCTTTTTCATTCTTCCTTATGTCTTTGGAAGTGTATGCTTGTATCTTGTTGTTGCTTCATACATCATTCACATGCATGTTCTTTTGTACCTATTTTTGTTTGCCATAGGATCTCAATCTTGGGGAGTTGATCATCCCTCTTGATCATTTCCATCCTATCTCGCTAGAATTGGCACACTTGGATCCCATTTGATGTGAATTTGTCTACTTTACTGTGAGTTTGACGCAAGGTCATCCTCTCACTAAAGTGGGGCCTAAATGTAGTGTAGAAAATTGTATCCCTTGACACTCTCAGACTTGTTTTGGCCCTCCTTGTTAAAATTAGGTTTATTTATGTCTTAATTGGTCCTATTTTGTATCCACAAGCCTAATTATATGCATTTTTCTTAAGATAATCCTGACATATCACAAATGACAAATCATAATTTAAGTTTTGAGGTTATGTGTACCAAATCGAGGGACTTAGGACTCATATGCCCCTCTAGGTATATGGGTCCCACCTATGTCACGAGACTTGATTTTAAGTTTTGCATTGAACTTAACAATTCTTGGAGATTTTGTCCTAAGTTTTAACCACTTTGACTCATACGCCAAACATGGCTTATGAGTCCTGCTTTAACCTGGACCTATTTTAAATAAAATTCTTGATGGGATTTCATTTCCCTAGATCTGATGTTGTCTTGAAGTGTTATTGTAAGTGAGGGGGACCAACCATGTTCAAGGCCCCAGGTCATGAAAAGCCAAGAGTAGAAGGCTGCCCTAACTTACCTCAGCTTAAAGGTGTATTTTTAAAATGAGGGATGAGAATGATGAGGACTATAAGCTCCTTCAACCACTTTGGAGACTTGAAACCCAGAAAGGGGCTAGGTGAGATAGTTTTGGGTTCTACACTGTGCCTTAGGTAGCTCTCTACCTAAGGACAAAAGCATGGTTTTGGGACAATAGCACGACACGCTAGTGTCTCTCAAATGCGTTGGCGTCCTTATGACCAGAGGACCAAAAAATCAATGTGAACCACTAGAAAATAGGTTGATGGCCTAGCTATTGAATTCAAAAGGGACCAAACAAAGCTATAAATTAAGACAAATATGAACGAATATGATAAAGAAAATATATGAGTTAAGGAGACAAGAATGATCTCACAAAGGTACTCATTCCCCAACTAGCTCCACAAAGCACATCCACCTACACACACGAAGGAGGAAAATTTGTGGGTTGCTGTATAGGGGTCTTCCTTAGTCTAACCCCCATTTTGGTGTTTTCACCTCCACGGAGAGCCAAGATAGCAATATATGGAGAAAAAGTATGATAAAGCAGAATGAAAGTAAAGAACATAATAACTTTATAAATAGTAATGTGCTAATCAACCAAATCTTAGAGGATAGGAGTGAAAAGCTTACCACCTCCACCAGAAGCTCACTACCTAATGGAGTAAAAAATGAGAGGACTCAAGCCCTTGTTGCCATGGTGTTGTTACACATTTTCTCTATGGAGTTGATGGAGTGAAAAGTGTTGCTTGAGAGTTGGGAGTGTCAGAAGTGAATACTTAAAAGGTTACTTGAGCTTGTGAAGAAAATGAATTGAATGCTTAGAGGATTGTAGAAGGATTAAATGAAGGAATGAAGAGTGAATTTGAAGGTGGGATGAGAAAAATGGCCATATTCAAGTAGGTTGGTTGAAGAGGGGCATTACAAATCAACCCCAATGGGAAGTGTAACACCTTTGCTGGCTTCAAATGTAGGAATTTGTGAGGGACGTAAGTGTTCTTGGTAGGTGCACCTGACAGTTATTCTTCTACCAACACACAAAATAGATGCCAAGTGGAACGAATGCAGTGGGTTGATGTGGATTTTTTCCTTTGAATTTGGTTTTCTAAGGTGAGGAAGCATAAAAGGGGAATTTTCTTAAGGAGTGCAAATACACTCCTATACATTTTTCTCCCACTTTAGCAAGCATGAATACTCATGAGTGATTGGATAAAGTAGATTGGAAAGGTAGTAGAGTTAGAAATGTATACCTAAACCATCAAGGAAGCAAACTGTGATCTAGAAAACTCAAATGCGCAAGGTAGGAAAATGACTTCATAGCCCAATAGAACAATGAAGCTAAAGAATGAAAGCAACTTACAAGCTCATAGACCTACAAGAAGGAAAACCCCAAGATCTCTCACATGAAGGAAGCTTCGAGAAGAAAGCACCTCACATGCTCGCAAACCTGTAAGGAAGGTGTGCTACAAGACCTCTCACATGAAAGATACTCAGAAAATTGTCTTATAGAGTTGTAGACCTATAAGGAAGCATCCCACAAGATCTCTCACATGGAGTAAACCAGGAAATTTCCCTACAGACCCATAGACCTGCAGGGAAAGTGTCCTTCAAGATCTCTCACATGAAGGAAACCTAGGAAAGTGACTTACAGGCCTACAGACCTGCAAAGATATATCACCCAAGATCTCTCACATGGAGGAAACCCAAGAAAGGGGACTCTGTAGAGTCAAAAATTGGCTTAAAAGGAACACCTATGAAGGAACATGTTTACTCATAGATAGAACATGTCAGAAAGCGACCATGTGGGAAAGTAAGTAGATAGTCGCGCAAACCATCAACAAGTTGGAAAACATTCAAAGAGGTCCCTTAGGAACCTGATCTAAAGAAGGGATCCACTCAAGGGGCACGTTGTTCAAAAGCATGAAAGAGATGCTTCTTTCTCGAATCAATTCATCATCAAGGAATCCTTTTGAAATATGTTCACTTCATCAAAAAATTCAAAAGGAAGAAGATTCCCCCACGCGAGGGGAAGGTCAAAGCTGCTCCAAACAAGAAGGAATGTTCTCAATTTCTTTCTTTACAAACCCATGATGAAGGAAACATGTTCCATTGGGGTTTCAAGTTAAGAATGTGATTCCTGAAAGGAAGTTTGTGAAGATTATTGAGAAAATATTCGTTGGCAATGAATGCATTTTTCAAAACTCAAAATTTTTTAGAAGTGGGATTGTCACACATGAAAGGGAAAACTCAAGAAAAGAATATAAACACAAGGCATAGGGGTAGCCTGATATTTTGGGGTCAAAACTGCTTATATATATATAATGAATTGTCATCAACCCCCTACTATATCAGACCATTTGAAGAATGCATGAGAAGACAAAGTAAAAATAAAAAAATAGGGTCAACATGGAAGGGAAGCCTAAATGCCCCCAATGCTTTGCATCATCCCCAATTTTTCAAAAATCAAGTCAAAAACATGGAAGAATGATGATACAAATAGAAGAAGGTTCATGACACAAAAACCACACCTGTATCCAAGCACCAACAGGGGTGACAAGGGTCATCCAGGCACACATAGCATGATAACAGGGGATCACATCACAACACACACACACATCTAATCAAAAGATAAAGAATGGGCCTCCTCCTAACACTTCTCAATCAAGAGGTCATCTGCTTCCCACTCTAGATCATCGTAGGGAGAAGGAGGATGAGCCTGCAATGGTGGATTGTTAATAGGAGGAGCGTTCAACCCTCTGACAATAGGGGATAAGGAAGAGGGTACCATAAGGTCCTCTCCACTATGCTCTTGTGGTGCTAAGGTTAGTGATTTCACAAAGATCACTGACAAGGCCGAAACCTCATCCAAAGAGTTAAACATGCACTTAATAGGAGTGCCATTTTTTACCTCAATCAATGGACAAGGTTGCACCCGAGATTCACCACTAGGCTTGTCGAGTGATTCTGGAGTGGTGACAAACTCAAGGGAAGCTAGGACTGGTTCCATCACTAGAATAGAACAAGTTAATGTAGGACCACCTTTCAGAGAAGATGGGATCCTCTTATGTCCTTTGCTTGAAGGACCACTCTCCACCTTCTGCTCCATTGAGGGATGTGAACTCCCCACAGACGAGGCGAGAGAGGTGCAGAGGAAGAGGAGGAAGAGAGAACCACAGTAGATATGACTAAAGTGTTCATCATATCTACGAGTTTCCAGAAAGGTGAGAAATCCAGAAGGGACATCAACAGAGGTGGCTCCATCAAAGGAGTGATTAACACATGCACCTTTTTATGGTCAATCACATTCGTACTCACAGTGGAAGCTACAAGCAATATAAAACCAAATTGAATAAAAGCAGAGGGGAGGAGAGAGGAGGACGTGGAAGGAGGCCCTGATGCAGGGTCAGTCATCTCCTCTTCCTTCCTCTATAAGGAAGCCTACTCAGACACGAGAACCTTTCGTCAACGCTTGCACTCATGTGCAATGTGCTTTCTATAACTCTCTGAACTGGAGGTTAGAGGCATTGAAGGAAAAAAAGGCTCTTATTCAGCCATGGGAGTGTCCGCTATAGTTGTTTCTAGTGGAGGAATAGACTCATGAATGGGAGTAGGAGCATCAAGTTGAGAAGTAGTGGGCATATTTGGCTCAAGTGCCTCGGTACTAGGCCTTTTCCTATTTATTTCTTTTGGAGCAGTAGCGGTAGGAGGCTACAGAGGTCGAGACAAAGGATTCCATCCAGGGACCTTTTCCTCTACCATACAAATAGTAAGAAGGTTCTAGTGGCTTAGTAGGGAGGCCTGATATCCTAAAATTGGGTCTATGCCAAGGAGGGATCATTGTAGTTACCGAGGAAAAGTCAGGAATGTGCAGGATCATATGGGCCAAAAAGTGGCAATATGATGGGTATGTGGTTGAAGACTTTTTTTTACCCGAAATTGATGAAACGAAAAGGGTTTTTAAAGGACATTCTCATCTTTCCACCAATATAAATTATGCTTTACTTTGAATTTAATAAGTAATTATTATTCATTTTCTATTCAAATTACGACTAAAGTTCTGATTGATAGACTAATTGAAAAACATCTATAACTTTCAAACGGTATTACATTTTTTGAATCCAAACATGCATCACATTCTATGCTTCACATACTATAGGATTTAAAAAAGAAAAAATGAATTTCAGAAAGTTTTGACCTAGTTAAGGTGGTTAGACATAGGAGTCTTTTATATTTTTTAAAATTTGTAATAAAAAATTCATAATTAATTATCTACTTGGAAAAAAATTACAAAAAAATATGCATCACGTCAAGACGTGAGTCCTCTACTTATATCTAAAATATTATAAAAAAATATTATCATTCTATTGTGGTTAGGGTGGTCAGATAGACAACTACTTCTTATTTTTTCCCTAAAATTTAATTACTACTACATTGAAATTTCAAATTTTCACCAAATAGATTTCTTTTGTTTTAAACAAACCTAGTAGTTTAGAAACTACATTCAATTTGCTAAAGATTCTATTCTTACATATTTTTGAAATAATATAGATAACTTATTCAAATTTTTATGTCAAGTTGCCTAACTCTAATTTTTCTTATTTTTTTGCCACTTAAGGGCCTATTTTTTCCATGATGATCCTGCACATACCCATTCAGGTTTTCTCATCTAATACTCCTCCCAAGAAAGGGGAGAGGATGAGTCATCCTGAGAGGAGACAAACTTTTCCTTCCCTTTCAAGAAGAGTAAGCAGTTGGCTGTTGTGCTACAGGAAGAGCCAACTTTGGTTGACCTTTGTCACCGGTCTTATATTTTACATAGTTTTTGTAAAGTAGGTCCATTCTTGGAGGAAGTAGACCAACCAAGGTGGGTCAAAAGTGGTCTAATGAATATCCCCCATGGGACACCAAAGTATGTGAACAAACAATTTTGTAGCTAGAATTCTATAGGCTTCTCTTGCACTCTTAGGATCTTCCACCTAAAAGGAGAGAGATACAATAACCCCAAAACTGAAGTGGTTCACCCAATATAATGTATGTGTGTTATAATTAATGCTAAATGAGAAGATCTAAATGCAACTAAGCAATGTAATTGATTGATTATGAATGAAAAACCCAAGGAATGTAAAATGTTTGAAAATATAATGTGATATGTAGAAAATAGAATGGAGAAGTAAACTAATGAAAACATAATCAAGCAAGGTTGAACAGAGTGCACTTGGGTAGTGGATGATGAATCTAGAGTGTCCTGAATGCTAACAAAAATTAGTGAAAATTGTGTGATCGATTTTAAGTGCAAAATAAATGTATAATTGTAGATTAAAAAAAAATCAAACAAACCAATGAAACTTTAAATCAAAGCATAAAATAAAGGAAAGAAACGCAGACTTTGTTTATGCTTCAAAGATGTTCCATTGTCCTCTATCGTCAGTGTTTTTGTCGATTCCAACTTGCTCTCAGATCTAATGCTAGGCTCAACAAACATTATTCCTAAAGAACGAGATTAAAGATGATGATTGTATTCTATGCTATGATATGATTAACATGCATGATTGCTAGAAATGAAAGATTACAAAATTCTATAAATACTAAAGCTGATAATGACAATGCTAGAATGCTAGAATGCTAGAATTCAATTAAGCTCTAATGTGTGTATATGTGTAAGTAACCAATGCTTGGATTTGCAAGGGTATTTATTGAGCTTTCAAAAGATTTTGATTGGATGCTGCAATCAATGGCTGTGAAAATTCTTAGCAGATCGAATGGTCAAAGATGAATAAGACTCGAGAGAAAAATAGAAGAAAACTAGAAATCAAGATTTGCTTCCTTTTTCGGGGAAGAGATAAGATGAGATGATAAAGATGAATTGTAAAAATCATCTTTTTGTGAGATTGAGGAAATATTTTGAAGATAAATAATGAATTTATCAAATTCATTATTCATTTATTGGTGACATGAAAGATTTTCTTAATTAAATAAAACATTTAAATAAGATTTTAAGAATAATGGAGGATTTCATAATTAAATAAAATATTTAATTATGATTTGAAAATATATGAAGGATATTTAATTAAAGATATGAAGAGATAATATGAGATGATAAAAATCATCTTTTTAGAAGATTTTGGAAAGATTTAAGAAGATAAATAATGAATTATACATTCAATTATTTATTTATGGAAGAGATAAGATGAGATGATAAAAAATCATCTTTTTAGAGGATTTTGGAAAGATTTAGGAAGATAAATAATGAATTATAAATTCAATTATTTATTTATGGGTGGCATGTAGATCTTTCTCAATTAAATAATCATTTAATTAAGATTTGAAGAATAATAAAAGATTTCATAATTAAATAAAATATTTAATTATGATTTGAAAAGATATGAAAGATATTAATTAAATAAAGATATTTAATTAATTTTTTAAAGAAATGACATGTAGATGAAATTAATTAAATTAATTATTTAATTAATTAGAAGAAATACTTTGAATAGGAGAAAGGAAATATTTTAAATTTAATTAAATCAAAAGACTTAATTAAATTCAAAAGGTGATAATTAATTAAGATAAATAAAGGTTATTTATTTAATTAATTAAGTAGACATATGAATATGAAATAATTAAATAAAGTGAATTTATTTAATTAAGGTGAAAGAATAAAGTGAATGAACAATATAATTAAATTAAATAAGTTTAATCATATGTAGAGGACTTTGGAGAAATTAATTAAATAATAAATATTTAATTAAATGCCAGGATTAATTAGACATGGCCAATTTTATGCATATACATTTTGCCCCTCTTTGAAGTGATGTGTGAAATGCATTGCTTCAAAGAAAATATTCCTTCTTTTGAAATTTGTTGCATTTGATTTTTCCACTAGTCGGAAAATTTTAACTGATATGCCCCTGATTAAAAAAAATGTGCCTGATATTGATGATGCCCACTCGGGAGGTAAATCACTGATGATAAGAAAAATGTTTAGTTGATGATGAAATTCAGATGATGAGAGGGATGTAGTAATTTAGCTCCTGATAATTGATGAAAGAATGATGATGTATATTGCTTCTTTGGTCAATAGATAGATAAATTGTCTTGTCATCATGTTGATATGGATATAAATGATAGAAGATCTGATAAATGATGAATTGATAACTTTTCTTCCCAAAATAGAAAACAAAGAGTAGATAGCTAATAAATTTGTTTCCATTGAATGAAAAATAAAGAGTAGAATGATTGATATGACTTTTGGGTATGTGCAGGATCATCATGGAAAAAACAGGCCCTAAAGTGGCAAAAAACTTAGAAAAATCAGAGTTAGGCAACTTGACATAAAAATTTCAATAAGTTATCTATATTATTTCAAAAATATGTAAGAATAGAATCTGTAGAAAATTGAATTTAGTTTCTAAACTACTAGGTTTATTTTAAAAAAAGAAAATTCTATTTGGTGGAAATTTGAAATTTCAATGTAGTAGTACTTAAATTTTAGGGAAAAATAAAGAAGTAGGTGTAAATGGACAACCCTAACCACAATAAAATGATAATATTTTTTATAATATTTTATACATAAGTAGAGGACCATGTAAAGGATGTGACACATATTTTTTGTAATTTTTTCCAAGTAAATAATAATTATGATTTTTTATTACAAATTTTAAAAAATATAGAAACTCATATGTCTGACCACCTTAACTTGGTCAAAACTTCATGAAATTCAAATTTTATTTTTTTAATCCTATATTATGTGAAGAATAGAATGTGATGCATGTTTTGGATTCAAAGTAAAGCATAATTTATATTGGTGGAAAGCTGAGAATCTCCTTTAAAAACCCTTTTCATTTCATCAATTTTGGGTAAAAAAAATGTCCTCAACCACATACCCTACAAATACCCATCATATTGCCACTTTTTGGCCCATCATGATCCTGCACATACCCTTCTTATAAATTTACTTTCTGCGATAGAAAAAAAATAGTAGATGATGTGATTGAAAATATATTTGCATTCGTGACTGAAGTACAAATAGGAAGATGATTTGATTGTTGATAAGTTTTCTTTCCTGAAAAAGAGAACAAATAGTAAATGATGATAGAGTAGATTGATTTCATATTTAGATAGATAGATTTTGCATTGATTTCATGATATGAGTCACTTAGATAGAGCATTTTTTATGGTTCACTGATAAGGATCACTAATAGATAGATATCGGTTGTGATTGCATGATATGAGGCATTGACAGATAAATCACATGATATGAATCATTGATAGATAGAGAGATTCAGATTGACCTTTGCATAGTTGAGGTGTGTCGAGACCACACAAAAATCTTGGGGCAGGAGGTGCAAGAGGTGGTGGACTTCCAAAAATGATAGATTGCCAGGGAGGTTGAGCATTATCGGATTAGATACGAGGAGTTGTGCCCTCCCGAATGCAAAGATCCTTACCCTCGATCCCACATTAGATCCAGGAATAGATCGCGGACTACAACACACAGTAGAGGGGTCACAGGGCCGCGATAGGATCCCGACGTAGGGGGTAGTGGTAGGCCACCATCCTCTAGACCAACTCCATCAGGGGGCACCACTAGCCAGCCTTGATATGTGATTTTTTTTAATGATGTAGTATTATGGATGTACTTCACATATGTACATCATTTTTGGAGCATGTACATTGTTTCTGATCATATCTTATTTATCTCTCTAGACTTTTTAGTTTCATTGGACATTGGACATTTGTATATATTTTTTATGAGCGATGATATGTAGTGGCGATGAGTTTTGATGATGTGCATTTTTTATGTGATGATGTGATGATGATATGCATATGCATATGTTTGCATATGTTATGAGATGGATTTTTGATGCTTTTGATTGTTTGATGACTAACATGATATGTAGGATGATTCATGCTATGATTGTGATTTGTGATGTGTACTAATGATGTCATGTAGGTGGATGACCTAGGATGTCTGATTATGAGAGTGTGCACAGAGATATATGATATGTTTATGAAAAATGATGTGGAAATGTAATGTATGCATGGAATGTTTGTTATTGGATTTTTCAAATGCAAGAAATAATGATGATGTGATGAAAAATGGATGTTCATTTTTATGAGATGCATCATGAATTTGTAGTATGTATATGATTTAGGAAAAGAAATGATATGTGAAATGAGTCAAATGTTTATGGGAAAAATGTCATGATAGATAAATGATATGAAAATGATAGATGAGTGCAATAATGGGATGAAATGTATGATGTAATGAACTGATGATGAAATGATAAATGATAAATGATAATGATATGAAATAATAAATGAAAATGATAAAATGATAAATGAAAATGATATGATAAAATAATGATAAATGATGAAATGATAATGATAAATGTTATGAAATAATAAATGATAATGATATGGAATGATGATGAAATGATAAATGATAAATGATAATGATATGTACAGGATCCAGATGAAATGATAATGATAATGAAGATGAAAGATGATAAATGTCTGAATGTCCTCCACAACTAGTCCAAAGAGACATGATAGTCATTGATGTTATTGATCAACCCTTTAAAGCTCTTATGCAAATCCAGTATGCACATATGTACAATGATCTAAATGAAATGCAATGAAATGAAACCAACCATTTGTTGAGCCTTTTGTTAGCTTTCTTGAATCATCATAGAGCATTTTAAAATGTTGGAAGTATGTACAAGCATCAGAGGGGAAATTAGCACCAATGATGACCTAAGTACAACGTTCATAATTGTTAATATAGCAAGTGAACACAAGCATCGAGGTATAATTGAACCAAGGTAACCCGAGTATTTCTTGCATAAATAGACAAAGATTAACCACTTTTTGATGCAAATTTTGAACTGTCATTAATGATATGTTTGGAAAATCATGTCTCAAGACATATTTGCAATAGATTGATAGTTACCCTCAAGACAATAGACAAAGAAAATCATCCTCTTTCCTTGCCACTCTAGTTCAAGACATCATCGAGTGTGCTCTAGAGTAATGATATCGAAAGTCAAACAACCATTGTTCAAAAATATAATACTGCTATTCAAAACATTATTCAGATTTTAGATCATCTAGATATGAGTCATGATATGGTATTTGTTGAAAACTATTATGATATGGATCAATGATTGGATAGCTGCTCATACGATTTGATTATTTGTTTGCATGATTAGATTTTGTCATTTTCTAGTTGTTTTGGTAGAATCTAAAAGTTGAGTGCCCCTAGTATGTTTGCCCCTAGTATTGACACAACTTGCTAAAAAGGATATGTACAATGATCAAGCCATGGTAAGACGTTATCGCTCTAGGAAAATGATGGCAGTATGATGTGATTATGGTTCTAAGATGATGGAATGAAAGATGAGAAGCTAAGTGCAGAACATGATGTAATAGATGGAGAGCTACAAATAGCGTTTGTTTGCCAGATTTTCACTATTTGTTATTATTGCATTTTTCTGATTTCCTTTTGATTTTTTTTTTTTTGTATTTTTCTTGTCAATAGACTTTTATTTTCAGCCTATATGACAATTTTTTGATTTTTTTAGGACTTTTATGTTGTTTTGTGTTTTAGGACTTTTAATTTGTTATTTTTTTAGGACTTTTTCTAGATGTTTTTGTGTATTTTTTAGGACTTTTTATGCTGTTTTTGTTATTTTTTTAGGACTTTTTTTGATTTTTTGTATTTCTTAAGGACTTTTTATGTGCACTCTAAAGCTAGATATAGAATTGATAAATTCCAGATCTATAGATCGCCTTGATGATGTGACTCTCATGTGTGGATGACCGTTTTGCATGAAAGGACCTAATTAGAATGAGGAGTACAAGTGGAAAGTATGAAGGATGATAAATATAGCAAATGGAAGAGGCTAGGATAGGATCCCTAATTTCCACACTACATGGGTCATTAGGCGTTAGTCAAAAAGGAGCTTGAACAACCAATGAGTTATAGTACGTGAAGGGGTCGTCATCAAAGATGCATCAAAAGACATCACCAATGGAGGTGTAATGATATGATGGGTATGTGAACATGGATGGGTGGAAAGGACTATATGGTATGAGTGATAATGAGATGGATGAAGACCTTAGATCAACAAATTCTTTCTTTGATTTTCTTTCTTGATAGATGCCCCAAGTGATTTTTGAGGGGGAGGCATGTTTGGAGATTGACTTTTGCTTACTTTTATTTTTGACTTTTATTTTTGATTTGTTGGATAGATTTTGATTTTGGCTAGTGGACTTCTATGGATTTTTCTTTTTTTTTTATTTGTCCAATAGCTTTTTATATTGGCCAAGGGAATTTTCTTGATCTTTCTTTCTTTGCAAGCTTTCTTTTGATTTTAGATCTCCCTTTGAAAAAGGCACTTTGACCTTTGATTCTTGACTTACCTCCTTTATATTTTCTTTGAATGATACTTGTTGATCCATGTCTATAAGGTGGATGGATGTAGGTGAGATGGAAGGATTAGTGATGTCATCAACAAAGTCTTTGAGACTATCCTTTTCGGTAGGACTAACATCAAAGGAAGCTTACACATCCTTAGCGACTTGGCAAATGGATTTGTTGAGGCCACAATAGGATATTCATTTCTTAGTCTAGGGAAAGTGGAATGGAAGGATGATGGTTGGATATCCTCAGCGGGATCATGATCAAAAAGTGGATTATTAGTGATATGAAAAGATTGAGTGGTAGTAGATATGGAATAGGTAGGTGTATCAACAAGATCCCAATTGGTTTCAATCTCAGCACGGTCATCTTTTTGTATTCCTTATGTAGTTGTCTCAACATCATTCTTAGAACTCTGACCCTTCTCAACAACAGTAGCAGTATCTTTTACTAGAAAATTGTCCAAACGGTGTTCTCCATTTCCCAGATCGTGGATTTGGACCTTAGAATTTGATATTGTAGTGGATGTTTTTGAAGATTCAAGATCAACAAATGCTTGAGTATGTAGTGCTTCACTTTTTCTAGGAATGGTGATTTTAGCTTTAGAATTGAGATTATGACAAGGTATGGAAGGATTAAGATCTCCTTGTATGGTGATTTCAACTCCATCATGAGGGAATTTCAAGCATTGATGGTATGTAGAGGACACTGCTTGCATTTCATGTATCCAAGGTCTTCCAAGTAGAATATTATAAGGCAACGGGAGATCAAGGACTTGGAAAAACACATCCTTCGCCATAGGGCCAACTCGGATTGGTAAAATAATTGATCATTTAGATGAACATTCCTCTTGATCATATGCATTCATGGTTCTCTTGTTACTAGAATCAATTTCTTCTTCAAGATATCCCAATGCATATATAAACTTTAAAGAGCAGATATTTAAACCAGCTCCATCTATTAGAACACATTTGAATAGAAATTTATGGATCAAAACCTCAATATGAAGTAGATCATTATGTGGATGGGTGAGTGATGTATCATCATTTTCAGTAAATGATTTGCCATGAGGTGCAGTGGAGTGTCCCACCATAGCTTGGGATTGAAAAACTTTCAAATTAGCTAGTATAATGTCTTGTTTATCATGAATTTGATTTTGAACTATATAAATGTTAAGAATGGTAGTCTCATAGACATAGTTTACATTATTTCCTTTGTTGTTTGATGAAGAAGATTCCCCTCTTTCATAGTTTGGAAGAGGGTCTTTAAATGCTTGATTATCTTCATTTGTTTGTTGGCGTCCTTCTATTGTGATGGTGCCATTTTCTATCAAATCTTGGACTACATTCTTCAAAGCTTGCCAATTATTTGTATGATGGCCCTTGCATTGATGATAGTCACAATAGTATGTATCATTCCATGATGGAGGTTTCACACTAGGTTCGAAGTTGCATTGAGGCGACAACGTAAGAACATTTTTAGCCATAAACTCTTTGAATGCAAATTCTAAAGATTGACCCAGTGGAGTAAAATTTCTTCTACTAGAGAAAAATGAAGATTGTTGCAAATTTGTGTTCGAGGTATTTCCTAAGGTATTGTTTTTGTTTCTAAGATAACCTTGATTGTTGGCATTCCCTTGATTGGGAGTAAAATTTTGATTCATGTTATTCCTCGAGGGAGGATTGTTTCCTTCATTTGTGACCAAGCTGACATTGTTATATTTATTGTTGCGAGGAGCACTTGGAGTACTAAGATTAAATGGCTTAGTCGAGACATTATTTCATCTACAACACCATCATTCACCATGTTTTTTTTGCAAGTCCAAAACTTAGATTTGTCATTGTGGTGATTTGACAAGCTAGGATTGTCCTTATCAAGTTTTATTATCCCTCTCTGGACCAAGGAACTTTCAATGGTGATGGAATTTTCAATCAATTTCTAGAAAGAGGGAGGACAATGAAGATTAAGATGATAGCTCATCTCTTGATCCAGGCTATTTATGAAAGTGGTGATCTTTTCCTTTTCAGGAACATGGCGTGGATATCTAGCAAATAATCTTCTCCATCTCTAAAGAAATGTAATAAATGGTTCACCAGGTTTCTGTTTAGCCTTATAGAGATCAATCATGGTTATTTGGTGTTGTATATTTTAGGAATATTGTGATATGAATTCATTAATCAATTCCTAAAATGTCTTGACAGGTGGTGTGATTTTTGATAGCCATTCCATTGATTGGCCTCTGAGACTTCTAGGAAACAAACACATCAAGTATATGCCCTCATGAGAAAACTCTAAATTCATATTTCGGAAGTCCCTAATATGATCAATTGGATCCGATTTCCCATTGTAACGATCAAACTTTGGGATTTCACAATGTTTGGGAAATGGAATCATGTTGAGACGTCGGTAAAAAGGATAAGGACATATGTCATCAAGAGCATATGTCTCCATTGTGGTTCCCCCTTGCATGTCTTTAATTTTCTCATGTAGTGCCTTAACCTGTTGAGACAATGTACTAATATCAAACAAGGGTGTGTCATCAAGACTCCTTTTTAAGTTTTTAGTATTAAAATCATGAGGAAATTTAGCTCCTTTGTTAGCCAAATATAGGAAATATTTCTCTTTGTTGTGCTCTAAGATATTTTCTAAGGCTTTGTGAAATTTGGAATCTTACTCAGCCTCTCTAAGGTGATGTTCTTCTTCGTGTTCATAATCACTATCTATAGGAGTTCTGCTCATGTCTTTGTTGGAAGGGAACATATATTTTTCTCTTTCATCCATGTTGTCATTAAAGAGGGGATTTGGACTCACACTATAAAGGGGATTACTATTCTCACCTTCTTCTTGAGTTCTTTGGGTATGATCTTCTTGTTGAATATCCTCTTTCAGCTTATTGTAAATAGGCAGATGATTTTGAAATTTTCTTCTAGACTTAGATCACAATTTGCTAAGTGCAAAACTGATGATGCTTTGATCCGATAAGATGAAAATATTATGATATGATCAAAAGACATTCCTAATTCTTGATTGTGGCTTCCAATGATAAAGGATATCAAAATCATGTTGGGGAAGTTGAATCAATAATTAGAAATTTGTTTGAAAGGTGCACTTTTAAGATTTGATCCTTATTTTTGAAGTATATCAAATTGCCTAATTAAACTCACTGAAGGATTTGACTAGGATGTGTTGGATATTCAATAGAAGGTTGTGGTAGATAATCAAAGTTGAGAGGTTGATTATGATTGTGTCATTGTGATAGAGCTCTTCTCTGAAAATAGGCTTGTGAATATAAAGGCTCTACAACATACTCGTCGGTAAATCCCCCAGCAAAATCTCGGTATCTATGGATGCACTCGCGGTAATGGAGCAAGACATTTCAAATTTTATACAAAAATTTCTATGTTACAAGGTTTTCTTGTAACCTAAATGTTTCTTGGTTTTCTTGATCCTATTGACAATCGATTTCTTGACAATTTGGTTGATTTCCACTCTCTAAGAATGAGAGAAATATCAAAAGGCTACTGGACCAAAGATGTTACAAACTTAGATCTGTCAAAAATAATAATCTTGGAAAGTGACAGATGCACTATTTTTCACCCTATATGCGTTGTGGAAATAGGCCCATGTACTAGATAAATAGTCAAATGCACTACAAGAAACCCTAGATGTGCTACTCTATGTCCTATATGTGCTACAAAAAAAATGTTTTGATAGTGACCAAGATTGTTCATATAATACTCAACCTATGCACCAAAACAGGCTCTAAATATGTTGAACTAACCAGTGAATGTGCTAGAACAGACCTTATATGTGCTAATATATCCCCTAGATGCGCTAAAACAGTTTTCCAAAGTAGTTTTCTGAATAGTTTTTGAACAATTTTAGCTGAACTTTTGCATGTTCATATTGGATGATCTTTTATTTGAATTAGTGTGATTGAAAACACATCAAACATTCTAAAAACAGTTTTTTTTAAGCCCTATACTAAACATTAAGTGTATGTTTAAAATGTTTTTCAAAAAGTGTTCTCACAGGTTTTGCACATAAAATATAATTTAGACAGACTCACTCTTAGTACTCAAGTAGGTCATCAGAATAACCACAACCCACATCTTAGGACTGTGTCGACTCACACAGTCGTGTCACCCCCAAAGGGGTGCCCATGTTTTTGTCTTTTCTAGGCACATACTCAGAGTGACGGAAGTGGGTACTAGATCCCCTAAGAAAACGGTCCTTGGCAATTATATGGTGAGTGTCTTGGGGGCAGATTCTTCCCTCCCCTTGCACTTGATTATCAGGATGTTCAGAAACTGACACAATTGGCTACTACACTAGGTTTGTAGTAAGGGTTTCCATTCAGTGCGGCAATAATAAACTCCTTGAGGAGACCTCCCAACCTTTAGAACAAAGGCTTTGGGGATGGTTATCTTTCACACTATCAGAAAAAGTGGGTTTCCCCAGATTTTCTTTAAATTTTATGGTGGGGTGGAATAGTCTGGCTTTGGCCTGAACCCACTTGGGTTTTCCTCTTGGGTGATTATTTTTTCCCACAAGAGCATGCCCTCTACAGGATGTAATAAAGCATTAAAATTACATAAATTGAAAAGGAAATTCTGGTATTCGGATCACCTATTTAATGGGAGAGCATAGACCTATTGCCACAGACAAAGTAGACAGTGTTCTTTTTAGAGCCCAAATAACAATGATTTAATCTATGTGAAGATGTTGCTTCACAACAAGCATGGGATTCATTTTAACTGCAAAAATCAATGTGTGGTGACTATCCTAGGATTGCTTCTTTTTAAATTCCATGTCTATCCTAGGATTGGCTCATTTTAAATTGTTGTGTCTACCCTAGGGTTGCTTATTTTTAACCAGAAAAAGCTCTGTTTGCGGAAGGCATCAGACTTAGAACTTTGTTTAGTTACAACCTATAAGTGCTAAAAGATCATACAAAAGTGCTAAAACAAATAGTGAATGCGCTAAAACAAAACCCATAAGTGCTATAGAAAACCTTAAATGCACTAAAAGAAATCCTAAATGTGCTAACCTAAGAATGCAAAGAAAAATATTTTTTTACAATTTTAAATGAAGTGAGCTAAATGAATGCACCTTTTTGTTCCCTAGATGTGCTAAAATAGTTCCTAGATGCACCGAAAGGCCTGCAAAAAGCGTTGAAAGAAGCCTTGGATGCGCTAAATAAACCCACAGATGCACTAAAAGGTGATTTTTTTTCAAAAATCCAAACTTCAGAATGTGAAAACCCATTAGAAAACATGCAAGTAGATGTTTAAAATGGGGAAACAGACCCATGGTGGGAGCCAAAAAATGTGTGATCGATTTTAAGTGCACAATAAATGTATAATTTTAGATTAAAAACAAATCAAACACACTAATGAAACTTTAAATCAAAGCATAAAATAAAGGAAAGAAATGCAAACTCTGTTTATTCTTCAAAGATGTTTCATTGTCCTCTATCTCCAGTGTTTTTGTCGATTCCAGCTTGCTCTCAGATCTTGTGCTAGGCTCAACAAATAGTCTTCCTAGAGAACGCGATTAAAGATGGTGATTGTATTCTATGCTATGATATGATTAACATGCATGATTGCTAGAAATGTAAGATTACAAAATGCTATAAATACTAAAGCTGATAATGACAATCCTAGAATGCTAGAATGCTAGAATGCAATTAAGCTTTAATGTGTGTATATCTATAAGTAACCAATGCTTGGATTTGCAAGGGTATTTATAGAGCTTTCAAAAGATTCTGATTGGCTGTTGCGATCAATGGAATTGAAAATTCCTGGCAGATCGAATGGTTGAAGATGGATAAGACTAGAGAGAAAAGTAGAAGAAAACTAGAAATCAAGATTTGCTTGCTTTTTCGAGGAAGAGATAAGATGAGATGATAAAGATGAATTGTAAAAATCATCTTTTTGTGAGATTGAGGAAATATTTTGAAGATAAATAATGAATTTATCAAATTCATTATTCATTTATTGGTGACATGAAAGATTTTCTTAATTAAATAAAACATTTAATTAAGATTTTAAGAATAATGGAGGATTTCATAATTAAATAAAATATTTAATTATGATTTGAAAATATATGAAGGATATTTAATTAAAGATATGAAGAGATAATATGAGATGATAAAAATCATCTTTTTAGAAGATTTTGGAAAGATTTAAGAAGATAAATAATGAATTATACATTCAATTATTTATTTATGGAAGAGATAAGATGAGATGATAAAAAATCATCTTTTTAGAGGATTTTGGAAAGATTTAGGAAGATAAATAATGAATTATAAATTCAATTATTTATTTATGGGTGGCATGTAGATTTTTCTCAATCAAATAATCATTTAATTAAGATTTGAAGAATAATAAAATATTTCATAATTAAATAAAATATTTAATTAATTAGAAGAAATACTTTGAATAGGAGAAAGGAAATATTTTAAATTTAATTAAATCTTAAGACTTGATTAAATTCAAAAGGTGATAATTAATTAAGATAAATAAAGGTTATTTATTTAATTAATTAAGTAGACATATGAATATGAAATAATTAAATAAATTGAATTTATTTAATTAAGGTGAAAGAATAAAGTGAATGAACAATATAATTAAATTAAATAAATTTAATCATATGTAGAGGACTTTAGAGAAATTAATTAAATGCCAGGATTAATTAGACATGACCAATTTTATGTATATAGAAAATTCACCAGTGGGACTCATTCGCCACTAATGGTGAATCAATCCTCTCCCAAAATTTTGTGAAGTTGGGGACAAATTCTATAGTACTAGATCTACACTTGTCTTCTTATCAGGTTGACAGAGTGAAATATGTCAAAAATGGACTATAGGTTATCTCCAAGCTTGAAATAGGATGTAGTTTACTTGAAACACTTTGTTGACTTGTTGACCACCTTTCAACACCTAATTGCTTGACAACTCTACATACACAAGTCTTGTTGAAGAAATCTGAAGTTATGTCAATAGTTGCTCAAAGATGCTTGATTGATGCTTGATTGAATGATGCAAAGTGCTCAAATGTGAATTGATGTTTAGTGAATGTAAGTGAATGAGGAGATGTAAAATGAGGAGAAAAATACTTATTTATACACACTTGTACCTTAGTAACCCAATAATACCTCATCATAGGCCAACATAAGGTAAGTTTGAATAAAAACCGAAAAGAAAATTTGAAATATTTTGAATTTGGATCCAAGAGGGACTCATTCACCACCCATGGCGAATGGGTCCCACCTTGGACTTGAAAGTGGGTGTCATGAATGAAGTCACATTTAATGTTGTTTTTCAGGTTTACATTAAAAAATACACTTAATTAAGTCTTATGAGTGCATAAAGGGGTCAAATAAAGCATAAGAAAGGTGTAAATATTGAAATTAAGCCTAGAAAAGTCTGAAATCTTGTTACACTTGACTTTACAATACTTCAGAATAGGACTTGATAAGGGATGAAAAGGTGATTTTTTATATTTATTATAATGAGAAGATTTTAGAAAAGTGTAGAAATGGTTTACAACACTTCACAACACCTTCAAAAGATGGAATAATTTGAATTTTTAGGACTTAATGTGAATGCAAAAGTCACATTACAACATTAAATAAAATAAAAATAGACCAAGCATCATGACGAAAAACCTTAAAGACCATGAAAATGTCAAAGATCCATTTTTCTATGGTACATTTAGCCCTCACTTTAGTGAGAGGATGAAGATCCCATGGAAAACTAAATATAAGAACAAAGGAACACACATGTGGATTAGAAGGAGAAAAGGGAGGATCTGATCAAGCTTCAATCATTTGTCCAACTAGTTGTAGATTAGATCTAAGTTGTTTGTGAGAAAAAGAGAATGTATACTCACTCTGGGGTGACAAAACTCATGGCAGTTCACCGGATGAGAAGGCCAAAAAGATAAGATACATACGCTAGTTGGTATGCACTTACAAAAACATATGTGGCTATGGGGAAAGTCATGTCACTAAATAGGCTTCTCGCTCAACCATATCAAATTTTTAGCTCCTGATAACTTTAACAAGGCACCACAAAGTAAAATGTTAGTTCGTGCTTCATGGGACAAGCAAAGCTTCATATGCTTAGAACTCACGAACAAAGAGGATAGTACCACAGGCATGCAAGCTATGTTATACAAGGTGGAAAAGATGTCAAATGTAAAAATGTAAAATGTTAAAGTGTAAAATTTAAAATATGTTCAAAGGAGTCTTGTTAAGTTCATGCAAGATTTGCCACTTAGGGAACATTTTGTCTAATGTCTCCAAGGGGGGACCCATCAAAGAATGAAATATTCACAACTTAGGGGATGTAGTGCATCACATTGAACCACCAAGAGGAATATAATATGCTAAGATAGATCACACCCAATATCATTCACAAATGGATGAACACATCGTATGAAGTGAAAAGGCTACACTAAGAACCAAGAATGCAAATTAAATTATGCTAATGTATTCCCTCCACTTTAAATGAATTACTACACACCGGTTTGTGAGAAATTACTTTAAAGTAGCGAAGGAGAATTGCCAAAATAAAATAAGACATGAGAGCCAACTTGGAAAGCTCCTATGCCCAGTCATGTGTTTCTAAGTTAGGTTGCTTCATGTAAATGAAAAAGAAAACAAAAGAAAGGGAGTTGACCCACAGAAAGGAACACACCAAACACATAAGGGATCTATGGATTTGGGGTCAGTATGTTCGTTGTTGCAATGGTTTTGATTAAAGAGCTCAGAACTATCGTTATTCCCCAAATCACATAAAATTGGAAGAGACATTGCTTCATCCCCAAAAGGAAAACACAAGAAAAAGGAAAAGTAAAAAGGAAAAGGGTGCGATTGGGTCAACATGGAAGAGACATAGGGTGTCTCAATGCTTTGCATCATCCCCAAAAGGAGAAACACAAAAAAAAGGAAAAAAAGTAAAAGGACCTTTTAGGTCAACATGGAAGAGACATTAGGCGTCTCTACACTTTGTGTCATCCCCAAATTGAAAAACAAAAAACAAAAATAGAAAAAAGTAAAAGGACCTTTTTGGTCAACATGGAAAGGACATTGGGCATCTCTACGCTTTGCGTCATCCCCAAAAGGAGAAACACAAAACAAAAAAGGAAAAAAAAAGTAAACGGACCTTTTGGGTCAACATGGAAGAGATACTGGGCGTCTCTATGGTTTGCATCATCCCCAAAAGGAGAAGACAAAACAAAAGAAAAAAAGGAAATGTACGACATATAGAAGAATAGAGGTACAAATAAAGGAAGTCTACAAAGAGAGAATATCAAAACATGTTACAGGGGAACACGATACAGACATGAAACTAATGAAAAATGTAAAAGGAGCTAGTAATGTAAATGTAAGTCAACCATTAACTTATTTATTGGTTTCTCAATATTAAGTATTATAAGTGGAAAATGAATAATGTAGTTAAGATACAAAGACAAATGCATTACAAGGACAGGGTATGTGTAGGATCATCATGGAAAAAATAGGCCCTTAAATGCCAAAAAATTCAGAAAAATTAGAGTTAGGCAACTTGACATAAAAATTCCAATAAGTTATCTATACTATTTCAAAAATATGTAAGAGTAGAATCTATAGAAAATTGAATGTAGTTTCTAAACTAATAGGTTTCTTTTAAAAAAAAAAATCTATTTGGTGAAAATTTGAAATTTCAATACAGTGGTACTTAAATTTCAGGGAAAAAATAAGTAGGTACCTGTTTGACCACCCTAACCACAATAAAATGATAATGTTTTTTTATAATATTTTAGATATAAGTAGAGGAATCATGTCCTAATGTGATGCATATTTTTTTGCAATTTTTTCCCAAGTAAATAATTAATTATGAATTTTTTATTACAACTTTTAAAAAATATAAAAAACTCGTATGTCTGACCACCTTAACTTGTCAAAACTTCATGAAATTCAATTTTCATTTTTTTAATCCTATAGTATGTGAAGCATAGAATGTGATGCATGTTTTGGATTCAAAAAATGTGATACCGTTTGAAAGCTATAATTGACTATAGTAGGAAGATCTTGTGGTTTCATGGATGGGTAAAAGGTTGCATTGGCTTCAAGGTTATCAAGACATTTGTCTAAGAGCTTGTTCATTCTATCATCATCTTCTCCAATGATGTCTTCATCATGAGGAGGAGAATCATGAGGATTTGAAGGAGCATGAGGAAGCTCAAGGTCATTACGATCAAAACCTAAGGCACAATTGGACATGTCTACTAAGGATTTCAATGAATTCCAAAAATTATTAAAAGAAAAAGCCATGATGAAAGTAAAATAATATGTATGAAATAGAAGAAAACAAAGAATTTGGAAAGTAAAATAGAAAAAAAACTACATAAAACTGTAATGTAGAAAATACCTTGAAAATGCTTGAAAATGCAGTTTAAAATGTGTAAGTGGACTAATTCGCCTAGGGTGGTGAATGAGTAAAAGTATGATATTATTTTGTGTTTTTCAATAAATTTAAAATTATTTTAATGCTTTTTAGATGCCAAATGAGGATGCAAATTCAAAGCTTCAGTTTTTTAATGATATGATATGCATAAATGAAGTCTATATGAGTCTTTCACTAATGCAATTTTAGGAACTCTAGGATGCAAAAACAAAGCAATAACCTAATTGAATGTTGATGCAAATGAAACCTAGAATTCAAGACCCAAAAGATAAGGTGTTCTATATGTAGGTTCATCAAAATGAACCAACAATTTTATGGTTGGAATTCTATAGGCTTCTCTTGCACTCTTAGGATCTTCCACCTAAAAGGAGAGATAGAATAACCCCAAAATTGAAGTGGTTCACTCAATAGAATGTATATGTGTTGTAATTAAGGCTAAATTAGCTGATCTAAATGCAACTGAGCAAATTTATTGATTATGAATGCAAAACCTAAGGAATGTGCAATGTTTGAAAACACAATGTGATATGTAGAAAATACAATGGAGAAGTAAACTAATGCAAACATAATTAAGCAAGGTTGAACAGAGGGCACCTAGGTGGTGAATGCTGAATCTGGACTGACTTGAATGCTAACAAAAATCAATTAAAATCACTAGTGGGAGTCATTCGCCACTGATGGCAAATCAATCCCGCTTCTAGCAAAAACTCCTAAAAACTAGTTTCTAACTATCAAGATTCAAAATTTGACGAAATCTAGTTTTACAACCTTAAAGTGGGACTCATTCACCATTGATGGTGAATCACTCCTCTCCAAAATTTCTATGAAATCAGGGACCAATTCTGTAGCACCAGATCTACACTTGTCTTCTTGTCAAGTTGATAGAGTCAAATTTGCATAAAACAAACTGTAGGTTGTCTCCAAGCTTGAAATAGGATGTAGTTGACTTGAAACACTTTTTTGAATCATTTACCACCTTTCAACACGTAATTTCTTGACAAATCTACATACACAAGTCTTTTTGAAGAAATATAAAGTTATGTCAATGCTTGCTCGAAGATGCTTGATTGAATGATGCAAAGTGCTCAAATGTGAATTGATGTTTAGTGAATGCAAGTGAATGAGGAGATGTAAAATGAGGAGAAAAACACTTATTTATACACACTTGTACCTTAGTAATCTAATAATACCCCATCACAGGTTGACATAAGGTAATTTTGAATAAAAACTCGAAAGAAAATTTGAAATATTTTTAATTTGGAGCCAAGAGGGACTCATTTACCACTACCCATGGCACACAGGTCCCACCTTGGACTTGAAAGTGGGTGTCAGGAATTAAGTCACATTTAATGTTGATTATCAGGTTTACATTCAAAAATACACTTAATTAAGTCTTATGAGTGCATAAAGGGGTCAGATAAAGCATACAAAAGGTGTAAATAGTGAAATTAAGCCTAGAAAAGAGTGAAATATCATTACAAGACTTTACAACACTTCAAAATAGGACTTGATAAGGGATGAAAAATTATTTTAGATGAATTATAATGAGAAGAGTTTAGAAAAGTGTAGAAATGTTTTACAACACCTTCACAAGATGTCACAATTTGAATTTTAAGGACTTAATGTGAATTCAAAAGTCACATTACAACATTAAATCAAAGCATAATAGACCAAGCATCATGAAAAAAGACCTAAAAGACCATGGAAAATTCAAAGATCCATTTTTCTATGGTACAGGCTAGTACCCAGTGTCATGCACTACATGCACAACACCTTCATGGGAGAACTTTAGATATTTATAGATAACAAAGACAATTTTTTTATGGAAGCTAGCCAAGGTATGCCTAGCTTAATTTTGAAGAAATCCAACTTTGGGATGACATCAAAAACTATGTCAATAGCCCTAGGTCCAACCAAGATGGAAAAGTTTATTGAGCCATATGGCTTTAGAGAGAGACCAGATCATTTGTACAGATGGTGGATTTTGTTTCTTCATATTCTTTTCTATGTAGTGAGTTAAGCCACAATGTCTCTTCTATAATAACATTCAATTGACTCACAAGGTCTACTAAGACTCTTGTCACAATGTTGCCATTGAGTCAAGCAAGAATATAGAGATGAGAGGGATTGCTATTTAAGGGTAAGTCTTGTGATGTGAATTTCAAATTTGACAAACCAATAACATGTTGTGTGGTAGGGGCAACCATGACCATGTTAGCATACACTTCGGGCAAAGTGATAAAATCAATGGGATGAGCAATCATGTTAGAAGAATGCGATAGAAATGGGTCTGTGTATATCTGCAATTCACTATTTTCTTTTTCCATCAATTTATTTGTATTTTGTTTACTTCCATCGAGATGAATAGTACCATCCTTGATGTGGTCCTATATCTCATGATGGCAGAACATAAAACATTTAGTATCATGTCCATTAACTTGATGGTATTGAAAATAGGTTCTTGCATTATACAAACGAGGGTAAGGTTCCTTAAGAGGTCTAGGGTTTAGCAAGGTTATGAAATTTTGGTTCCATTAAAGGCCATTGTCATTTGCAATGGCTACTACATTCGCAACGACTTTACCTTTCCTATAGATCGATATGATGGACTTTCCTTCAGAATGGGAGTGCGATGAGGATCCCTCGAGTTAAACTATTGTATGTTGATACTCTTGTAGGGTTGCACATAAATGCATGAAAGAAGGGTATTTCATAAGGCTGAACTTCTCCTACCAAGTTCTTTGCAAGTTCCCTATGAATACCTTTTCCACATTAAAATTGAGTAGTGGATATGAGATTTGTGAGAAGAGCACTTGATACCATGCCATGAAATCAGTGATCTTTTCATTATCACCTTGTTTGAATTGGACAAGAACTGAAAAGGTCATCTTCAGCCCAATGTTAGCTTGGAATTGTCATAGAAATTGTTTTACAAGTTGATCAAATGAAAAAATTGAATTATCGGGGAAGGAATGGTACCATTCAAGTGTTGTATCCTTGAGAGACCGAGGGAATAGTTTTTCCATCAACACATCATGATGGAAGAAATCTATGCATAGGGAATTAAAGGTAGACACATGTGTTTGTGGGTCCCCTTTTCTACCATATTTCTCAAATTTATGGATCTCCATTCCTTGAGGGAAGGTAGTGTTCAGAATTGTGACTGAAAATGGGCTATGTCGAAAGAAGGGTTGGAAGATAGGTTGGGTAGAGGCTTAGGAGAGACTCGCCAATTGGCTCTACATCTTACCCATATTTTGAAGAAGAGTGTTCAAAATAGGGTCATTAGAAGATAGAGGTCCAGAGGAACCTCCTCTAGAACCACCGCTGAAGCTACCACCAGAACCATCGGTGTGACCTCCACCTGAACCACCACCAGAGCCACCTCTACTTCCAAAGCCACCACCATGACCTCCACTTGAACTGCTTCCACTAGCACCATCTCTATTTTTGAAGCCACTACCGCTACCAAAGCCACCACAACTCATCCCACCAAAACCTCCACCACTAGAGGTGACAGGAGGGTGAAGCTAAAACCCAAGGGGATCTTGTTCACTTTGATAGTGTCAGATCCCTCAGTGGCAGAAGGGATGCTAATCGATGGTATGGTATCGGTCATGTATACAGACATAGGGGGAATCAACAGTATTAGTTTTCTTTCATGATCTTCATAAGTGGCTCCTCGTATAATGTTAGGATTGGTTGGAGGAGCACATGCATTAGTTAGACTAGAGAGACTAACCAAGAGTTCTATGCATGTTCGGTCTTTTCCCACAATATACTTTAGTTCATTGATAACTAGAGCAGCCCTAGCTAGCTTCGAGTCTCTTTCTAGGTGATGTTCCAAGTCACCCAACCCTTTACTAAGGGCGAAGACATATTCTAAAGGAATGTGAATAGCCTCATGCTCATTGAATGATGATGGTCTAGGAGATGCAAGAGGATTAGGGTTGTAATTGGTCTTGTCTGAGAATCTGAACTTGCTCATTGACAATTGCTCTTGTGCAACAAGACCAACAATGGATCCAAAAAATGGACCTATAGAGAAACCAGTAGTGACCTTCATCCTCTCCATTGGAAGGTGTCGTATACTTCTCCTAACAATATACCTAGAGGTTTTGGACTGGGTTGTGATGCTCATAAATGTTCATCCCACTTAGGGGCACAATGATCACAAGGTATAAGGGAAATTTTTCAACACCAACGAATGAGAAGACCTTGGTTCACATCAGGTTCACCAAAAATGTAAGAGAGGGGGACCAACCACATTCAAGGCCCTAGGTCATGGAGAGCTAAGAGCGGAAGGATTTCCTAACTTTACCTCAACTTCAAGGGGTATTTTTGAAATGGGGGATGAGAATGATGAGGACTATAATGTCCTTCAACTACTCTAGAGACTTGAAAGACATAATGGGGCTAGGCGAGCTAGACTTTGGGTTCCACAATGTTCCTTAGGTAGCTCTCTTCCTAAGGATGAGAGTGTGGTTCTAGGACAATAGTGCACCACACTAGGACCTCTCATGTGTGTTGGTGTCCTTATGACCAAAGGACCAAAACGATAATGTGAACTACCAGAAAATAGGCTAACGACCTAGCTAGTCACTTCCAAAGGGACAAAACAGAGCTATAAATTAATCAAAATATGAACGAATATGATAAAGAAAATATATGAGAGTTAAGGAGACAAGAATGATCTCACAAAGGTACTTGTTCATGAGCGAGCTCCACAAAGCATATCGACCTACACACAAGAAGGAGGAAAATTGTTGTGGGGATGTATAGGGGTCTGCCTTAGTTAGATCACCGTTTTGGTGTTTCCACCTCCACGAACAACCAAGATAGTAACTTATGGAGAAAAATTATGATAAAAGAGAATGAAAGTAAAGAACACAATAACACTAAAAATAGTAATATTTTACTCAACCAAATTGTCAAGGAGAGGAGTGAAAAATCTTACCACATCCACTAAGAGCTCACTAGCAAATGGAGGAGAAAATGAGAGAAATCAAGCCACTGCTGCAATGGTGTTGTTCCACACTTGTTCTACGGAGTTGATGGACTGTTTTGGTTGCTGCTATGGAGTGCAAAGTGTTGCTTGAGAGTTGAGAGCATAAGAAGTGAATGCTTAGAAGGTTTCTTGAGCTTGTTAACAAGATGAATTGAATTCTTAGAGGATTGTAGAAGGATGAAATGAAGGAATGAAGAGTGAATTTGAAGGTGGGATGAGAAAAATTACCATATTCAGGTCAGTTGGTCGAAGAGGGGCATTAAAAATTAACCCCAATGGAAAGTTTAATGCCTTAGCTAGCTTTAGACATAGGAATCCATCAGGGTTGTAAGTGTGTCGCATGGATGTCTACACATTGCACGAGCATCCTTGATAGTTATTATTCCGCTAATGCACAAAACAAACACAAAGTGGAATGAAGGAAATAGGCTTATGTGTATTTTCACCTTCGAATTTGGTTTTCTAAGGAGAGGAAGTGTAAAAGGGGAATTTTCTTAAAGGGTGAAAAATTTCTCCTATACAGTTATAATCTCAAAAAAAATTGGCATAAAGAACTATAAATACAAGGATATTTCACATTTTTCTCCTAAAAAGATCTAAGCTTTTAAGAATTCAAGCATTATAGCAATTTTGAGATCAAGAGCATTCCAAACAAAATCATCAAGCATTTGGAGCAACATTCAAGATTCAAGCATCATGTCAAAGTCTTCATGCATCATGTGTGTTTTTGAACTAACATTTGTGATGTAGGTTTTTCATGATTCAAGAAAGCATTCAAAGACATTATCTCACATCAAGATCAAGAGTCGAGGTCTACATCCATTGTAGCCATTTCACCCAAGTTTGCAACCCTTATTTCAATGGTTTGGTGAGTTGGAACATTGTATTTGTTCATTCATAATTCCCATGCTATTTCATTTCATTTCAAGGTTTAATTACCAAAATAGGGTTTGACCAATGCAAACCCCTATTCCATAACAAAACAACAATTTTCCATCTTGATGTGTGTTTGCAGATTTAGGTAAATTGGAGCTTGAAGATACTTTGAAGACAAAGTTGCCAAAGTTGTCAAAGTTTTCAAAAGTTGTAATTTTCACAAAAACTCACCAACAAATCATAATTCAAACTTTTTTGACTTCAAGATTATACAAGATGGAAGGTACAAAAGATCACTAGATGCTAAAAAAATATCAGCCAAACCCTAATACTAGGAATAAATCACTCCTCTGGATGTATAAGTCCCAGTATAACCCATTTGCTACTTTTGTATACATCTTGAATAGTTACCAAAAGAATCTAGATTCTACCTTGATTCATGTAGCAGGATGAAATCGCTCGACTTGGTGTATCAATCCCACTGCAACTTGAAACAACAATTTCTAAGGCTTTTAGACCTTTTTTTTATCTCTCCATTCTTTTGGGTACTTTTTTGTATCCTTCTATTTATCAATCTAGATTCATGTCTTTAATTTTCTCGGGTTTAGTACATGAGTGTTTGCATTCCTACTTTGAAACTTTGTTTTAATGGTGCACCCCCATTTCATTTCACAAGGAAACCCCTAGTCCTTCCCTCAATTGAGTGACTTGGTTGAGGGATCTTGGTTTCCTAATGAACTAAAGTGAAAAATATGTCCTAAGTTCCATCTCCCAAAAGGTGGGACACCATATTTATTTTGTTTCAAAAACTAACTACTATCATCCTAAAAAATGATCACTATTATAAAATAGGGTTTTTGTTGTCCTAGAAAGGATCGTTATTATTAAAAATTAATAATTTAGCTACTTTTTGTAATTTGAAGTTCTTGATTTTATTTTCAAGAATTTTTTTGATGCTGTGGGTTGAATGATTGTTTGGAGCTCTCAAACTGCTTTATTCTAGAGAGAATTTAGCCATGAAAACTACATGATTTTATTGTTGAATTTGAGGAGTTGGAGAGGGAATTACTCAATGTGATTGGGCTTCGATACATTTTCTACATGCCTAAGATCAAATCACATAATGCCATGATGATTGCACTAGTCGAGAGATGGATGTTGGAGACCTCTTCTTCCATTGACCTATAAGAGAGTGTATGATCACTTTGGAGGATGTATGGAGGTTCCTATGGATCTTGATTTAGGTAAAGTTGGTCACATACAATGTCTACATGGGTACCTAGGCCATGAAGAGGCTTCTAGGTGTATAGCAATTGCAAGTGATGGACTCATAGATTGATTTGACTCCATTTGTAAATGGTGATGATCTTATGACCATGGTTTTAGCAGGGTTGATCATTGGGCCTTCGATGCCTGATTTTTGGGAGAGAATATTTCATATTGGTTGGGTTATCTGCATTGAGAAGATTATGGAGCATGGTACATTGTATGCTTGGGGCTCGTGTGTGTTGGTTCCTATATAGTGACATGCATGAGGCCATGTTTTGAGGTGGAAATTCTATTTTTGCGAGGATGACCCTTCTTCATGTTTGGTCATGGGAGCATATTGTTGTGAGCTATCTTGATGGTATGACTCAATGAGATGAGGGTGATCCATTTATATATTTATATTTTGACTATTTTCACAATGCCCTACTAGGCAGAATAACACATTAGTGAGTGGTTTATGATGATATTACTGAGTTTATTTGGAGACCTTTCATGGCTTGTGAGGCTTAGGTTGATGATCATGATCAGCTAACATTTTGTAAGAAGACTGAATGGATAATAGGTTGTGCCAACATTATTCTAGAATGGTATCTACTATACAAGGTCATAAGATAGTTCTGTGAGAGGTAGACTTGTCCCTTAGATGCATATATTGCCCCCGTTCAACACACGACCTAAGAGGTCAATCCATGGGGACACAGGGTTGATTCTGGGGTAGTCATGGAAGATTTTAGAGCATTGGAACTTATGGGATTGGGATGGGAAGTTGGTCCTCTAGATGCAAGTACTACTAGATATTACATATACTGGTGGGCTCACCACTGTCCCTTAAGGTTTATAGCTCTTACTTCTACTAGCCTGGTCATTAGAAAATTCAAGAGGATGACATGTATAGCAGGGAGGAGGGGGGATAGGAAAAGGTTTTGGATTGCTCATGAGTAGTTATAGAGAGTGAAAGATGGGTAGGGTTATGCTAATCAATAGCATGATCAACAAGATTAGTAGCAACATGGATCACAAGCACCTCCCCCATAAGGGGAGATGGAAGAAAATATTGCTCAGCTAATAGTTGACAGAGATATTTGGGATGGGGTAAGGGACATTGAGATTTCTTGGTGATAGGCCACTGATGTATAGTTTATGATTTTGACTACAAAGAGGGGTGCACTTAGAAATGACCCTGATGCCCTTTGTTAGGAGCTAGCTACTAAGAGGTAGTAACATATGATAGCAAATATTGCATTGGATTCTTCAATTCACCAAGGTTAGTATCAGGTTGGGCATGACTGGTTTATTATTGAGGTGACCTATTATCAGACTGTATATGAGTCATTCATTCCTAGAGTTCAAAGACATCCTCATTATGGGGTTTCAAACTCAGGTACAAGAGAAAATTCCTTAGGTGGTCCATCAATTTTGCGATAGCCTTCTCTTCCCATCATTCATCCTCAACTATCTCCCACTCAAAGCCATCATAGGTCTCATCATGATGGAGAGCAACCCCCTCTCAAGTAGGATAAGCAAGGTAGATGTTTTAATGATCCATTTTTTTATGTTATTGTATTAGAGACTCTATTTAGACATGTTTTTGTATATACTTGCATTGGCCCATGGAGTCCTTGTATATATTTTGTATATTTTGATATCACACATGATATTTGATGATGTACATGACACTCTAAATTTTTATGATATACAAGATACCATTTTTTTCTGTGGTATAGATGTGTTATGATATTTTTATGGATGTTCATGGATGCTTAAATATATATGATAGATAAATTATGATTATATGCTCATGATTTTGTACTTTTTTATGCATTTATATGATATGGATGGATGGATTATTTATGTATGCATGCTATGGATTATGTTATGATGTATGATGTTTTATTATATGATGGACATGATATGCACTAATGATTTTATGGATGTAGGATGCATGTGGTACTAATGAATTTTTTATGCAGGATACAAATGCTACTCAAAAGATATGTTAGTATGATTAGAGATAGATAGATAAAAGTGTTAGATGCTTGATCTATTTTTTTTCAAAATCTATGGATCATGATTATGATGATATGCATAGATGAGATGATTGGTGACATGATTGATGTTATACATTGATGATATGTGATTATATGCATTGACAAAAAAAAAATTTCTTTCACAGAGGACTAAGTAATTTTTTAGCAATCCTTATTATTGTAGCAAATAGACATGATGCACTAAGGTATTAATGACTGTAGTGACAAAAAATGTATCCCTTTACATTTTACCACTTGTTTGGACCCTCCTAGTTAAATTTGACTTAATTGTGACTTAATTTAGTGTTGTAAAATGTATTTATTTACACTTTGACACTTATTTATGGCTCCTTTAATTAATTGAGCTTAATTTTCCTTAATTTTCTATTTAATTGATTTACCAAGCCTATATAATTACATTTTTTGAAGAGGAAACCTAGCATTTATTAATTCCTAAACATAACTCTTCACAATGAACAATGTGTGTCATAGGTTTATGTACCTAGGACCCATTCGCCCATGGTTGGACGGGTCCTTGCTAGACCTTAGGACCTAAAATTAAATTATGTTTTTGTTGGTAGTTTATTGTTTTCAAATCTATGATTCAATTTCGGCCTATGATATTTAAATTTTACAAAATTGAGGATACATATCTATAAATATAAGGTTATTTCACTATGTTTCACCTAGATTTTGAAGTGTTTAATTACAAGAGCTAAACTGGTGATCAATGGAATTCAAGAGAATATTTATTAGAGTTTTATTCCAACATTCAAGATCCAATTTTCATGTCAAAGTCTTCTTGCATCATGCATGTTTTTGGAGTTAATATGGTGATGTAAGTTTCATGATAAAATCAAGGATTCAAAACACTATTTAAAGAAAGATTCAAAGTTCAAGATACACATCCATTGAATCCATTTTATGCAAGTAACATATTTACATTCCAAGGTTTATTCAAGTTTTTTTTTAATGGTAACATTGATTTGTTCATTATTTATTTTTTCTTTCATGTTTCATTTCATCTCAAGGTTTGATTACCAAAACAAGGCTTGACCAAGTTAATCCCCCATTCACCAAAATAAACAATTTTTCCCTTTCATGTTCTATTTGCAGATGTAGGTGGAAGAAAGCTTCAAGATATCTTGAAGAGAAAATTTGAAAAAGTTGACAAAGTTACAAAAGTTGTCATAAAATTCATCATCTCACAGAAACTCATCTACTAAATTTATTTTCAACATTCCAACACTGCCACTTGGAAAAATTGAAAGATTCAGATTGATAGGAAAGGATCCCAAGACTTGTAGAAAATCCCTGATAGTGGACCCATTTTCCACTAGGTGAATGAATCCTAGTCATCCTTTGAAAACTCACTTTTGATGAAAGGTACACTTAGATATTCCATTCTTTGATCTACAATTTGATTGTATGTTATATTAATATTGAGCTTAATTTTAGTTTTTAAAGTGTGAAGTTTCATTTTGGTGTTAGTTTACTATATTTAGTTTTTCTCCCCAAAGTGTTGTTTAACCTTGACCCCCATTCTTCAATCATGAGGAAATCTACAGATTCACACCTTGAGTTGACTTACCTAAGGTTTGTAAGCCAATTCTTTGTGTGGATCTCATTTCCTAAGGAAATAAAGGAAGATAGGTCCATCATAACCCTATTTCCCTTCATTCCCATTGATGCACCTATTTTTCTACCTTTTCAATGACCAAGATAGCTTTATATACATTGTGTAGACTTTGTTTGCACAAACAAGGAGTATTATTGGTCATACCATACATACAGAAAACCTTGTTAAAGTGTATGGGTGAGAAGTTTCAAAATATTTTAGAGTAGATACAAAAAAAGGTATGGAGTACCTAATGTTAGAAACCAACATCAGATTTGCAAACCGAAAAGACACCAAGATCATATTTACAAACCGAAAAGACCTTCCATAGAAGAGAAAATCAAGAAAAGCAGAGGTTGCAAAAGAATGTGCTTTTGAGAATTCAATAATTACATGATAATGATTTGCTTTATAAAAGAAAAGATGCATAACCCTAATCTTATCTTGAGCAACAAGATAGCTCAACAAGATAAGGATGACATCTAATTAACCTAGGAATTAAATAATTACCTAAGTAAACTTATGTAAAGTGTAATTAATAATTAATTACACCAACACCCTCCCATAAGTGCAACTTAGGGAGAAGCAAAATTATATGCAAATATGAGTCCTAGAAACAAGGCCAGATCAAGTACTCATGTACAAATGCAATGATGAGGTAGAGAAGGAAAACTCAGTGGGACAAAACCCCCCTATAATGAGATGACTGCTGCAAAGAAGCACTGGAAGAACACTGTGGAGTAACATTGGAACCGCAATCCGACAAGAAAGTAAAGATAATTTTGTCTACAACTGAAACCAAAACCGAAATCATGATAATGTGACAACAGACCCGATGCCACGGAACATTGGAAAACTCTCAAACTGGAAGAACCCTCGGATCTATGAAGCAACAGTAGATGAAATGAAGACATAATCTAAAAACCATGTATCTTGATGCCGATGCCAAATTGTGACTAAAACTCTCTCATGGGAAGGAGTACCAAAAATAGACTCTGGAACATTAACCATAAAAACATGGCCCTCAAACTGAGAATAATCTGAACCAATGAGGATCAAGAAACATAATCTCCCAACTGAAGAGTGAACTGATGAATCCAATATGTGTCAAGTTATAACAAAAAATGTGGCCAAAAGAAACTAGGAAACCAAATAACCCATACAATCTACCAACAAATCAAGATGGATATGGAGATCAAAGTGCATGCACACTCTAATCATATTATTATGCAAGAAACCCCCCTGATGGAACTTTATCTCAGTTCATTTATTACAATAACCCAATGATTGTAAAAGGAGAGAATCCTAATGCATGCATAAACAGAAAATAACATGATGTGGTACTGAAATGAAGTACAAATGTTCAAGTTTCACCTTTCCAACTGCCAAAACATCCAAGTAAACACCCATCGGGACAAATCTGGAAGAAAGATAAACTTGGGATGGATACAGAAAAAAGTGCATGGACATCAAGATAGAGCTCCTCAATACCTTTCCAACGCCGCAACGAAGACGAAAATCGGAGAGCGTGGCAAAAATTTATGAGCTCGGAAGCCATAAATGAACATCTGACTTCAAACAGAAATAAATGCATCTAAACAGAAAAATACTAAAAAAAAAACTACACCATAGGATAGTGCTCAGAACTAGCTTTCCGATGATATTTTGTTTTGAAAAATATGAGTTCGGACGCAAAATTTATGCCTAAAATACCAAAACTCCTCCAAAAGGGTTTGGAGCTAAGCCTGGCGGCTAGACTAACCTCTAGCATTAACCGCTAGCATTAACCACTAGCGGTTACCCACTAGTGATTAACTGATGATGGCGCCCATTCACTCTGGTTTTTAAATTTTTTTCTTGGATTGCGTGCCGTACCAGGCGTACGACCCAAAAATGAAAAAAATTACCTCCCAGAGTCACTGTGCCCGATTTTGACGATTTGACAGTCAATTTTAGGGTTTTTGGGTTCTCTGAACGCGATGGTGAGGTCTGTTTGGGCTGAAAATGCTCCAAAATTTTAGGTACGCTTTGGATCTAGAAACCCTCATAAACTTCAAATCCTCATAGATCTGACAAACAATGGCCAAAATCTGTAAAACAAAAGTCAATCCTGACTTTTTCCAGCACTCTGAATCCAATGGTAAAGCCCAATCTAATCCAAAATTCTTCATGAATGAACTCAAGGCATGATACCCTTGAGGAATCCTGAACGAACCCTACAATGATTTTCTCAAAAATCTAGGAAGGGGTTGCAAATCAAGGCTTTGATACCATGTTAGAAACCAAGATCAGATTTGCAAACCGAAAAGACCTTCCACAGAAGAGAAAATCAGAAAAAGCAAGGCTATTGCAAAAAGATGTGCAACATTATAATTCAAGAATTTAATAATTACATGATAATGATTCTCTTTATAAAAGCAAAGATGCATAACCCTAATCTTATCTTGAGCAACAAGATAGCTCAACAAGAGAAGGATGACATCTAATTAACCTAGGAATTAAATAATTACCTAAGTAAACTTATGTAAAGTGTAATTAATAATTAATTACACCAACACCTAATATGTATCCACTTACACGAAATTGCCCCAAAACTTCTTCCATACAAAAAACAAAGCAAGTATTGACCATGGTAGTTTTAAAAAAATATCCAATAGACAAAGCAAATAGAAAAATCAATGATAAATACCCCATTCCATTCTCTCTAAATCAATACAGACATCCTTGAGAGATCCTAGGAATGTGACAATAAGATAAATCATAAAGATAAGATCACATAAGATAAATAATGTTGTTCTATCACTTTCCATAGTTTTTTTGGTGTTTCAAGATGTTTACCCATTGATCTTGTCTATTGTAGGAACATTTTACCCATTAAGACATATGTCAGGATGTTGATGATGATTTCTCAAAAGGTAGGGTAATTAATACATAATTATTATTTTAGTATGATAATAATCTAGTCATTTTGTTTCTTTTCTTGGAAGTTTCAGATTTTGATCTTTACTTTGTTTGTTGATTACATTCTATAAATGTTGATGGTGATGATTGTTTATTCCAAGTAGGTGATAACAAAGATAGGATTTTTTAGATTTTTTTAATGTCTTTGTGGTTATTTGATGTTGTTTTTTATGTTTTTGAGAGATTTAGAGACAAATACGGATACCTAAATCGACTGGACTAGTGCCTTGGGGGCTCATCAATGATGGCCTTGCCTACGTGATGAATGCAAAGACATTATAGTTTGACTTTATTAAGTGACAATTTTTTTGGATTTTTCTAACCCTTTACTAATATTTTTGTATTTTGATAAGATATTTGAATGTTTTTTTTTTTATTTTGATAAGGTATTTGAATTTTTTTGGATTTTGATAAGGTATTTGAATGTTTTTGGATTTTGATGAGATATTTGAATGTTTTGGATTTTTTACTAAGTTAGAAACCCAAAGGGACACCTAAGGGGAATGACCTAGTTACTTAGGGGCTCATCAATGATGGACTTGCATATGTGCAAGATCAAAGACAATGTAGTTCAACTATATTGACTCGGTGCTGATCATCTAGAGACATCCTACAATGTATTTGGGATTTTTTATTTTACAATTTTTTGGATTTTGACTATTTTCTAGATATTTTTTATTTTCTTAGTTTTTTTGTAAGTGATGGGATGAACAGGGATCCAATTCATTACCAAGTTTAGAAGGTTTCCCCTAGTTCACAATAGGATTAGGTTTTATTAGGGATAGGTGGATAAAATGGATGGTGGATAGAGATTATGTAGAATGGTTAAACACTTGATCAGTTATCGAGCCATGGTTAGGTGCAAATTTTATTATGCATGGGTGGAGTGAATGCCCTAGCAGATGGATAGTGTCGATAGATGAGGATGCAAGTCTTATTCAAGTGTAGTTCATGTTACCAAGTTTTCACTATGACACCGATTCAAGAAGCACCACAAAGTGGTTTTCACTTAAAGGACATTTTATTTCTCTTTATTGTTTTTCTTGATTTTTGATTTTTTGCTTTTTTCACTTTTTTTCCTAGGATATTCTAATATGATTAGTTGTAGAAGTTCTTGAGATGACTTATTTTAAGAGGTTTAGCTAGAGGTTCTCCTTTCAGAGTAGCCAACTAATATGCTCTTCAGCTATAGCTTGTTGTAATGGTGTAGGTACCTGCAAGTTTGGTTAAAACTTACCTTTCCCATCTTGATTTAGCTAGATTTTTTATTTTCCAATAGGACCAAGTCACCAACCTAAAAGTTCTTATTTTTTATTTTCTTATTGTAGCTTCACTCGAGCTGATTTTGATAGGCCTATAGTTGATTCAATGCACTCAAGCATATTTCACATAGGATTTCAAGCTCATTGAGTTTGGATAACCAATACTCTTTGTTGCTAACAAGATCCTTCAATGACACTCTCAGGGATGGGATTTCAACCTCTATAGGTAGTATTGCTTGAGATCCATAGACCAAGGAAAATGGAGTCACACCTGTAGGTGTGTGG
Organism: Sequoia sempervirens; assembly: GCA_007258455.2. Classification (NCBI taxonomy): domain Eukaryota; kingdom Viridiplantae; phylum Streptophyta; class Pinopsida; order Cupressales; family Cupressaceae; genus Sequoia; species Sequoia sempervirens. The sequence continues at coordinate 93,044,525 of VDFB02075321.1, read as the reverse complement.
ATGTTGCTTCTATAGGCCCATAAGGCTAGGTTTAGTTGTAGGTGCCAGTCACAACCAGCATCATTAACTATTTTCTTTAGGATTTCTAGGATGGTCTTATTACATGCTTCAACTTACTTGATTCCTTGAGGTTAATATGGGGTTAAAAAATGGTGTTGGATAGAGAATATCGAGTAGAGCTCATGGACATGTTGGTTCCTAAATTGAGTTCAATTATATATTATGATAGTTTGTGGGATACTATATCAATAGATCAAATAGTTAGAATGAACTTAGCTATTTTTTTCCTTATGATATAGGTTAAAGGAATAGCCTCTATCCACTTTCTAAAGTAATCTATAGTAGTGAAGATGAATCTGTGTCCATTGGATGTGGTGAATGATATCTTTCCTATTAATTCAAGTTCCCACTGAGAGAAGGGCCATGGAGTGGTGATAAGAGGTAACTCTTATGCGGGTGCATGCACAAAATCTCCATGTTGTTGGCATTAAAAAAACTTCTTGGAAAAATGAATTGCTTCTTTCTCTAGTGATGATCAGTAATACCCCTTTTGTAGAAACTTTTGGACTTGGTTAGGCTTGCTAGTGTGGGATCCACAATCACCTTTGTGTACATCTTCCAAGGTAGTTTACACTTCTTTCACATTAAGACATTAGAGTAATGACCCATCAAAGCTTCACCAGTTTAAGGTAACTCCAAGGATAGTAAATTAGGAAGTTTGATAGATGAAAGTTTTATTTTGATTGGTCGTTAGGTCGGGTGGTATGATTATGTGTTAGATATAGGAAATTGTGTCTTCATACCAAGGTGAATCAGGACCAACAACATTGCATATGAGTTTAGATTCTAGGATATCAAATATTGGTATAAGCAATTGTTCCACTAGGAATGTTCTTAGGTATGCCAAGGAATGAACTAGTAGTATCCATAACATTGACTACTTTATTGTTAACACTTGGGATCTATTCAAAGATGATGACCAAAAACTATTGTTTGAAAATTTCCACCATTCTCTTGTATGGCATGAGCTTGTCATCTTTAGTCTGGTATTTATCATTGACCTACCTTATCACCAAATGGGAATCACCATAGACTTGTAATTCCTTAATTTTCCATTCTACTGCCATTTTCAGCCCAATGATCAATGCTTCATACTTGGCTATATTGTTTCTATAGGAAAAATAAATATTGTATGCTTTTGGTATATTGTCTCCGAATGGTTTTAGTAATAGGATACTGGCCCTTGAGTCATGCAGATTTTGGGATCCATCCAAGTACATGGTCCAACGAGTTGAATGAGTTGTTAGCAAGATGCTCTCATTTGGAAATTCTTCTATGAGTGGTTGATGATATTCAATTGGTGCTTTTACTAACTGATCTACTATCACCTAACCCTTGATGAATTTCTTGTCTGAACTGTAGATTTTTGGTTCCTATGGACTTCTCTAGCTATTCTAGGGTTTTTCACCTAAAAGGAGAGAGATAAGGCCCAAATATACTAAGGGTTCATTCAAATTATGTTATGATTAATGTTGTCTAAGATAAATGAAGTAACTAAATGCAAGTATATGATTTAAACAGATGATTATGAATGAAAAACTAAGAATTAAACTATGATAGAAAATATGTTGTGATATGTAAATGATGAACTAAATGATGAAATAATGCAAAACAGAAAGAAATAAGATGAAAAAGAGTGCACTTGGGAAAGATTTGATGAATTTGGAATGTTGTGAATGTTGTTTGAAATTACTGAAATTCTATAGTGGGACTCATTCACCCAAGGTGGTGAAATAGTCCTACTACTGGTGAAAAAGTGTTAGAAACAAGTTTCTAACTATCTCGATCTAGAATCTGACAAAGTTTAGATTTTGTATTAAGGTGGGTCTCATTCACCACTTGTGCTGAGTCAGACCTCTCCCAAAATTCTAATAAATTAGGTGACAACCTTGCAACAAAAGATCTGGAAATGTCTACTTGTCGGGCTTCTGAAGCCAATTCTATGGGAAATGGATAGAAAACCTTCTCCAAGCTTGAAATAAAGTTGATTTGAATTGAAGCACCTAGTTAACTTGTTGACCAATCTTCAATCACCAAAATGCTTCTAAAATCTGCATACAAAGGTCTGTAAACACACATACAAGAGGGGGAAAATGGTTGAGGGGTAGAAAATAGGGGTTTTCCTTGGTCAAACCCCACTTTGGTAATAGAAATATTAATAAAATAATGAAATACAAGAGAATGATAAACTAAGAACATGAAAATGCTATCAACTTACCAAACCCTTGATGATGCAAATCTGAAGTAACATCAATAGATGCTTCAAAGTGCTTGAATAATGATTGATAAAATGTTGTAAGATGCTTGAATGTTGGAGGATGTAAAATGAGGTGAAAATCACTTATTTATACAATCTTGTTCCTTAGTAACCCATTCATACCTCATCACAAGCCAACATCAAGTGTTTTTTAATAAAAACCCAAAAGGAAATTTAAAATATTTTGAATTTAGAGCCAAGGTGGACTCATTCACAACCCATGGCGAATGGGTCCCACTAAGGACATGAAATATGGGTGTTGGGAATTATCTTGTATTTAATGTTGTTTGTCAGGCGAACATTCAAAAATAGACTTAATTAAAGCATATGAGGGCATAAAGGGACCAACTAAAGCATAAGAAAGGGGTAAATGGTGAAGTTATGCCTAGAAAAGCATGAAATCTTGTTACAATACTTTACAACACTTCAGAATAGGAATTGTTTAGTGATGAAAAGATGATTTTTAGGTAAGTTGTAATGAATAAAGTCTAGAAGAGTGTAGAAATATCTTACAACACTTCACAACACCTTCAGAAGATGTCATTATTTTAAATTTAGTACCTAAATATGCATGTTCAATCCATGTTACATCATAAAATGAGAGCAAAATAGATCAAACACCATGAAACAAGACCTAAAAGGCCATGAAAATGACAAGGGGCAATTTTTCTACAACACATTTAGCTCCCACTTTAGTGATAGCATGAACTTGCTTTAAACTCACACTAACATAGCCATGAACATCAAAAGGAGGGTTCAAATGTACTTACATTAGCAAGATGGAATGACAACGATCAAGAGGGATGATCAAGCCCCCAGGATGAAGATCCCATGGAAAACTAAACATGAGAACAAAGGAACACGCAAGTGTTGAGAATCAGATGAAGCTTTGATCATCTATCAAACTAGTTGTGGATTATATCTAGGTTGATTAAGAATGTATACTCACTCTAGGGTGATAGAAATCATGATGGTCTATTAGGTGAGAAGGCCCAAATGTACTCACACTAGGGCTAGAAAACTTTTGGTCATCCATGGGGTGAGAAAGCCCAAAATGTAAGATACACACACTAGTTGGTATGCACTCACAACAAAAAAGGTGGCTATGGGGAAAAGTCATGCCACTAGGTGGAATTCCAGCTCAACCATATCAAAGTTATACCTCCTAATAAATTTAACAACGTGCCACAAGGAAAAAGGAAATGTTAGTTCATGCTCCATGAGACAAGAAAAGCTCTGTATGCTTAGAACTCATGAACAAAAAGCAAGGTACCATAGGCATGCAAGTTGTGTTATGCAAGGTGGAAAAAATGTAAAATGTAATGTAACATGTGAGAGATGTTCAAAGGAGTCTTGTTAGGTTCATGCAAGGTTAGTCACTTAGGGAATAGTGTGTCTAATGTCTCCAAGAGAGGACCAATCAAAGAATAATATATTCACAACTTAGGGGATGCAGTGCGTCGCATCAAGCCACCAAGAGGAATGCAATGTGCTAAGATAGATCACACTTATGAAGGAAATCACACCCAATGTCATCCAAAAATTTAGAAACACATCATATAAAGGACAAGGCTACACTAGGAACCAAGAAAGTAAATGAATTATGGTAATGTATGCCCCCCACTTTAAAGGAATTGCTACACATCATTCTGTCAGCAATTACTTTAAAGTAGCAAAGGGAAGAAAATGCAAAAGGAAAAAAAGACATGAGAGCCAACTTAGAAATCTCTATGCCAATTCATATGTTTCAAAGTTAGGTTGCGTCATGTTAAGGAAAATGAAAGACAAAATAAATGGGAGTTTACCCCTAGAAAAGAAAGCACACCAAACACATAAGCGATCTATGGATCTTTGTGGTTATTATGTTCATTGCTGAAATGTTTTTATGAAAGAGCTCAGAAATATCATCATTCCCCAAAGTTCATAGAACTAGAAGAATGACACAAAGAGAGAAAAAAAGAAATAAAATGAAAGTCTGTTTTGGGTCAACATGGAAGAGACATTGTGGTCTCAATGCTTTGCATGGTCCCCAAAAGGAAAACACAAGTGAAAAGAAAATAAAAAGGCGAAAGAAAAGTGAAAAAGCTTTTGGGTCAACATGAAGGAGACATTGTAGTCTCAATGCCTTGTGTCATCCCAAAAAGGAAAAACACAAAACAAAAGAGAAAAATACAAGGACCTTTTGGGTCAACATGGAAGAGACATAGGGCATCTCTACACTTTGCGTCATCCCAAAAAGGAGAACACAAAAAAAAATGAAAAAGACAAGGATCTTTTGGGTCAACATGGAAGAGACATAGGGCATCTCTACACTTTGCGTCATCCACAAAAGGAGAACATAAAACAAAAATGAAAAAGACAATAGAAGAAGAGAGGTACAAATACAAGAATTGTACAAAGAGAGAAAAATCAAACTCATGTTACGGGGGAACATGATACACACATGAAAGAAAAATTAAAATAAAAGAAACATGGAAAAGGATAGCAAGGTGAATGCAATTCAACCATCTAACAAGTCATTCGCCTCCCAATCATGTTTAGTGTAATGTGAGGGCGGTTGACTATCCAAAGGGAGAATTGCAAGCACCGAACTAGGAGTTGTACCAGGTTCTTCATTTGGTAGAGAAGATTTATCTTTTAAGCTCATTATAGATGAAAATAAAGAGTTTAGGTCATTTTACACTTCTTCATCTATTTTTTCTATCGTCGCATCATCATCATCATCATCATCAAGATTGATAACGACAGGAGGACAAAGGGTAATTTCCAAGGAAGGATGTATCAAAAGTTGTGGCTTTTGGATTGGTTCATTTTATTGTGGAGTTTTCATTGGACTATCTTGTGGTGGGTCAGGAGAAGGAGGGTGGTCATCTATTACTTCTTTCAAAGGTATAGGTTGATTTTCTTTATTTTCTTCTATACAAGATTAACAAGTGAGGAGACAATGATGACACTTACATTCCATAGCATCATGGTTTCGTTTAATTTTGTTTTGGAGTTTCTAAGATGTAAGAGTGGATTGAGTCATCATAGGTTCTTCTACTTTTGAAGAGGGAAGAACAGGAGAAACTGAAGAGGACAGGTCAATCACTTTCTCTTTGGCTTTATACACTTGTTTAACAAGAGGAGGCATGATATGAGTTGTTTCATTTTCCTTGGTCATTTAAATGATGGCAGACAAGTATCTAAGGGTGGTTGGTCATGAGGTTGTATGGTTTGTTCAATGTCAGACTTAGGTTGAAGCATGGTTTCATCAATGATAGGAGGTGTGGAAGTTGATGGGGACATGTTATAAAGAGACAATTTGGCTACGCATTTGGCTTTGAAGTTTTGGTAGGTTATGAAAAAGAAGTCCTTTCAAGGGGTGATGGGTTCCATAGGTTCAGTCCAAAAGGATTATAAGGAAAATTTACCTTTATATGATAAGGGATTAAATCCACTATGGTGTATGGTAAATATTTCATTGCCATGTCGAAACTTCAAACACTTGTGAACCACTAATGGGACTATTTTCATTGAGCGAAGCCAAGGGTGGCCTAGCAGCAAATGAAATTGTTTGGATTGTGCAATAGTTGAAAATGTTACCTCTAAAATTTTAGGTCCTACCTATAAGGGAAGTACAATCGATTCAATCATAGGGCATGCAAAATGAGTATGTGTCTTAATCCATGTAGTTGGTTTATTATAATCATCTTGATATAGATCATGTAATACTAGAAATACCTCTATGATCACGTTCTCACCTCAAGTGGGATCTATTAATATCCCATTAGTGGGCTTATCATATATTTTTCCTGCTATGTAAAGAAGACCATCAAGAATTTTTTGTAGTATTCCTTTAGCAGAAAAAGTGATATCAAGAGATTTTGTGGTTTGGCCCTTACGAGGGATAACATTTATTGCAACCACAAGTTTATCCATAAGACTATCTTGGGTAATAGGTGGAGTTGTATCATGTTGTTCATTATTTGTATCAACATTCATTACAGCAGTGTTTGAAGGTTCAATATCCTTGACAAATGAAATAGTGTGTTTAGGCATGGGATTGGTGAAAATTTGTAAATTTTGGTTAAGGGGTGGAACATACTTATTGTATTGATCATTAACACCCACAATGGACAAATGGCCTGAATCAATGAGGTCTTGAACTAAAAGTTTTAGATGCTTGCATTGTTCAATGTCATGTCCATTTTGGAAATGAAAATGACAATAAGAATTAGGTTTGAAGGTTGGTGGTAAGGGTTGATTTAGATCAAGTGGTCTAATAGGTGGCAAAGTGAGCATGTGTTGTTGAAGTAATTGGTTCATTGTGTTATGGAGGATATCAGGTAAGGGTGTAAATTGTCTCTTCGGGTCCCCATAAGTATAAGGTACCACTGCATTAACATCTACCACTTGATTTTGAACTAGTTGGGTTGGTTGCATTTGTATTTGAGGAGGCAGATCGAACTGTAAAATGCCTCTATTTGGTTTCAGAAAGTTTTTATTGCAATTGTGGTTTTGATTGTTGTGTTCAGCCTTCTTAACTCGATTTGAAGTGGATTTTGAATCATGACTTGAAATTGAGTTATGATATTCACACAAGGTTGTGCATAAATGCATAAACAGAGGGAATTTCATCATAGATAGTTTATCTTGAAGGTTTGTGTGCATGTTTTCAATAAACATCTTTTTCATATGTGCATCAGGAATCTTGACATTAATTTGAGCATACAAGGATTGGTATGGTGAGATAAAATCAATTATTTTTGTTTTTTGTGTTTTCTCCACAGCTCATGAGGTTAGCCATTGTCTTTTTAGGTGTCATGTGATCTTGAAAGTGACTTATGAAAGCATCCACCAATTCATTGAAGGAATGGATGGAATGATTGGGAAAGTTGGAAAACCACTCTAATGTAGAATCTTTCAAGGTCCTTGGAAACAGTTTGGCTAAAACTTTATCATCAAGGACAAAATCACTACATAAATTTGTATTAGCATTAACATGGTTCATAGGGTCTCCTTTACCTCTGTATTTCTCAAACTAAGGCATTTCTATCCCTTGTGGCATTGAGGTGTGTAATATTTCTAAGGATAAGTGATAGTGAGGTTGGATGAATCAATCACTGATTCATGCTCTAGGTCTTACTTGGAAGACCTCTAGGGTGTCTCACTCCACCAATTGCAACCTATAGGACCTATTTCTTCTTAGGGTCCCCTGGTTTCTTCTTACCAACCCAACTATCAATGTAGATCCTTCTACCAAGTCAAGACTTGGTCCAATCTTGAAACCCTTGCCTTAGCCCTTAATCAACCCTAAAGGCTACTAAACCTCCAAGTTCTTGAATTTAGCTTTACAAGGGTGTGGAGGTGCTTCTAACATAATCAATCCATCCCATTAAAGGTATTAGTGGTCCACCTAACTCCATCTATAGGGCACTTTCATCAAACCCTCTTTTAGGCCTAAAAGGCTACTAGCCCTAGGAGCCCAATTAGGCCTCCTCCGAGAAAATAGGTTTGTTCTCAAATCTTTCCAAAGAACATGCCAATCTTTTCTTGGGATTCTTGGTTCATTTTCCCTCCTCTCAAATATTTTTGAAGTCTTAATTCTCAACTGTCCGTACAACACCCTAACTTGAAAATGAGCAAAAACTAGGGTTTTTAAGCCTTTTCTAACCTCTCCTCAAACTGTTAAGTTCTTTCCTCACCAGATGGTTTGATGGAGCTTCTTCCCACTTACAAAGTCTTGGCAAGACTCACACGTTCCTTCTCAAAAAGGAAATTTGTCTAGAACTTGTCACCCCTACAAATTATGTGCACTGCACTTAAGTCTTCCTATCAGGGCACTTCCCTGGCTCGCCTAGGGAAAGACTTCCATAGTGGCTCATGTGCTTTCACAAACCCTAAATCCTACCATATATACATACATGTAGTCTAGTCACTGTTCCCAAAGGGTCATACAATTTGTACGGTGGGAAAGTGAACTAATACTCCATTTTCTCAAAACTACCTGGTTTAGACCAACAACAGTATGGAAACCAAATTATTTACAAATTAAGCTTAAAAATGCATAAAGGAACTGTCTAATGCTACATAAATCTTTAAGAACCACTACTCTACATCCTACACAGATTTTAGTGCTATGATCAATCCATTAGAGCTCACTTCAAGGAAAAAATCAGAAAATTCACTCTAAAACACACTTTCTTTTCTTGAATTCATAAAACTTCAAACATAATCAATGCTTCTAACTGCATCCAACCTTTCTTCCATGTTGAGGTCACCCCTAAATAGAGTCTCCAAATAGTTATGGGCTCTCCTTGGCCGCTTGTAACTCCAATTGAGCATTATTTTGTAAAAATTGAAAAGAAACTCCTAAAAGGCCTAAAAGGTCAAAACCTTACTTGGGAAAAAGCCTTAGGCCTAACCATTGGTCAACATGACCTTCATCAAACCAAAACCCAACCAAAAATTCCATTAAGGCTTACATTCAAAGATGAACAAGAAAAGATGATAAGTTGGCATAAAACAAAGTGCCAAAACATGACCTAGTCAAACTAGGATAACCTATGGGTGCTCCTGCACCATTCTCCCCCCTTTGCACAAACCCTAATGAAGGTGGGGAGAGATCAGAGATAAATCAATACCCTGCTTCTTGAACTGAGCTTCATCCACCCATGTAGCCTCAGATTCTGGTTTGTCCTTGCATTTGATGAGATGTTCCATGTATATCTTATGATGGGTAGACTTCTTCACCCTTGATTCTAAGATCCTCTATGCTTGTAGCTTGTGTTTAGGAGGTAAGGCTATTCCACTCACATCCTTCAAGACATCTACACACTTCTAATCCAAATCAGTGTCTGGTCCTTTATATCTAATCAAATCAGCCACATTAAACACTGGTGAAATACCTAAGTCTATAGGTAGCTCCACCTTGTAAGCATTCTTTCCATACTTGTTTAACACCTTGCATGGTCCCACTCTCTTCATCTGCAACTTGGTTGATGTTCCTTTCTACAACCTAGATTTGTTGAGATGGACCATGACATAGTCCCCTACTACAAATTGGAGATCTTTCCTAGACATATCCACCTTAGCTTTTAGCTTATGAGTAGCCTCTGTGATTGTCTTTTTCACTTGCTCCTAAATCTCTTGCATGGTCTGAGAGAAATCTTCAGCATGACCACTCCTATGCTCCATAGTTCCTAGGTCTCTAAGTTCACATACACCTCTTGGGTGCATTCCATACACAATTTCAAAAGGACTTCTGCCTATGGTCCGATTTACACTGTCATTGTAAGCATATTCAGCTTGTGATATGACCATGTCCCATGTCTATCCATACTCCTTGGTTAGGCATATGAGAAGGTTACCTAACACTCTATTAACCACCTTAGTTTGGCCATCGGTCTGAGGATGGTAGGCTGATCCAAAAGACAAGTTAGTACCTAACCTGCTCCATAGAGTTTTCCAAAAATGACTCATAAATTTCACATCTCTGTCTGATACAATGCTCAATGGCAATCCATGGATCCTCACAATCTCTTTGAAGAAAAGATGAGCAATATAGCTAGCATCATGGGTGGTCTTGCAAGGAATAAAATGACTCATTTTGCTAAACCTATCTACCACCACATAGACACTACCAAACCCTGTCTTAGTTTTAGGGAGTCCTACCACAAAGTCCATGCTAATACATTCCCATAGCCTATTTGGAATGGGTAGAAGTTGATACAAACTTGCATTGCTAGCTCCCCCCTTGGCTTTCATACAAACTATACACTGCTCCACATACCGTCTAACATCATTTGGCAACTTGGGCCAATAACAGAACCTTTGCACTAGTTCCATTGTTTTGTTGATACCAAAATGACTACTAAGACTACCATTGTGCTTCTCCTAGATAAGATTCTCTCTCATTGAACCTTTTGTAACACATAACTAATTCCCCTTGAACAAAATTCCACTCTGCAATGTATACTCTGAGAATTGACTATGAAAGTGATTCTTAAAATCAGAACATACCTTATATGCTTCTGAGAAGTCTTCATCTTCACCATAGAGATCCTTGAAACTCTCTATCCCAATGCTCTTTATTTGTATCTCTTGCACTATCAGTAACCTCCTACTTATTGCATCTGCCACCTTGTTCAACTTTGCCTTCTTGTTCTTGATGGTAAAAGTGAAATCTTGGAGGTATTCCATCAATTTCAAATGTCTATTGCTCAGCTTATCTTGTGTGTTGATGTAGCTAAGTGAGTAATTATCAGTAAAAACTACAAACTCTTTAGGTAGGAGATAATGCCTCCACTTTCTAAGTGAGTGCACTAGAGCATATAGTTCCAAGTCATAAGTAGAATACTTCTGTTTAGCTTTGTTGAGCTTTTCACTAAACAAAGCTATAGGTCTGCCTTCATGGCTTAGTACTCCTCCTACTACAATTCCACTAGCATCACATTCCATAGTGAATAACTTATCAAAACAAGCTAACAAAAGGATGGGTTGAGTTGCCACTTCTTGTTTCAGTTTCTCAAAACCCTTTTCAACTTCAAGAGTCCATTGGAACTTAGTTTTTAGGCCACCTTTGATTGTGTCAAGTACTAGTGCACATATGCCACTAAAGTTCCTTATAAACTTCCTATAAAACTGAGCTAACCCATGAAAACTTCTTACCTCTATCCTAGTGGTTGGTGTAGGCCAATTTAGGATAGCTTCCACCTTGCTTGGGTCCATCTTCAATGATCCTTGGGATACTACCAACCCCAAATACAAAAGATATTGTTTCAAGAACTCACACTTTTCTAGGTTGATGGCTAACCTCTCCTCCTACAATCTTTTAAGAACCAACTCCACATGATTTAGACGTTCTTCTGCTATCTTGCTAAAGATGAGTATATCATCTAGATATACCACCACAAATAGCCCAGTGAAATCCTTAAGCACTTCATTCATGAGCCTCATGAATGTGCTAGGGGAATTTGAGAGGCCAAATGGCATAACTCTCCACTCATATAACCCATTAGCTGTATTAAAGGCTATCTTCCACTCATCCCCCTCTTTGATTCTAATTTGATGGTATCCACTCTTGAGATCCAACTTGGTGAAATACTGATCTCCTCCAAGACAATCCATCAAATCCTCAATCCTAGGAATAGGGAACCTATATCTGATTGTAATTCTATTTATAGCCCTAGAAACAGTGCATAGCCTCCACTTACCACCTTTCTTGGTTGCTAAGACCACTAGTATTGCACACAGACTGATGCTTTTCCTAATTAGTCCTTGGTCTAATAACTCCTGCACTTGTCTAGCTACTTCTAGGTTCTGATCTGGTGTAAGCTTGTAAGCAACTTTTTTTGGCAATGAATCCCATGGTATGAAGTCAATCTGATGACTGATGGCTCTCTTTGGAGGTAAGGTTGTTGGTGTTCCATCACTGACTATGTCCTTGAACTTCTCAAGTAACTTTTGGACTGCTCCTAGTATGATTGTCTTCTTGGTCTTATCTTCCTCCTTGGGTTGCACCATGACCACATATCCTTCCCCTCCTTGTTGTAGAGTGTTGATAAACTCCTTGCCACTACTTAATAAGACACTAGGGGTGTTTGACTATCCTTCTTCCTCATCTGACAGTGACTGTAGTTTGAATGTCTGTCCATCCTTCTTGAATGAGATATTGTTCTCTTTTCCATCATAGATGGCTCCTCTGTCATACTGCCATGGTCTACCCAATAGAAGATGGAATGCATCCATGGGTAACACATCACAAATCAACTTATCCTTGTATCCTCCAATGGAGAACTCCACTGTTGTCTGCTCATTTACAACAATACTTTGCCCTTTGTTCAACCATGTCACCTTGTAGGGATTAGTGTGGGGTACTTTCTCCAACTTCAACTTCCTCACTGCCTCCTCAGAGATTATGTTATCAGTAGACCCCGAGTCCACTATGACCTTGCACACATTTCCAAGTATCTTGCATTTTTCCCTGAATAAGGCTCTCCTTTGCTTTGGTTCTACTTTAACTAGTTGTCTGATTAGAACCCTGCTAAACATCAAGTTCTCCCCCATTTCTGGCTCAATGTGACTAACCTCTGGTGACTTGACACTCATAGTGTCTTCTTGAGCATATGCTACTCTCTTTTTTGTATTTGAAGAAGATGCTTTCTCCGGGCACCTATAAGTTGGATGACCTACTTGACCACAATTGTAACACTTCATACTAGCAAAGTATGAGTTACTTCTGCCTGCTCCTCTTCCTCTATTTGAACCTCCTTGAGGTCCTCTACCTCTTCCATAGCCTCCTCTAGAAGTTGTTTCACTTCCATGCTCTGTGAGCTTAGACTCTCCATGACTTCTTTCTTCAGTCCCTCTACCTTGGTATCCACCTCTATGTCCTCTTTGATCTCTACCTTTACCTCTATTCTTAGAATCCTGGTCTTGTTTCCTCTTACTCCTTTCTTCAATCTTTATATCCAATTGATAGCATTGGTGCACTGTTTTGGGACTTAAAAGAGTCATCTCTTCTTGAATGTTCCACTTCAATCCGTTAAGGTACCTAGCCACCTTAAGACTTTCATCCTCTGTAACATTAGAACTCATGAAAAGTTTTCAAAACTCCTTAGTATAAGAGTTCACATCTTGGTCTCTTTGTCTCAAGCTCTCTCTCTTCTTATGCAACTAAATTTCATAATCATCTGGCATGTATGCTTCTTTCACTTTGGTAACCATTCCCTTCCAAGTAGAAATAGGCTTCTTTCCTTCCTTTTCCCTCTTTGTCTAAATGAACTTCCACCATGTCAAGGCAAAACCTCTTAATCTTGACTTTGCCACCTTCACCTTCTGTGCTTCAGTGACTCCATCACATTCAAAATGGTTTTCCATTCCCTCTATCCAATCCATGACTAGATCAGCTTCCATTTTCCCACTAAATAGTGGTATACCTTCAAGTGCTTTTCCACTCAAAGCCTTCAATGCCTTCAAGAAAGGCTCTTCTTGCAAAACAGGGTCAACATGACCTTCAAAATGACAAACCTCTAAGTTTTCTTCCTCCTGTTCTTCGAACTTCTTGGCCAATTCTGCATTTTTCACCATGTCAGTAGAACCACTAGACTTAATCTCTAACATATATTATTCTATCCTAAATCTTTTGTTGCTCTGATACCAATCTGATAGGGAGGTTGGATGAATCAATCACTGATTCATGCTCTGGGCCTTACTTGGAAGACCTCTAGGGTGTTTCACTCCACCACTTGCAACCTATAGGACCTATTTCTTCTTAGGGTCCCCTAGTTTCTTCTTACCAACCCAACTATCAATGTAGATCCTTCTATCAAGTCAAGACTTGGTGCAATCTTGAAACCCTTGTCTTAGCCCTTAATCCACCCTAAAGGCTACTAAACCTCCAAGTTATTGAATTTAGCTTTACAAGTGTGTGGAGGTACTTCTCACATCATCAATCCATCCCATTAAAGGTATTAGGGTTCCACCTAACTCCATCTATAGGTCACTTTCATCAACCCCTCTTTTAGGCCTAAAAGGCTACTAGCCCTAGGAGCCCAATTAGGCCTCCTTCTCCGAGAAAATAGGTTTGTTCTCAAATCTTTCCAAAGAACATCCCAATATTTTCTTGGGATTCCTAGTTCATTTTCCCTCCCCTCAAAATATTTTTGAGGTCTTAAGTCTCAACTGTCCGTACAACACCCTAACTTGAAAATGATCAAAAACTAGGGTTTTTAAGCCTTTTCTGACCTCTCCTCAAACTGTTAAGTTCTTTCCTTACCAGATGGTTTGATGGAGCTTCTTCTTGCTTACCAAGTCTTGGAAAGACTCACATCTACCTTCTCAAAAAGGAAATTTGTCTAGAATTTGTCACCCCTACAAATTATGTGCACTGCACTTAAGTCTTCCTAGCCGGGCACTTCCCTGGCTCGCCTAGGGCAAGACTTTCACAGTGGCTCCTATGCTTTCAAAAAACCTAAATCCTACCATATATGCATACATGGAGTCTAGTCATTGTTCCCAAAGGTCCGTACAATTTGTACAGTGGGAAAGTGAACTAATACTCCATTTTCTCAAAACTGCCTAGTTCAGACCAACAACAATATGGAAACCAGATTATTTACAAATTAAGCTTAAAAATGCACAAAGGAACTGTCTAATGCTACAAAAAGCTTTAAGAACCACTACTCTACATCCTACATAGATTTTAGTGCTATGATCAATCCATTAGAGCTCACTTCAAGCCAAAAATCAGAAAATTCACTCTAAAACACACTTTCTTTTCTTGAATTCACAAAACTTCAAACATAATCAATGCTTCCAACTACATCCAACCTTTCTTCCATGTTGAGGTCACCCCTAAATAGGGTCTCCAAATAGTTATGGGCTCTCCTTGGCCGCTTGTAACTCCAATTGAGCATTATTTTGTAAAAATTGAAAAGAAACTCCTAAAAGGCCTAAAAGGTCAAAACCTTACTTGGGAAAAATCCTTAGGCCTAACCATTGGTCAACATGACCTTCATTCCACCAAAACCCAACCAAAAATTCCATTAAGGCTTACATTCAAAGATGAACAAGAAAAGATGATAAGTTGGCATAAAAAAAAGTGCCAGAAAATGACCTTCTAGTCAAACTGGGATAACCTATGGGTGCTCCTGCACCAATAAGGGGCTGCTACAGACATGATATGTGGTTGGAATAGTTTGACCTTGGCTAATGGTGGAAAGTTGGTGTTGCATGGAGGAAATGGTCTTAAGGAGTTGTGTAAGGACAGGGTCATGCTAAGTGGGTTGAGGTGGAAGAGAAAATGTTGATGGAGTGCAAGTAATGTTAGGGAAAGTGCAAGGAATTCTAAGGTGGGTGAAGGTGGTGGAGGGGACTTGCGATGCCACAAGAGAAGTAGTAATGCTAGTTGGAATTAGGAAAAAAGTAGCCACATAATTAACCTAGTGCATAGTTGTGTGGACTTGCGGATTGGTATAAGTTGGTATGGATACTATGGTTGAAGGGGGGGAACTTGAGGTCCTCCTTGACTTAAAATAATGTTTGTGGATTGGATATTAGAGGAGGCATGTTTATTGTAAATCTCGGAAATTTTTGTCATAAATTGCAAGCCATCATCACTTTCAATCAAACGATGAAAGTTTTCAATGAAGGGTATGGTAGTGGTGGAAATGTTTTCAAGTGACAAGTCTTCTTGTAAATGTGCAAAATCCCCATGAATATTAATTACCTTTTCATGTGGGAGGGAGTTTTTTTGGGTGTCAACATTCATTGGATGGAAAGGTGAAGGCATAAAAGTGTTATTCTCAATGCCTAATGCACCATTGTCCATACTGTAGGAGCTCTTGAGATCCCAAATTCCACAACAAAAGTGCTATTGTGGGAAGCCATGAGTCTAGAATTTTGTCTCACTAGAGTATTATCAATGGGGCACAAAACACTCATACAAGTACCACAAAGGATGCAGTGAATGCAAATGCAAAGTAATCTAGGAGTTCTAAATTCAAAGAACAAAAATTATGTTAACTAAACTAACTACAGAAAATAGAAATCCAGGAAAATGCTAAAAAAATGCCAGAAATGTTGTTTAAAAGTGTAGAGGGACTAATTTACCCATGGTGGCAAATGAGTCCCAATATAAAAAAAAAATTGTATTTTTTAGAAATTTTAATGCGATTTTAATGCTCTATAGAATGCAATTAAGGATGCAGAATGTAGTTTTTCAGTTTTTTCAATGATATGCAATGAAAAAATGAAACCTAAACAAAGCTTTCACTAATGTAATATGAAAAGACCTATAATGTAAAAACAAAACAATGTCCTAATTGAATTTTAATGCAAGTGTAATCTAGGATGCAATATCCAAATGAAATCAGAAATGCAAAGTGTAAAAAATGCAGGTTCACCAAAGTGAACCATAGATTTTTCTTTCCTATAGACTTCTCTAGCTCTTCTAGGGTTTTTCACCTAAATGGAGAGAGATAGGGCCCAAAAATGCTAACAATTCATTTAAATTATGTTATGAGTAATGTTTTCTAAGCTAAATAAAGTAAAATAAATGCAATTATATGATTTAAATGAATGCTTATGAATGAAAAACTAAGATTTAAACTATATTCTAAAACATGTGATGCAAATGATGAACTAAATGATGAAATAATGCATAATAGAAAGAAATAAGATCAAACAGACTACACTTAGGAAATATTTGATGAATCTAGAATGTCATGAATTCTTTCTGAAATTTTTGAAATTCCACAATCGGACATTCACCCAAGGTGGCGAATTAGTCCTGCTACTAGTGAAAAAGTGGCAGAAACAAGTTTCTAACTGTCGGGATCCAGAATCTAACAAAATTTAGATTTTTAGTATTAAGGTGGGACTCATTCACCACTAGTGGTGAACCAGTCCTCTCCCAAAATTCTGAGAAATCAAGAGACAACTCTACAACACCAGATCTGGAATGTCTGCTTGTTGGGTTTTTGAAGTAAATTATGTGGGAAATGGATAGAAAACCTTCTCCAATCTTGAAATAAATTTGATTTGAATTGAAGCACCTAGTTGACTTGTTGACCAAACATCAATCACCTAAATGCTTATAAAATTTGCATAAAAAGGTATGCAAAAACACATGCAAGAGAGGGAAAATGGTTGAGGGTTAGAAAATAGGGGTTTGCCTTGGTCAAACCCCACCTTGGTAATCAAACCCTTAATAAAATAATGAAATACAAGAGAATGATAAACTAACAACATGCAAATGCTATCAAATTACCAAACCCTTGATTATGCAAATCTAAAGTAATGTCAATGGATGCTCCAAAGTGCTTGAATAATGCTTGATAAGATGTTGTAATATGCTTGAATTCTTGAGATCACGTGAATAAGAAATGTGAATGTTGGAGGATGTAAAATGAGGTGAAAATAACTTATTTATACAATATTGTGCCTTAGTAACCCATTCATACCTCATCATAGGCCAACATCAAGTGTTTTTAAATAAAAACCTTAAAGGAAATTTAAAATATTTTGAATTTGGAGCCAAGGGGGACTTATTCACCACCCATGGTGAATGGGTCCCACCTAGGACCTGAAAAATGGGTGCCGGGAATTATCTTGTATATAATGTTGTTTTTCGGGCTAACATTAAAAAATACACCTAATTAAATCATATGAGGACATAAAGGGACCAAATAAAGCATAAGAAAGGGGTAAATGGTAAAGTTATGCCTAGAAAAGCATGAAATCTTGTTACAATATTTTACAACACTTCAAAATAGGACTTGTTTAGTGATGAAAAGATGATTTTTAGGTAAATTGTAATGAATAGAGTCTAGAAGAGTGTAGAAATGTCTTACAACACCTTCACAAGATGTCATTATTTGAATTTTAGTAAATATTATGCATGTTCAAGCCATGTTGCATCATGAAACTAGAGCAAAATAGATCAAACACCATGAAACAAGACCTAAAAGGCCATGAAAATGACAAGGAGCCATTTTTCTATGGCACACTATCAACATATTCTATATCAAATTCACTATGTATCGCAACCCACTTAGTGATTCTTCCTATAAGATTTGCTTTTTCCAATAGATATTTTGAGGGGTATATCTTAGATATCAACTTGACTTTTTTGTTTAACATGTAATTTCTAAGATTTTGTGCTACATAGACAACTGATAGACATGATTATTCAATGGGTGTATAATTCAACTCATAGCCGACCAATGCACTCCTAATGTAGTAAAATGCTCGTTCTTTATTCTCCTCATCATTTTTGTCAATATAGCTCCCTAAGTTGTTGTTCTTGTGGATACATATAAAATCATTTCTTTATCCTAAATTGGAGGCATCACTAGAGGGGGAGTGAGAAAATAGTCCTTTACATGTTGAAAATATTGATCAGTCCTTCTATCCCTTTTGAATTCAACATCTTTGTGGATAAAGTGTGTGAATGGATGACATTTGCCTACAAGTTGTGCAATAAACCTTCTAATAGACTGAAGTTTTCCTTGTAGACTACATAGTTTTTTCAATGTTCTTGGGGGAGGCATTTCCACAATTGCCTTGACCTTAGAGGGATCCACCCAAATACCTATTTTGGATACAATATAGCCCAATAATTTCATAAATGTTATGTTGAACAGACATTTGTTTGGATTTAGATGCAAGTTATACTCCTCTAGTCTGTCAAATATCCTAGGTAAGTTATCCAGGTGTTCCTTTCTTGTGATTGATTTAGCCAACAAATTGTCTACATAATCCTCCATTGTGATGTGAAAAATGTCATGGAATATAGTAGTCATTTCTTGTTGATATGTGGCTCCTACATTCTTCAAGTTTAATGGCATGACATTCCAACAAAAATTTCTCCAAGCATAGGTAAAATCCATTTTGTGAATCTGATCCTCAAGGGCTATCTTTAACTAATTGTACCTATAAAATCCATCCATTAGTGAAATGATTTTATGACCAATAGTTAGATCCATTATTATGTTAATGTTGGGAAGGGGAAGTAATCTTTAAGGCATGCTTTGTTAATATCTATAAAGTATGTATAGATTCATATGCCACCAATGGGTTTTGATACTGATAAAAGGTTGGATACCCATTTAGGATAGTCTATGGGTTTGATGAATCCAACGTCTAGTAGTTTCGAAGCTCCGCCTTGACTAATAAATCTATCGATTGGTGCATCTTTTGAAGCTTTTTCTTAACTAGTTTTGATGCAGGGAATACTATTAGATGGTGTACCACTAAAGTTGGATCTAGCACAGGAATATCTACATATATAAAAGTGAACTTGATCTTACATTATTTGATGAATGGCAAGAAGTTGAATTTTCCCTTAGGATCTAAGGAAGTTGCATGATATGTTACCTTAGGTGTCTTTGTTGTTCTAACATTGATAGGTTCAAAATATTCAACCAATGTTGTTGATTGTTCTTGATACTCTATGATGGGGATATTGAATCCTCCATATTTAGGTGTGTTAGAGAGGTTTTCACCTTCATATACATCCTTTGTTTTTCCTTTTTCATGATACGATAGAGCCACATTGTGGTTTTCCCTAGGGGGTATCATTTTTTATTTTTAGATTTTTCATTTCAATTTTGTGACTAGAGGATGCAATTTCCCCTCCAAAGTATGCTCTATTTTCTAGTTCTATGACATAACCATCCTCATGATCTCCTTGTTGGATACATTGTTGAATTCTCATGAACTCCATAATAGCTTTATTTTTCTAGAATAGGTCCACAACAGGTGTGTGATGTTGTTGATCCCAATCAATCAACTATGGGTGAAGTAAGGGTAGGTTATCATTGTTATTAGAAAAAATTATGGTGGATGTGGATGGTGAAAGGGTAAAGATAGTGGAGTTGTCCAGGTCCCAAAGGGTATCTAGGTCATAGTCACTAGAGGCATAGGAATCCCATTCCCATTTGTTTGAGTTTTTTTAGTATGGTAGTCATTAATTGTAGGTTTGAAGGAATGGGTATTGATGTCATTTATGCCAAAGTCTTCAAATAGGTATGTGATTGTTAGGTCATCGTCAATAATATTGTAGTTATCTAATGTCTCAACGATGGTAGAAGGAGCTATTTCCTAAAAATTGGTAGTTTCAATTTTTGGGGTAACCACATCTATCGAACCATAACCTAGTCCCATGTTATTATATTGTTCTATTATGATGGGTTCTCTTATACCTTGTTCATGTAGAACAAGGCCACCTTTTTTAGTGTATCCCATATTTCTTGATATCTAATAACCTTTTTTGCTAAGATCCACAAGAAGCGGATGCAGATATTTCTATTGCTCTTGTTCTTCTTTATAGACCCATGATGAGAGGTCCTCTTCAAATACCACTTCATCCTTCATGTCTCCACACTTGGAGAAGATAGTAGGTTTGAATTCATAGGTGATATATTGAACATGCTTTGTTTCCTTTGGTCACCCATAGGATTTCAATGATAGGGGAAGCTCCCCAATGTAGAAGGATTGTTTGAAATAGTATTCTCCATAGCCCTTTTCAAGCACCTAGTTCTTGAGTAGAATTTTGGAGGTACAATTGGTATAGATGGATTTGAGGATGAAGCAAGTGATCTTGGATTAACATAGCAAAAATAATGGAATGATGTGTTGTTACTAGGTATTTGAAGGGGTGTTTTGTACTTATCCAAGTTTGAGTAGTAATGAAAGGGTTTGGGATTGACATATACTATAGCTTCCTTATCAATGTAAGGAAATTTTATGAATTGATTAAAGGTTGAAGGTGCTACTTGTATTGCATGGATCCATGGAAATCCCAAGAGAAAGTTATAAGGTAAATCAAGATCCATTACCAAACAAGTTGTCTCTACTATTCCTAGCCCTACTTGAATTAAAAGTCTTATTATTCCATAAAAGTTTTTTTCCACATCATCATAGGTTGTTATAGTGATACTTTTGTTCTTATCGATCATGTCATCAAAATATCCTAACTATTTTAACATTTTTAGGGTACATATGTTTAATCCTTCACCTCCATCTATTAGGACTCTCTTGATCTTGTGTTTATGGACACAAACCTTGACATAAAAAGCTTGATTATGAAAGGTTATTTGAGGAAGGTCTTTTTTCAAAATAGATCAAGTTATGGGGTGAAATGATCATACCAACCATAACTTGAAATTGATCAATGTTAAGATCGTTAGGCAATGAAGATTCAATGCCAGCTTTCTCTGAGATTTCTTTATGCATTGGTGAAATTTTAGAAGCTCAAGTATAGAGATTAATGCTTGAGTTTTCTTCAATTGGTCAATAATGTTGTAGTTAGTTGAAGGCTTGATGTTGACATTAGCTGGAAGTAGGGATCCTCATAATGTGACTTTTCCTCTTCATGTAGTCACATTACAGTCAGGGATTTTTCCTTGTATGGTTACTAAACTAAAATTTTGATTAGTTTGATAGATGGTTATGTTGGTGTTTTTTCCATCTAAACCTTCAAAATCCTCTAAATGGTAGCCAATCCTTATGCTTAAGAACTTCAAGATTAGTGGCCAACAAACAGGAGATGAATTCTACACTTTTCTCCCCTACACTTTAGGCTCTACTAAACCTAGAGGGTAATCCCACATAATGTACCTATGAATTTATGTAGCCAAATGACCATGTACATTCCAAATAATAGATTAATTCTCATGTAAGTGCTCAATAAATGGATTATTTTGAAAGGATGGATAATCCTTCACAACACTCAACATTCAAAGAATGAGAATACAAAAGCACATTGCACTCTCAGAAACCAAACATAGAACAAAAGCATTTAATTTTATTTTGAATTTTAAGATTGTTTCTAAGAATTGAGAAAGACAACTATGCAATACCATTGGCTACTTTGGGCTACGGAGTCACATATCATACTAATGCAAGAAAGGTGGATAAAAGACTCTCTCCAAATTGAAAATGACCAAACACAAACAAGAAATAACTCTTTTATGACACAAATGCCTTAACTTGACTCAAACACCCTCTTTAAGGCTTGTAGCCCTCAAAATAAAATCAAAAGAGTTATATTTTAGAGAATTTTGTATAGTGGCCTATCAAACACCATAAAGGTTCACCACATAATCCCTAAAAAACATATCAAAAGATCCCATAGGGTTTCTTTCACTCAACATCAAGAACCAATAACTTGCCCTGCTTCTAGGCTACTAAATTATCCCTATTTTCCAAAGGAAATACCTCTTAAACACTTGAAAAACACCCAAAACCACTTGAAAGTCATGAATTGTGACTCAAAACCATAGATTCTCACACCAATATACAAATTGAAACCACCTAATATGCTGCACCAAGAAACCCTCATTTAACATGCCAAACACTTAGGGTTTAATGAATCTCCTATATCCCATGCTCACATAACACAAAAAATGACTCAAAAAGGTTTTAATGGGTCTATATAGACTCAAAAAAGCTTAACAAATCCAATTCTCTCAACAAATCATCAAAACCTTCCATTAGTATCTCATTTTCACATGAAAACCATAATTACCATCCCTAGGGCTTCTCCCATTTTCTCACAACTTATTCCCTCAGCCTTCACAACCTTAAAACATCTAGCCCTACATAAAATAAATCAATCTACCAAGTTATAGGGTCTAACAGTAGGGGTATTGATCAATTCATGATTTTAAACTTTAACCCTTATTCTATGTAATAGGGTAGTTTCAGAAAAATAAAGAAATCTCCAACAATTTTTGATGGACTCTCAAACTAGATTCAACTAAGAGCTAAGACATGCCTCTATGAAATAAAAATGAGTTCAAAGAATTTACTAGACTATATGGGCCATACATAATGAACAAAAATTCATAAAACAAAAAAATAATAGAGAAAAACGTTGTTTCTTGATTTGATTTCCACAATACAAACTACTACAACCTCAAGTTTGAGCCTTTAGATGCTTTAAATATATTTTTAAAACAGTTTTTAACTACCCAACACCTATAACCACTTTTTGTACTCCATGACTTTTCAAATTCCCTTAAAAGTTGCAGTTTGACAACTTTTATTTCTAACACCATTTACAACTTTGTTTTTGCAACTTTCACCCATTTTGAAACCTAAGACACAAAATCTATCTCATTACATATTTAATGGTCTTAATAGACCTTATAATAGACTCAAAATATTCCTATTCTATCCACCTAAGAACCATGACTCACTTACAAAAGAAAATTGGTCTTATTGACCTTATTAGAACAAAAAAATCACATCTAAAGCTTGCTCAATATAAATCTAGCTTGACCATGGGTGATAAAAGGTGCTCCTATACCATACACCCCAACATGTAACCTTTCCAAGTCTCTTGGAAATATTGTAGTTGTATGTCTTCCTTTGTATCCTTCATTGCTTTTTCCTTCACAGTTTCCTTTAACAGGTTCATCTTTCCTAAGTGTATCATTGTCCTTGTTATTATTGTCTTTGTCTTCTCTTGAACCAGGCTTCACTTTATCATATTGTACTAGGGGGTGTCTTTGATTTGTTCCTTCATCAAACTCTATTGTCACAGTCCTCTTTACACCTATACACACACTGTCATCTTTTTCCATCACCTTATCTTTTACCTCTTGCATAGTCCTCTACCCCATGTCCTTTTTGTCCCCATTCTTTACACTATCCATTGTACCATTTCCTTTTGCAACCTATGTTAGATATGTGCACAATTTATTCACTATCCTTTCAACTTTACAAACCCCTATCTTCTTATTCACTACATCACCAATCCCTGCACTATCAACCTTCAACTGCCTACTGCTACAAGACACATAATTGTACCGATCAGTACTCCATCACAAATTTCTTCCCCTTTCATAGGATTATTACATTTCATCTACTAAGTATCAAACTAAGACACTTTCTCACCCATTTTCTCCTTCCACACAAAATCATTTTCCTTCCTTTCTGTCTACTCATTGCCTTGATCCTTCATATTCACTGTCCTAACAAATATTAGACTTGGACATGGCTGCAAATATCATGTTCTCACCTTCCTCATTTCTCACATATTCTTTTCTCCCTATCATTATAATCTCACCTTTTTCTCTTACCTCTTCAACTAATGGAGTTAGAACAAATGTCTTCCCATCCTTTTGAATGTGATATGTGTTTTGTCTTCCATGGTAAACTACAAAACTGTCAAATTACCAGGGTCTCCCAAGAAAAACATGACAACAACTCATAGGTAGAATGTCACAAAAAACTATCTTTGTATGGACCAATTTGAAACTCAACAATAGCTTGTTCACTCACCAAAAGGGTTTTCTTTTCACTAACCCAAGACACTTTATATGATATTTTTTTACATTCCCTTTCCAAATGTAATGTTTCAACCATATCATTAGAGACCATATTGTCAGTGCATCCAGAATCCATAATTACTTTACATACCTTATCTTGTCATCTACAAGCTGTCCTAAAAAATGCTCTCCTCTGAATTTTCTCTTTCTCCATGGATGTCTTCAAGTTTTCTATTCTCATCATCATCATCTCTCCAGCTTCAGGAGTAGCACAGAGAGTATTAGAACTTGAGTTATCAACTTTATCTTCATAAGCAATTTGGGATATCCTTTCATATTTCCTTGCTCCTCCACTTGATGTGGTTCCACTCTTCTCAGGGAACTTGAAGAAAGGGTGACCAAACTCTCCACATTTATAACATCTTCCTGAAAACTCATTAAAGTATCTCCTTTTCCTAAACCTTGTTCTTCCACCTCTCCATCCTCCTGTTGATTCAGGAGATTTTTATTTTCTCTTATCAACATCTTCAAGATCTTCTTTGTATTTCCTTGGTGTTGAAGATGTACCTCTACCCCTATAATTATTTCCTCTTCCTCTTGTTTCCTTCTCTTGTCTCCTCTTAAGTTTCTCTTTTTCTCTAATTTCCATTTGAAAGCATTGTTCCATAGTTTTTGGTACCAACAAACTGATTTCATCTTGAATGTTATATCTTAGGCCATTGAGATATCTAGCTACTCTTTCCTCCTCATCCTCCTCATGCTTATTTCTTATACTGAACCTATAGAATTATTCAGTATATGTTTGCACATCTTGTTCTTTTTTCCTAAGATTTTATAATCTTTTGAGTAATTGAACATTATAATCACAAGGAACTTACCTTTCATTTTTTCCTTCATTCTTTCCCAAGAAGTGATCTTGTTCTTTCCTTTTCTCTCCCTTTCATCTTGTACAAAGTTCCACCACAATAAATCATGTCCTTTCAATTTGGTCTTGGCCTTCTTCACTCTGTGTTCTTCATCAATCTCCTCACTGCCAAAATAGTTCTCCAAAGACCCTATCTAATCCAAGAGATCTTCTCCATCTAGTTTTCCCCCATACATAGGAACTTTCATTTTTTTATGTCCATCTTTCTTCACATCTTTCAAAAGCTTCATCATCCTTACATCATCTAGATCCATTTCTTCCTCTTCACTAGAAGTCTCTTCTTCTTTAGTATCACTCTCATCCATATCCATCCCAGTTTTTTATTTCAATGCAATCATCTCTCTTCTCAAGGAATCTATTTGTCTAGCTTGCTTATCCATCTTTATTGTAGCCATGCTTCCTTTCGGAGGAATCTTGACGATGCTTCCTGTTCACCTTCCAACCTTCAAAAAATGAACCAAATCACCAACAAGGGATTTAATAATTGGGCTCTGATACCACCTGATGCAAAAAAGGTGGATAAAAGACCCTCTCCAACTTGAAAATGACAAAACAAATATAGGAAATAACTCTTTTATGATAAAAATCCCTTAATTTGACACAAACACACTTTTTAAGGCTTGTAGCCCTCAAAATCCAATCAAAGGAGTTATCTTTTAGAGAAGATTGTACAATGGCCTATCAAAAACCATAAAGGTTCACCACATAATCCCTAACAACATATCAAAATATCCCATAGGGTTTCTTTGACTCAACATCAAGAACCAATAACTTGCCCTGCTTCTAGGCTACTAAATTCGCCCTATTTTCCAAAGGAACTACCTCTTAAGCACTTGAAAAAACAAAAAACCACTTTACAATCATGAATTGTGACTCAAAACCACAAAATATCATAGCAATCTACAGATTCAGGCCTCCTAATACCCTGCACCAAGAAACCCTCATTTAACATACCAAACACTTAGGGTTTAATAAATCTCCTATATCCCATGCTCACAAAACACAACCAATGACTCAAACAGGTTTTATTGGGTCTATATAGGCTCACAAAAGATTCACAAGTCCAATTCCCTCAAAAAATCATCAAAACCCTCCATTAGTATTTCATTTTCACATGAAAACCATAGTTACCTGCCCTAGGGATTCTCCCATTTTCTCACAACTTATTCCCTCAGCCTTCAGAACCTTAAAACATCTATCCCTACATAAAATAGATCAATCCACTAATTTATAGTGGCTGAAAATAGGTGGATTGATCAATTCATGATTTTAAACTTCAATCAAAACCCTTATTTTGTGTAACAGGGCAGTTTCAAAAAAATAAACAAATCTCCAACAATTTTCAATGAAGGACTCTTAAACTAGATTAAACTGAGAGCTAAGAGATGCCTCTATGAAAGAAAAATGAGTTTAGAGCATTTACTAGACTGTACATGCCATACAAAATGAACAAAAATTCAAAAAACTAGAAAATAATAGAGAAAAACATTATTTCTTGATTTGATTTCCATAATACAAACTTCAAAAACCTCAAGTTCAAGCCATTAGAGGCTTTAAATATATTTTCAAATCATTTTTTAACTACCCAATTCCTTTAACCAATTTTTGAATTCCATGAATTTTCAAATTCCCTTAAAATTTGCATTTTGACAACTTTTGTTTCTAACACCATTTACAACTTTGTTTTTTCAACTTTCACCTATTTTGACACCTAAGACACAAAATATATCTCATTAAATATTAAATGGTCTTGATAGACCTTATAATAGATTCAAAATATCCCTATTCAATCAACCTAAGAACCATGACTCACTTACAAAAGAAAATTGGTCTTATTGACCTTATTAAGAAAAAAACACATCACATCTGAAGCTCGCTCAATATCAATCTAGCTTGACCATGGCTGATCAAAGGTGCTCCTACACCACATACGCCATATTACAATAATATAACATAATATTGATGACCTTCAAGCTTCCATCGCATTATGACAAAAAAATCTACTTATGATTGTTAGGAAATCATAATTAGTAATCCATCTGAAAATATAATACCTTCATTACCTATCTACAAGCATTTACACCACTCCTTGAATGGAAAGCAAACAAACAGATAACTCAAAAAGAAAAGTGTCTCAAAAAATCTCAATAACCTTGTTATTACAATTTATACATGGAGAAAATTACATGACAATGTATATTCATGTCTTTGCAATCGAGTTACGGGTCAATGCAAGATCATGGGGATCCAAACTAGGCCTCTAAGTGGCAATGAAAATTCAAAAAAATAGAGTTAGGAAACTTGACATAAAAATTTGAAAAGGTTATTAACATAATTTAAAAAATATGTAAGAACAAAAGTTGTAGTAAATTGAAAATTGAATGTAGTTTCTAGGCTACTAGTCATTTTTTTGAAAAAAGTAAATCTATTTTGCAAAAAAATTGAAATTTCAATGCAGTGGTACTAAATTTTCAGGAAAAAGATAAGAAGGTGGTGTATTTTTTACTACCCTAAGTACAAGAAAAAAAAATATTTTTTTCTGAATCTTTCAATCTATGTAGAGGAAACATGCCCAGATGTCCCAAATTTTTTTTGTACTTTTTTTCCATGTAAATAATTAGTTGTCATTTTTTCATTAGAACATTTTAGAATTATTAGAACATGTGTGTCTGGCCACCATAACTTGTTCAAAACTTTATGTTTTTTTTAATCCTATAGTATGCAAAGCATAAAATGTGTTTGTAGGTTCAAAAAATGTTTAGTTTGAAAGTTATAGAAGTTTCTCAATCAACCTATCAATCAGTACTTTAGTCCTAATGTATGTAGAAAATCAATAATAATTATTTATTAAATTTAAAATAAGACATAACATATAT
>VDFB02075321.1:92969321-93016543 GCA_007258455.2 Sequoia sempervirens | reverse complement strand
TCTGTTTGACCACCCTAACCACAATAAAATGATAATGTTTTTTTATAATATTTTAGATATAAGTAGAGGAATCATGTCCTGATGTGATGCATATTTTTTTATAACTTTTTCCCAAGTAAATAATTAATTATGATTTTTTTATTACAACTCTTAAAAAATATAAAAAACTCGTATGTCTGACCACCTTAACTTGTCAAAACTTCATGAAATTCAATTTTCATTTTTTTAATCCTATAGTATGTGAAGCATAGAATGTGATGCATGTTTTGGATTCAAAAAATGCGATATCGTTTGAAAGCTATAGATGTTTTTCAATCAACCTATCAATCAGGACTATAGTCATAATTTGAATAGAAAATAAATAATAATTACTTATTAAATTCAAACTAAAGCATAATTTATATTGGTGGAAAGCTGAGAATCTCCTTTAAAAACCCTTTTCATTTCATCAATTTTGGGTAAAAAAAAGGTTGTCAGCCACATACCCATCATATTGCCACTTTTTGGCCCATCATGATCCTGCATATACCCAACAAGTTTAACAACTTCTTGCCCCCCACTGAGTATAGGGAAAGAATGAGTTGAGTTTGGTGATGTGAAAGGATCATGCAATAGTTAGAATAGAAAATTCTACAACTATAGCATGAGGAGAGGATTTTATTTAGGGATTTATGTCAAGTTGGGTAAGTCTTTTGAGTATTTTTTGTAAAGCATGACATTCATTAGTGAGATGTCCTAGCATCTTATAATATGCACAATATTTGTCAATTTTAGGATGTTTTGTTCTTGTAGGAAGAGGCATGGAAGTCCATCCTCTGGTAACAAGTGCTTCAAATTTTTGTTCCATAGTTGTGGGATTTTGCATAAAGGGTAGATCTATGAATTTATAAGGTTTGTGTTTTTGGCTATATTATCTAAGTTCATCAAATGAAGGTTGAGGAGACAAAATAAAGAGAAGCTCTTCATTTTTTAGAAGCATTGGCCCTTCATGAGGGAGGAGGATATCCAAGTTGGGAGGGTGATCAAAGATCACCATGCCATCATCATGAGAGGGATCTTGATATCCTTACCCTGTTGTGTTTTCTTCTATTGGTTTTTGTTCTAGAAGTTGATGAATTTTATGCTCATTTTTTGTATCACACCCCTTTTTTCTTAAGATAGTAAAGCCTTTTCCATATGTTTCTTCAAGTTTGATGGGAGTGTTTGTAACTTTTTGATCATAAAATGGTTGAGGATGTGTTTGTGTACAAAGGAACTAGGTCCACTTGATGGAGGGAACTTAGGTCCTTCATTAATTTCAGGATGTAAGTATCTAAAGTGGTCAAGAGGTGCAATAGTAGGAAGATCTTGTGGTTTCATGGATGGGTAAAAGGTTGCATTGGCTTCAAGGTTATTAAGACATTTGTTTAAGAGCTTGTTCATTCTATCATCATCTTCTCCAATGATGTCTTCATCACGAGGAGGAGAATCATGAGGATTTGAAGGAGCATGAGGAAGCTCAAGGTCATTAGGATCACAACCTAAGGCACAATTGGACATGTCTACTAAGGATTTCAATGAATTCCAAAAATTATTAAAAGAAAAAGCCATGATGAAAGTAAAATAATATGTAAGAAATAGAAGAAAAGAAGAATTTGGAAAGTAAAATAGAAAAAACTACATAAAACTATAATGTAGAAAATACCTAGAAAATGCTTGAAAATGCAGTTTAAAATGTGTAAGTGGACTGATTCGCCTAGGGAAGTGAATGAGTCCTGGAAGTATGATATTATTTTTTGTTTTTCAATAAATTTAAAATTATTTTAATGCTTTTTAGATGCCAAATGAGGATGCAAATGCAAAGTTTCAATTTTTTAATGATATGATATGCATAAATGAAGTCTATATGAGTCTTTCACTAATGCAATTTTAGGAACCCTAGGATGCAAAAACAAAGCAATAACCTAATTGAATGTTGATGCAAATGAAACCTAGAATTCAAGATGCAAAAGATAAGGTGTTCTATATGTAGGTTCATCAAAATGAACCAACAATTTTATGATTGGAATTCTATAGGCTTCTCTTGCACTCTTAGGATCTTCCACCTAAAAGGAGAGAGATAGAATAACCCCAAAATTGAAGTGGTTCACTCAATCTAATGTATATGTGTTGTAATTAAGGCTAAATTAGTTGATCTAAATGCAACTAAGCAAATTTATTGATTATGAATGCAAAACCTAAGGAATGTGTAATGATTGAAAACACAATGTGATATGCAGAAAATACAATGGAGAAGTAAACTAATGCAAACATAATTAAGCAAGGTTAAACAGAGTCCACCTGGGTGGTGAATGCTAAATCTATACTGTCTTGAATGCTAACAAAAATCAATTAAAATCACTAGTGGGAGTCATTCGCCACTGATGGCAAATCAGTCCTACTTCTAGCAAAAACTCCTGAAAACTGGTTTCTAACTGTCGAGATTCAGAATCTGACAAAATCTAGTTTTACAACATTAAAGTGGGACTCATTCACCACTGATGGTGAATCACTCCTCTCCAAAATTTCTGTGAAATCAGGCACCAATTCAGTAGCACTAGATCTACACTTGTCTTCTTGTCAGGTTGACATAGTCAAATTTGCATAAAACAGACTGTAGGTTGTCTCCAAGCTTGAAATAGGATGTAGTTGACTTGAAACACTTTTTTGAATCATTTACCACCTTTCAACACCTAATTTCTTGACAAATCTACATACACAAGTCTTGTTGAAGAAATACAAAGTTGTGTCAATGGTTGCTCGAAGATGCTTGATTGAATGATGCAAAGTGCTCAAATTTGAATTGATGTTTAGTGAATGCAAGTGAATGAGGAGATGTAAAATGAGGAGAAAAACACTTATTTATACACACTTGTACCTTATTAATCCAATAATACCCCATCAAAGGTTGACATAAGGTAATTTTGAATAAAAACTCGAAAGAAAATTTGAAATATTTTTAATTTGGACCCAAGAGGGACTCATTCACCACTACCCATGGCAGACAGGTCCCACCTTGGACTTGAAAGTGGGTGTCGGGAATTAAGTCACAATTAATGTTGATTATTGGGTTTACATTAAAAAATACACTTAATTAAGTCTTATGAGTGCATAAAGGGGTTAGATAAAGCATACGAAAGGTGTAAATAGTGAAATTAAGCATAGAAAAGAGTGAAATATCATTACAAGACTTTACAACACTTAAAAATAGGACTTGATAAGGGATGAAAAGGTGAATTTTAGATGAATTATAATGAGAAGAGTTTAGAAAAGTGTAGAAACATTTTACAACACCTTCACAAGATGTCATAATTTAAATTTTAAGGACTTAATTTGAATTCAAAAGTCACATTACAACATTAAATCAAAGCATAATAGACCAAGCATCATGAAAAAAGACCTAAAAGACCATGGAAATTTTGAAGATCTATTTTTCTATGGTACAGGATAGTACCCAATGTCATGCACTACATGCACAACACCTTCATGGGAGAACTTTAGATATTTATAGATAACAAAGACAATTTTTTTTATGGAAGCTAGCCAAGGTATTCCTAGCTTAATTTTGAACAAATCCAACTCTGGGATGACATCAAAAACTATGTCAACAGCCCTAGGTCCAACCAAGATGGAAAAGATTATTGAGCCGTATGGCTTTAGAGAGAGACCAGATCATTTGTACGGATGGTGGATTTTGTTTCTTCATATTCTTTTCTATGTAGTGAGTTAAGCCACAACGTCTCTTCTATAATAACATTCAATTGACTCACAAGGTCTACTAAGACTCTTGTCACAATGTTGCCATTAAGTCAAGCAAGAATATAGAGAGGAGAGGGCTTGCTATTTATGGGTAAGTCTTGTGATGTGAATTTCAAATTTGACAAACCAATAATAGGTTGTGTGGTAGAGGTAACCATGACCATGTTAGTATACGCTTCGAGCAGAGTGATAGAATCAGTGGGATGAACAATTATGTTAGCAGAATGCGACAGAAATGGGTCTATGTATATCTACAATTCACTATTTTCTTTTTCCATCGATTTATTTGTATTTTGCTTACTTCCATCAAGATGAATAGTACCATTGTTGATGTGGTCCTATATCTCATGATGCCAGAACATAAAACATTCAGTATCATGTCCATTAACTTGATGGTACTGACAATAGGTTCTTGCATCATACAAACTAGGGTAAGGTTCCTTAAGAGGTCTAGGGTTCAACAAGGTTATGAAATTTTGGTTCCATTAAAGGCCATTATCATCTGCAGTGGCTACTACATTTGCAATGGCTTTACCTTTCCTATAGATCAATATGATGGAATTTCCTTCAGAATGGGAGTGTGATGAGGATCCCTCGAGTTAAAATATTGTATGTTGATACTCTTGTAGGGCTGCACATAAATGCATGAAAGAAGGGTATTTCATAAGGGTGAACTTCTCCTGCCAAGTTCTTTGCAAGTTCCCTATGAATACCTTTTCCATGTTAGAATTGAGTAGTGGATATGAGATTTGTGAGAAGAGCACCTAATACCATGCTATGAAATCAGTGATCTTTTCATTATCACCTTGTTTGAATTAGACAAGAACTGAAAAGGTCATCTTCAACCCAATGTTAGCTTGGAATTGTCGTAGAAATTGGTTTACAAGTTGATCAAATGAAAAAATGGAATTATCGGGCAAGGAACGGTACCATTCAAGTGTTGTATCCTTGAGAGATCGAGGGAATAGTTTTTACATCAACACATCATGATGGAAGAAATCTGTGCATAGGGCATTAAAGGTAGACACATGTGTTTGTGGGTCCCCTTTTCTACCATATTTCTCAAATTTATGGATCTCCATTCCTTGAGGGAAGGTAGTGTTCAGAATCGTGACTAAAAATGGGCTATGTTGAAAGAAGGGTTGGAAGATAGGTTGGGTAGAGGCTTAGGAGAGACTCACTAACTGGCTCTGCATCTTACCCATATTTTGAAGAAGAGTATTCAAAATAGGGTCATTAGAAGATAGAGGTCCAGAGGAACCTCCTCTAGAACCACCGTTGAAGCTACCACCAGAACCATCAATGTGACCTCCACCTGAACCACCACCAGAGCCACCTCTGCTTCCAAAGCCACCACCATGACCTCCACTTGAACTACTTCCACTAGCACCATCTCTATTTTTGAAGCCACTACCACTACCAAAGCCACCACAACTCATCCCACCAAAACCTCCACCGCTAAAGGTGACAGGAGGGGTGAAGCTAAAACCCAAGGGGATCTTGTTCACTTTAATAGTGTTAGATCCCTCAGTGGCAGAAGGGATGCTAATCGATGGTATGGTATCAGTCATGTATACAGACATAGGGGGAATCAACAGTATTAGTTGTCTTTCATGATCTTCATAAGTGGCTCCTCGTATAATGTTATGATTGGTTGGAGGAGCACATGCATCAGTTAGACTAGAGAGACTAACCAAGAGTTCTATGCATGTTCGTTCTTTTCCCACAATATACTTTAGTTCATTGATAACTAGAGCAGCCCTAGCCAGCTTCGGGTCTCTTTCTAGGTGATGTTCCAAGTCACCCAACCCTTTACTAAGGGTGAAGACATATTCTGAAGGAATGTGAATAGCTTCATGCTCATTGACTGATGATGGTCTAGGAGATGTAGGAGGATTAGGGTTGTAATCAGTCTTTTCTAAGAATCTAAACTTGCCCGTTGACAATTTCTCTTGTGCAACAAGACCAACAATGGATCCAAAAAAAGGACCTATAGAGAAACCAGTAGTGACCTTTGTCCTCTCCATTGGAAGGTGTCGTATACTTCTCCTAACAATATACTTGGAGGTTTTCGACTGGGTTGTGATGCTCATAAATGTTCATCCCACTTAGGGGCACAATGATCACAAGGTATAAGGGAAATTTTTCAACACCAATGGATGAGAAGACCTTGGTTCACAGCAGGTTCACTAAAAATGTAAGAGAGGGGGACCAACCACATTCAAGGCCCTAGGTCACGGAGAGCCAAGAGAGGAAGGATTTCATAACTTTACCTCAACTTAAAGGGTATTTTTGAAATGAGGGATGAGAATGATGAGGACTATGATGTCCTTCAACTACTCTAGAGACTTGAAA
This sequence comes from Sequoia sempervirens, assembly GCA_007258455.2. Classification (NCBI taxonomy): domain Eukaryota; kingdom Viridiplantae; phylum Streptophyta; class Pinopsida; order Cupressales; family Cupressaceae; genus Sequoia; species Sequoia sempervirens. The sequence continues at coordinate 93,010,411 of VDFB02075321.1, read as the reverse complement.
CACATAATGGGGCTAGGCAAGCTAGATTTTGGGTTCCACAATGTGCCTTAGGTAGCTCTCTTCCTGAGGATGAGAGTGTGGTTCTAGGACAATAGTGCACCACACTAGGGCCTCTCATGTGCGCTGGTGTCCTTACAACCAAAGCACCAAAAAGATAATGTGAACTACCAAAAAATAGGCTAACAACCTAGCTAGTCACTTGCAAAGGGACAAAACAGAGCTATAAATTAATCAAAATATGAACGAATATGATAAATAAAATATATGAGAGTTAAGGAGACAAGAATGATCTCACAAAGGTACTTGTTCATGAGTGAGCTCCACAAAGCACATCGACCTACACACAAGAAGGAGGAAAATTATTGTGGGGATGTATAGGGGTCTGCCTTAGTTAGATCCCCATTTTGGTGTTTCCACCTCCACGAATAACCAAGATATCAACTTATGGAGGAAAATTATGATAAAGGAGAATGAAAGTAAAGAACACAATAACACTAAAAATAGTAATAGTTTACTAAACCAAATTGTCAAGGATAGGAGTGAAAAATCTTACCATTTCCACCAAGAGCTCACTAGCAAATGGAGGAGAAAATCAGAGAAATCAAGCCACTGCTACAATGGTGTTGTTCCACACTTGTTCTATAGAGTTGATGGAGTGTTTTGGTTGTTGCTATGGAGTGAAAAGTGTTGCTTGAGAGTTGAGACCGCAAGAAGTGAATTCTTAGAAGGTTTCTTGAGCTTGTTAACAAGATGAACTGAATTCTTAGAGGATTGTAAAAGGATGAAATGAAGGAATGAAGAGTGAATTTGAAGGTGGGATGAGAAAAATGACCATATTCAGGTTAGTTGCTTGAAGAGGGGCATTAAAAATTAACCCCAATGGAAATTTTAATGCCTTAGCTAGCTTCAGACATAGGAATCCATCAGGGATGTAAGTGTGTCGTATGGATGTCTACACATTGCATGAGCATCCTTGATAGTTATTATTCCGCTAATGCACAAAACAAACACAAAGTGGAATGAAGGCAATAGGCTAATGTGTATTTTCACCTTCGAATTTGGTTTTCTAAGGCAAGGAAGTGTAAAAGGGGAATTTTCTTAAAGGGTGAAAAAATTCTCCTATACAGTTATAATCTCAAAAAAAAATTGCATAAAGAACTATAAATACAAGGATATTTCACATTATTTCTCCTAAAAAGATCTAAGCTTTCAAGAATTCAAGCATTATAGAAATTTTGAGATCAAGAGCATTCCAAAGAAAATCATCAAGCATCATGTCAAAGTCTTCATGCATCATGTGTGTTTTTGAACTAACATTTGTGATGTAGGTTTTTCATGATTCAAGAAAGCACTCAAAGACTATCTCACATCGAGATCAAGAGTCAAGATCTACATCCATTGTAGCCATTTCACCCAAGTTTGCAACCCTTATTTCAAGGGTTTGGTGAGTTGGAACATTGTATTTGTTCATTCATCATTCCTCCATGCTATTTCATTTCATTTCAAGGTTTAATTACCAAAATAGGGTTTGACCAATGCAAACCCCTATTCCATAACAAAACAAAAAATTTCCATCTTGATGTGTGTTTGTAGATTTAGGTAAATTGGACCTTGAAGATACTTTGAAGATAAAGTTTCCAAAGTTTTCAAAGTTTTCAAAAGTTGTCATCTTCACAAAAACTCACCTACAAATCATAATTCAAACTTTTTTTACTTCAAGATTAGACAAGATGGAAGCTACAAAAGATCACTAGATGCTAAAAAAATATCAGCCAAACCCTAATACTAGGAATAAATCACTCCTCAGGATGTATAAGTCCCAGTATAACCCATTTGCTAGTTTTCTATAGATCTTGAATAGTTACCAAAAGAATCCAGATTCTACCTTGATTCATGTAGCAGGATGAAATCGCTCGACTTGGTGTATCAATCCCACTACAACTTGAAACAACAATTTCTAAGGATTTTAGACCTTTTTTTTTATCTCTCCATTCTTTTTGGGTACCTTTTTGTATCCTTCTATTTATCAATCTAGATTCATGTCTTTAATTTTGTACGGTTTAGTACATGAGTGTTTGCATTCCTACTTTGGAACTTTGTTTTAATGGTGCACCCCCATTTCATTTCACAAGGAAACCCATAGTCCTTCCCTCAATTGAGTGACTTGGTTGAGGGATCTTGGTTTCCTAATGAACTAAAGTGAAAAATATGTCCTAAGTTCCATCTTCCAAAAGGTGGGACACCATATTTATTTTGTTTCAAAAACTAACTACTATCATCCTAAAAAATGATCACTATTATAAAATAGGGTTTTTGTTGTCCTAGAAAGGATCGTTATTATTAAAAATTTATAATTTAGCTACTTTTTGTAATTTGAAGTTCTTGATTTGATTTTCAAGAATTTTTTTGATGTTGTGGGTTGAATGATTGTTGGGAGCTCTCAAACTGCTTTATTCTAGAGAGAATTTAGCCATGAAAACTACATGATTTTATTGTTGAATTTGAGGAGTTGGAGAGGGAATTACTCAATGTGATTGGACTTCGATACATTTTCTACATCCCTAAGATCAAAGCACATAATGCCATGATGATTGCACTAGTCGAGAGATGGAGGTTGGAGACCTCTTCTTTCATTGACCTATAAGAGAGTGTATGATCACTTTGGAGGATGTATGGAGGTTCCTGTGGATCTTGATTTAGGTAAAGTTGGTCACATACGATGTCTACATGGGTACCTAGGCCATGAAGAGGCTTCTAGGTGTATAGCAATTGCAAGTGGTGGACTTATAGATTGATTTGACTCCATTTGTAAATGGTGATGATCTTATGACCATGGTTTTAGTAGGGTTGATCATTGGACCTTTGATGCCTAATTTTTGGGAGAGAATATTTCATATTGGTTGGGTTATCTGCATTGAGAAGATTATCGAGCATGGTACAGTGTATGCTTGGGGCCCGTGTGTGTTGGTGCCTATATAGAGACATGCATGAGGCCATGTTTTGAGGTGGAAATCCTATTTTTGCAAGGATGACCCTTCTTCATGTTTGGTCATGGGAGCATATTGTTGTGAGCTATCTTGATGGTATGACTCAATGAGATGAGGGTGATCCATTTATATATTTATATTTTGACTATTTTCACGATGCCCTACTAGGAAGAATAACACATTAGTAATTGGTTTATGATGATATTACTGAGTTTCTTTGGAGACCTTTCATGGCTTGTGAGGCTTGGGTTGATGATCATGATTAGCTAACATTTTGCAAGAAGACTGAATGGATAATAGGTTGTGCCAACATTATTCTAGAATGGTATCTACTATACAAGGTCATAAGATAGTTTTGTGAGAGGTAGACTTTCCCCTTAGATGCATATATTGCTCACATTGGACACACGACCTAAGAGGTCAATCCATGGGGACACAGAGTTGATTCTGGGGTAGTCATGGAAGATTTTAGAGCATTGGAACTTATTGGATTGGGATGGGAATTTGGTCCTCTAGATGCAAGTACTACTAGATAATACATATAGTGGTGGGCCCACCACTATCCCTTGAGGTTTATAGCTCTTGCTTCTACTAGCTTGGTCATTAGAAAAGTCAAGAGGATGACATGTATAGCATGGAGAAGGGGGGATAGGAAAATGTTATGGATTTCTCATGAGTAGTTATAGAGAGTGAAAGATGGGTAGGGCGATGCTAATCAATAGCACGATCAGTAGGATTAGTAGCAACATGGATCACAAGCACCTCCCCCATAAGGGGAGATGGAATAAAATATTGCTCAGCTAATAGTTGATAGAGATATTTGGGATGGGGTGAGGGACATCGATATTTCTCGGTGATAGGCCACTAATGCATAGTTTATGATTTTGACTGCAGAGAGGGGTGCACTTAGAGATGACCCTGATGCCCTTTGTTAGAAGCTAGCTACTAAGAGGTAGTAATAGATGATAGCAAAGATTACATTGGCTTCTTCAATTCACCAAGGTTAGTATTAGGTTGGGCATGACTGGTTTATTGTTGAGGTGACCTATTATCAGACTGTATATGAGTCATTCATTCCTAGAGTTCAAAGACATCCTCATTATGGGGTTCCAAACTTACGTACAAGAGAAAAGTCCTCAGGTGGTCCATCAATTTCATGATAGCCTTCTCATCCCATCATTTATCCTCAACTATCTCCCACTCAAAGCCATCATAGGTCCCATCATGATGGGGAGCAACCCCCTCTCAAGTAGGATAAGCAAGGTAGATGTTTTAATGATCCATTTTTTTGTGTTATTGTATTAGAGACTCTATGTAGACATGTTTTTGTATATACTTTCATTGGCCCATGGAGTCCTTGTATATATTTTGTATATTTTGATATCACACATGATATTTGATGATGTACATGACACTCTAAATTTTTATGATATACAAGATACCATTTTTTTCTGTGGTATAGATGTGTTATGATATTTTTATGGATGTTCATGGATGCTTAAACATATATGATAGATAAATTATGATTATATGCTCATGATTTTGTACTTTTTTATGCATTTATATGATATGGATGGATGGATTATTTATGTATGCATGCTATGGATTATGTTATGATGTATGATGTTTTATTATATGATGGACATGATATGCACTAATGATTTTATGGATGTAGGATGCATGTGGTACTAATGAATTTTTTATGCAGGATGCAAATGCTACTCAAAAGATATGTTAGTATGATTAGAGATAGATAGATACAAGTGTTAGATGCTTGATCTTTTTTTTTTCAAAATCTATGGATCATGATTATGATGATATGCATAGATGAGATGATTGGTGGCATGACTGATGTTATACATTGATGATATGTGATTATATGCATTGACAATTTTGCTTTTTCTTTCATAGAGGACTAAGTAGTTTTTTAGCAATCCTTATTATTGTAGCAAATAGACATGATGCACTAAGGTATTAATGACTGTAGTGACAAAAAATGTATCCCTTTACATTTTACCACTTGTTTGGGCCCTCCTAGTTAAATTTGACTTAATTGTGACATAATTTAGTGTTGTAAAATGTATTTATTTACCCTTTGACACTTATTTATGGCTCCTTTAATTAATTGAGCTTAATTTTCCTTAATTTTCCCTTTAATTGATTTACCAAGCCTATATAATTACATTTTTTGAAGAGGAAACCTAGCATTTATTAGTTCCTAAACATAACTCTTCACAATGAACAATGTGTGTCATAGGTTTATGTACCTGGGACCCATTCACCCATGGTTGGATGAGTCCTCGCTAGACCTTAGGACCTAAAATTAAATTATGTTTTTGTTGATATTTTATTGTTTTCAAATCTATGATTCAATTTCGGCCTGTGATATTTAAATTTTACAAAATTGAGGATACATATCTATAAATATAAGGTTATTTCACTATGTTTCACCTAGATTTTGAAGTGTTTAATTACAAGAGCTAAACTGGTGATCAATGGAATTCAAGAGAATATTTATTAGAGTTTTATTCCAACATTCAAGATCCAATTTTCATGTCAAAGTATTCTTGCATCATGCATGTTTTTGGAGTTAATATGGTGATGTAAGTTTCATGATAAAATCAAGGATTCAAAACACTATTTCAAGCAAGATTCAAAGTTCAAGATACACATCCATTGAATCCATTTTATGCAAGTAACATATTTACATTCCAAGGTTTATTCAAGTTTTTTTTAATGGTAACATTCATTTTTTCATTCTTCATTCTTTCTTTCATGTTTCATTTCATCTCAAGGTTTGATTACCAAAACAAGGCTTGACCAAGGAAATCCCCCATTCACCAAAAATAAACAATTTTTCCCTTTCATCTTCTATTTGCAGATGTAGGTGGAAGAAAGCTTGAAGATATCTTGAAGAGAAAATTTGAAAAAGTTGACAAAGTTACAAAAGTTGTCATAAAATTCATCATCTCACAGAAACTCATCTACTAAATTTATTTTTGACATTCCAACACTGCCACTTGGAAAAATTGAAAGATTCATATTGATAGCAAAGGATCCCAAGAGTTGTAGAAAATCCTTGATAGTGGACCCATTTTCCACTAGATGAATGAATCCTAGTCATCCTTTGAAAACTCACTTTTGATGAAAGGTACACAAAGATATTCCATTCTTTGATCTACAATTTGATTGTATGTTCTATTAATATTGGGATTAATTTTAGTTTTTAAAGTGTCAAGTTTCATTTTGGTGTTAGTTTACTATATTTAGTTTTTCTCCCCAAAGTGTTGTTTGACCTTGACCCCCATTCTTCAACCATGAGGAAATCTACAGATTCACACCTTGAGTTGACTTACCTAAGGTTTGTAAGCCAATTCTTTGTGTGGATCTCATTTCCTAAGGAAATAAAGGAAGATAGGTCCATCATAACCCTATTTCCCTTCATTCCCATTGATGCACCTATTTTTCTACCTTTTCAATGACCAAGATAGCTTTATATACATTGTGTAGACTTTGTTTGCACAAACAAGGAGTATTATTGGTCATACCATACATACGGAAAACCTTGTTAGAGTGTATGGGTGAGAAGTTTCAAAATATTTTTGAGTAGATACAAAAAAAGGTATGGAGTACCTAATGTTAGAAACCAAGATCAGATTTGCAAACCAAAAAGATACCAAGATCAGATTTGCAAACCGAAAAGACCTTCCACATAAGAGAAAATTAGAAAAAGCAAAGAGGTTGCAAAAGAATGTGCAACATAATATTATTCGAGAATTCAATAATTACATGATAATGATTTTCTTTATAAAAGCAAAGATGCATAACCCTAATCTTATCTTGAGCAACAAGATAGCTCAACAAGATAAGGATGACATCTAATTAACCTAGGAATTAAATAATTACCTAAGTAAACTTATGTAAAGTGTAATTAATAATTAATTACACCAACACCCTCCCATAAGTGCAACTTAGGGAGAAGCAAAATTATATGCAAATATGAGTCCTGGAAACAAGGCCAGATCAGGTACTCATGTAGAAATGCAATGATGAGGTAGAGAAGGAAAACCCAGTGGGACAAAGCCCCCCTACAATGAGATGACTGCTACAAAGAAGCACTGGAAGAACACTGTGGAGTAACACTAGAACCACAATTCGACAAGCAAGGAAAGATACTTTTTTTTACAACTGAAACCAAAACTAGAATCATGATAATGTGACAGCAGACCCGATGCCACGGAACACTGGAAAACTCTCAAATTGGAACAACCTTGGGATATGTGAAGCAACAGTAGATGAAATGAAGACATAGTCTAGAAACCATGTATCTCAATGCCGACACCAAACTGTGATTGAAACTCTTCCATGGGAAGGAGTCCCAAAAATAGACTCTGGAACATTAACCATAAAAACATGGTCCTCAAACTGAGAAGAATCTGAACCAATGAGGATCAAGAAAGATAATCTCCCAACTGAAGAGTGAACCGATGAATCCAATATGTATCAAGTTATAACAAAAAATGTGGCCAAAATAAACTAGGAAACCAAATAACCCATACGATCTGCCAACAAATCAAGATGGATATGGAGATCAAAGTGCATGCACACTCTAATTAGATTATTATGCAAGAAACTCCCCTAATGGAACTTTATCTTAGTTCATTTATTACAATAACCCAACGATTGTAAAACGAGAGAATCCTAATGCATGCATAAACAAAAAATAACATGATGTGGTACTGAAATGAAGTACAAATGTTCAAGTTTCACCTTTCCAACTGCCAAAACATCCAAGTGATCTCCAAAACACCCATCAGGACAAATCTGGATGAAAGATAAACTTGGGATAGATACAGAAAAAAGTGCATGGACATCAAGATAGAGCTCCTCAATACCTTTCCAGCGCCGCAAAGAAGATGAAAATTGGAGATCGTGGCAAAAATTTATGAGCTTGGAAGCCATAAATGAACATCTGACTTCAAACAGAAATAAATACATCTAAACAGAAAAATACTGAAAAATAAACTACACCACATGATAGTGCTCAGAACTAGCTTTTCGATGATATTTTGTTTTCAAAATTCTAAGTTCGGACGCAAAAGTTATGCCTAAAATACCAAAACTCCTCCAAAAGGGTTTGGAGATAAGCCTGGTGGCTAGGCTAACCTCTAGCATTAACCACTAGCGGTTAACTGATGGCGGCGCCCATCACTCTGGTTTTTTTTAATTTTTTCTTGGATTGTGTGCCATACCAAGCCGTACAACCTAGAAATGAAGCCAGAGTCACTGTGCCCAATTTTGATGATTTGACAATCGATTTTAGGGTTTTTGGGCACTCTGAATGCAATGGTGAGGTCTGTTTGGGCTGAAAACGCTCCAAAGTTTTAGGTACGCTCTAGATCTGAAAACCCTCATAAACTTTAAATCCTCATAGATCTGACAAACAATGGCCAGAATCTGCAAAACAAAAGTCAATCCTAACTTTTTCCAGCGCTCTGAATCCAATGGTAAAGCCCAATCTAATCCAAAATTCCTCATGAATGAACTCAAGGAATGATACCCTCGAGGAATCCCGAACGAACCCTGCAATGATTTTCTCAAAAATCTAAGAAGGGGTTGCAAATCAAGGCTCTGATACCATGTTAGAAACCAAGATCAGATTTGCAAACCAAAAAGACCTTCCACAAAAGAGAAAATCATAAAAAGTAAAGCTATTGCAAAAAGATGTGCAACATTATAATTCAAGAATTCAATAATTACATGATAATGATTTTCTTTATAAAAGCAAAGATGCATAACCCTAATCTTATCTTGAGCAACAAGATAGCTCAACAAGAGAAGGATGACATCTAATTAACCTAGGAATTAAATAATTATCGAAGTAAACTTATGTAAAGTGTAATTAATAATTAATTACACCAACACCTAATATGCATCCACTTACACAAAATTGCCCCAAAACATCTTCCATTCACAAAACAAAGCAAGTATTGACCATGGTAGTTTAAAAAAATATCCAATAGACAAAGCAAATAGAAAAATCAATGATAAATGCCCCATTCCATTCTCTCTAAATCAATACAGACATCCTTGAGAGATCCTAGGAATGTGACAATAAGATAAATCATAAAGATAAGATCACATAACTTAAATATTGTTGTTCTATCACTTTCCATAGTTTTTGTCGTGTTTCAAGATATTTACCCATTGATCTTGTCTATTGTAGGAACATTTTACCCATTAAGACATATGTTAGGATGTTGATGATGATTTCTCAAAAGGTAGGGTAATTAATACGTAAGTATTATTTTAGTATGATAATAATCTAGTCATTTTGTTTCTTTTCTTGGAAGTTTCAGATTTTGATCTTTACTTTGTTTGTTGATTACATTCTATAAATGTTGATGGTGATAATTGTTTATTCCAAGTAGGTGCTAACAAAGATAGAATTTTTTAGATTTTTTTAATGTCTTTGTGGTTATTTGATGTTGTTTTTTATGTTTTTGAGAGATTTAGAGACAAATATGGGTACCTAAATGGACTGGACTAGTGCCTTGGGGGCTCATCGATGATGGCCTTGCCTACGTGATGAATGCAAAGACATTATAGTTTGACTTTATTGACTGACATTTTTTTTGGATTTTTCTAACCCTTTACTAATATTTTTGTATTTTGATAAGATATTTGAATGTTTTTGGGTATGTGCAGGATCATCATCCCAAAAACAGGCCCTCAAGTGGCAAAAAATTCAGAAAAATCAGTGTTAGACAACTTGACGTAAATATTTGAATAAGTTATCTATATTATTTCAAAAATATGTAAGAATAGAATTTGTAGAAAATTGAATGTATTTTCTAAAATACTAGGTTTATTTAAAAATAAATAAAATATATTTGGTGAAAATTTGAAATTTCAATGCAATAGTACTTAAATTTCAGGGAAAAAATAAGAAGTAGGTGTCTGTCTGACCACCCTAACCATAATAAAATGATAATATTTTTTTGTACTATTTTATATATAAGTAGAGGACTCATGTTCGGATGTGATGAATATTTTTTGTAATTTTTTCCAAGTAAATAATTAATTATGAATTTTTATTACAACTTTTAGAAAATATAAAACTCATATGTTTGACCACCTTAACTTGGTCAAAACTTCATGAAATTTAAGTTTTCTTTTTTTAATCCTATATTATGTGAAGCATAAAATGTGACATGTTTGGATTCAAAAATATGATACCGTTTGAAAGTTATAGATGTTTTTCACTCAGCCTATCGATCGGGACTTTAGTCATAATTCTAATAGAAATGAATAATAATTATTTATTAAATTCAAATTAAATCATAATTTATATTTTTGAAAGCTAAGAATCTCCTCTAAAAACCCTTTTCGTTTCATTAATTTTGGGTGAAAAAAAGTTGTCAGCCACATACCCTACAAATACCCATAATATTGCCACTTTTTGGCGCACCATGATCCTACACATACCCTTTTTTTATTTTGATAAGGTATTTGAATTTTTTTGGATTTTGATAACGTATTTGAATGTTTTTGGATTTTTTACCAATTTAGAAACCCAAAGGGACACCTAATGGGAATGACCTAGTTCCTTAGGGGCTCATAGATGATGGAATTGCCTATGTGAAAGCTCAGAGACAATGTAGTTCAACTATATTGACTCGGTACTGATCATCTAGAGACAGCCTACAATGTATTTGGGATTTTTTATTTTACAAATTTTTGGATTTTGACTATTTTCTAGATATTTTTTATTTTCTTACTTTTTTTGTAAGTGATGGGATGAACAAGGATCCAATCCATTACCAAGTTTAGAAGGTTTCCCCTAGTTCACAATAGGATTAGGTTTTATTAGGGATAGGTGGATAAAATGGATGGTGGATAGAGATTATGTAGAAAGGTTAAACACTTGATCAGTTATCGAGCCATGGTTAGGTGCAAATTTTATTATGCATGGGTGGAGTGAATGCCCTAGTAGATGGATAGTGTCGATAGATGAGGATGCAAGTCTTATTCAAACGTAGTTCATGTTTACCAAGTTTTCACTATGACACCAATTTAAGAAGCACCACAAAGTGGTTTTCACTTAAAGGACATTTTATTTCTCTTTATTGTTTCTCTTGATTTTAGATTTTTTTCTTTTTTAACTTTTTTTTCCTAGGATATTCTAATATGATTAGTTGTAGAAGTTCTTGAGATGACTATTTTAAAGAGGTTTAGCTAGAGGTTCTCCTTTCAAAGTAGCCAACTAATATGCTCTTGAGCTATAGCTTGTTATAATGGTGTAGGTACTTGCAAGTTTGATTAAAACTTACCTTTCCCATCTTGATTTAGCTAGATATTTTATTTTCCAATAGGACCAAGTCACCAACCTAAAAGTTCTTATTTTTTATTTTCTTATTGTAGCTTCACTCGAGCTGATTTTGATAGGCCTATAGATGATTCAATGCACTCAAGCATATTTCACATAGGATTTCAAGCTTATTGAGTCTGGATAGCCAATACTCTTTGTTGCTAACAAGATCCTTCAATGACACTCTCAGGGATGGGATTTCAACCTCTATAGGTAGTATTGCTTGCGATCCATAGACCAAGGAAAATGGAGTCACACCTATAGGTGTGTGGATGTTGCTTCTATAGGCCCATAAGGCTAGGTTTAGTTGTAGGTACCAGTCACAACCAGCGTCATTACCAGGATTTCTAGGATGGTTTTATTACATGCTTCAACTTAGTTGATTCCTTGAGGTTAATATGGGGTTGAAAAATGGTGTTGGATAGAGAATATCGAGTAGAGCTCATGGACATGTTGGTTCCTAAATTGAGTTCAATTATCTATTATGATAGTTTGTGGGATACTATATCAATAGATCAAATAGTTAGAATGAACTTAGATATTTTTTTCCTTATGATATAGGTTAAAGGAATAGCCTCTATCCACTTTGTAAAGTAATCTATAGTAGTGAAGATGAATTTGTGTCCATTGGATGTGGTGAATGATATCTTTCCTATTAATTCAAGTTCCCACTGAGAGAAGGGCCATGGAGTGGTGATAGGAGGTAACTCTTGTGTAGGTGCATGCACAAAATCTCCATGTTGTTGGCATTAAAATAACTTTTTGGAAAAATGAATTGCTTCTTTCTCTAGTGATGATCAGTAATACCCCTTTTGTAGCAACTTTTGGACTTGGTTAGGCCTGCTAGTGTGGGATCCACAATCACCTTTGTGTTCATCTTGCAAGGTAGTTTACACTTCTTTCACATTAAGACATTAGAGTAATGCCCCATCAAAGCTTCACCAGTTTAAGGTAACTCCAAGGATAGTAAATTAGGAAGTTTGACTGGATGCACGTTTTCTTTTGATTGGTCGTTAGTTCAGGTGGTATGATTATGTGTTAGATATAGGAAATTGTGTCTTCATACCGAGGTGAATCAGGACCAACAACATTGCATATGAGTTTAGATTCTAGGATATCAAATATTGGTATAAGCAATTGTTCCACTAGGAATGTTCTTAGGTATGCTAAGGAATGAACTAGTAGTATCCATAACATTGACTGCTTTATTGTTAACACTTGGGATCTATTCAAAGATGATGACCAAAAATTATTGTTTGAAAATTTCCACCATTCTCTTGTATGGCATGAGCTTGTTATCTTTAGTCTAGTATTTATCATTGACCTACCTTATCACCAAATGGGAATCACCATAGACTTGTAATTCCTTAATTTTCCATTCTACTGCCATTTTCAGTCCAATGATCAATGCTTCATACTTGGCTATATTGCTTTTATAGGAAAAATAAATATTGTATGCTTTTGGTATATTGTCTCCTAATGGTTTCAGTAATAGGATACTAGCCCTTGAGTCATGCATATTTTGGGATCCATCCAAGTACATGGTCCAACGAGTTGAATGAGTTGTTAGCAAGATGCTCTCATTTGGAAATTCTTCTATGAGTGGTTGACGATATTCAATTGGTGCTTTTACTAACTGATCTACTATCACCTACCCCTTGATAAATTTCTTGTCTGAACTGTAGATTTTTGGTTCCTATGGACTTCTCTAGCTCTTTTAGGGTTTTTCACCTAAAAGGAGAGAGATAAGGCCCAAAAATGCTAAGGGTTCATTCAAATTATGTTATGAGTAATGTTGTCTAAGATAAATGAAGTAAACTAAATGCAAGTATATGATTTAAATAGATGATTATGAATGAAAAACTAAGAATTAAACTATGATAGAAAATATGTTGTGATATGTAAATGATGAACTAAATGATGAAATAATGCAAAATAGAAAGAAATAAGATGAAAAAGAGTGCACCTGGGAAAGATTTGATGAATCTGGAATGTTGTGAATGTTGTCTGAAATTACTGAAATTCTATAGTGGGACTCATTCACCCAAGGTGGTGAAATAGTCCTACTACTGGTGAAAAAGTGTCAGAAACAAGTTTCTAACTATCTGGATCTAGAATCTAACAAAGTTTAGATTTCATATTAAGGTGGGTCTCATTCACCACTTGTGGTGATTCAATCCTCTCCCAAAATTCTAATAAATCAGGTGACAACTTTGCAACACAAGATCTGGAAATGTCTACTTGTCGGGCTTCCGAAGCCAATTCTATGGGAAATGGATATAAAACCTTCTCCAAGCTTGAAATAAAGTTGATTTGAATTGAAGAACCTAGTTAACTTGTTGACCAATATTCAATCACCTAAATGCTTCTAAAATATGCATACAAAGGTCTGTAAACACACATACAAGAGGGGAAAAATGGTTGAGGGTTAGAAAATAGGGGTTTTCCTTGGTCAAACCTCACTTTGGTAATAGAAATATTAATAAAATAATGAAATACAAGAGAATGATAAACTAACAACATGAAAATGATATCAACTTACCAAACCCTTGATGAAGCAAATCTGAAGTAACGTCAATAGATGCTCCAAAGTGCTTGAATAATGCTTGATAAAATGTTGTAAGATGCTTGAATGTTTGAGATTGCTTGAATAAGATATGTGAATGTTGGAGGATGTAAAATGAGGTGAAAATCACTTATTTATACAATCTTGTCCCTTAGTAACCCATTCATACCTCATCACAAGCCCACATCAAGTGTTTTTGAATAAAAATCCAAAAGTAAATTTAAAATATTTTGAATTTAGAGACAAGGCGGACTCATTTGCAACCCATGGCAAATGGGTCCCACCGAGGACATGAAAAATGGGTGTCGGGAATTATCTTGTATTTAATGTTGTTTGTTAGGCTAACATTCAAAAATACACTTAATTAAAGCCTATGAGGGCATAAAGGGACCAAATAAAGCATAAGAAAGGGGTAAATGGTGAAGTTATGCCTAGAAAAGCATGAAATCTTGTTACAATACTTTACAACACTTCAGAATAAGACTTGTTTAGTGATGGAAAGATGATTTTTAGGTAAGTTGCCATGAATAAAGTCTAGAAGAGTGTAGAAATGTCTTACAACACTTCGCAACACCTTCAAAAGATGTCATTATTTGAAATTTAATACCTAAATATGCATGTTCAATCCATGTTACATCATAAAATTAGAGAAAAATAGATCAAACACCATTAAACAAGACCTAAAAGGTCATGAAAATGACAAGGGGGAATTTTTCTACAACACATTTAGCCCCCACTTTAGTGAGAGCATGAACTTGCTTTAAACTCACACTAACGTAGCCATGAACATCAAAAGGAGGGTTCAAATGTACTTACATTAGCAAGATGGAATGACAATGATCAAGAGGGATGATCAAGCCCCCAGGATGAAGATCCCATGGCAAACTAAACATGAGAACAAAGGAACACGCAAGTGTTGAGAATCAGATGAAGCTTTGATCATCTATCAAACTAGTTGTGGATTATATCTAGGTTGATTAAGAATGTATACTCACTCTGGGGTGATAGAAAATGATGGATTGTTAGGTGAGAAGGCCCAAATGTACTCACGCTAGGGCCAGAAAACTTCTGGTCATCCGTGGGGTGAGAAAGCCCAAAATGTAAGATACACACACTAGTTGGTATGCACTCACAACAAAAAAAGGTGGCTATGGGGAAAAGTCATGCCACTAGGTGGACTTCCAACTCAACCATATCAAAGTTATACCTCCTAATAAATTTAACAATATGCCACAAGGAAAAATGAAATGTTAGTTCATGCTCCATGAGACAAGCAAAGCTTTGTATGCTTAGAACTCATGAACAAAAAGAAAGGTACCATAGGCATGCAAGTTGTGTTATGCAAGGTGGAAAAAATGTAAAATGTAATGTAGAATGTGAGAGATGTTCAAAGGAGTCTTGTTAGGTTCATGCAAGGTCAGTCACGTAGGGAATAGTGCATCTAATGTCTCCAAGAGAGGACCAATCAAAGAATAATATATTCACAACTTAGGGGATGCAGTGCATCACATCAAGCCACCAAGAGGAATGCAATATGCTAAGATAGATCACACTTATGAAGGAAATCACACCCAATGTCATCCAAAAATTGAGAAACACATCATATAAATGACAAGGCTACACTAGGAACCAAGAAAGCAAATGAATTATGGTAATGTATGGCCCCCCGTTTAAAGGAATTGCTACACATCGATCTGTTAGCAATTACTTTAAAGTAGCAAAGGGAAGAAAATGCAAAAGGAAAACAAGACATGAGAGCCAACTTGGAAATCTCTATGCCAATTCATATGTTTCAAAGTTAGGTTGTGTCATGTCAAGGAAAATGAAAGACAAAATAAAAGGGAGTTTCCCCCCAAAAAAGAAAGGACACCAAACACATAAGCGATCTACGGATATTTGGGGTTATTATGTTCATTGCTGCAATGTTTTTATGAAAGAGCTCGGAAATATCATCATTCCCCAAAGCTCATAGAACTAGAAGAATGACACAAAGAGAGAAAAAAAGAAATAAAATGAAAGTCTGTTTTGGGTCAACATGGAAGAGACATTGTGGTCTCAATGCTTTGCATCGTCCCCAAAAGGAAAACGCAAGTGAAAAGAAAACAAAAAAGAGAAAGAAAAGTGAAAAATATTTTGGGTCAACATGAAGGAGACATTATAGTCTCAATGCCTTGTGTCATCCCCAAAAGGAAAAAAACAAAACAAAAGAGAAAATACAAGGACCTTTTGGGTCAACATGGAAGAGACATAGGGCATCTCTACACTTTGCGTCATCCCAAAAAGGAGAACACAAAAAAAAAATGAAAAAGACAAGGATCTTTTGGGTCAACATGGAAGAGACATAGGGCATCTCTACACTTTGCATCATCCACAAAATGAGAACACAAAACAAAAATGAAAAAGACAATAGAAGAAGAGAGGTACAAATACAAGAATTGTACAAAGAGAGAAAAATCAAACTCATGTTACGGGGGAACATGATACACACATGAAAGAAAAAATAAAATAAAAGAAACATGGAAAATGATAGCAAGGCGAATGCAATTCAACCATCTAACAAGTTATCCACCTCCCAATCATGTTCAATGTAATGCGAGGGCGGTTGACTATCCAAAGGGATAATTGCAAGCACCGAACTAGTTGTACCAGGTTCTTCATTTGGTAGAGAAGATTTATCTTTTAAGCTCATTGTAGATGAAAATAAAGAGTTTAGGTCATTTTACACTTCTTCATCTATTTTTTCTATCGTCAAATCATCATCATCATCAAGATTGATAATGACGGGAGGACGAAGGGTAATTTCCAAGGAAGGATGTATCAAAAGTTGTGGCTTTTGGATTGGTTCATTTTATTGTGGAGTTTGCATTGGACTATCTTGTGGTGGGTCAGGAGAAGGGGGGTGGTCATATATTACTCCTTTCAAAGGTATAGGTTGATTTTCTTTATTTTCTTCTATGTAAGATTAACGAGTGAGGAGACAATGACGACACTTACATTCCCTAGCACCATGGTTTCGTTTAATTTTGTTTTGGAGTTTTTGAGATGTAAGAGTGGATTGACTCATCATAGGTTCTTCTACTTCAGAAGAAGGAAGAATAGGAGAAAATGAAGAGGACAGGTTAATCACTTTCTGTTTGGCTTTATACACTTGTTTAATGAGAGGAGGCATGATAGGAGTTGTTTCATTTTCCTTGGTCTTTTAAATGATGGCAGACAAATATCTAAGGGTTGTTGGTCATGAGGTTGTATGGTTTGTTCAATGTTAGACTTAGGTTGAAGCATGGTTTCATCAATGATAGGAGGTGTGGAAGTTGATGGGGACATGTTATGAAGAGACAATTCAGCTACGCATTTGGTTTTGAAGTTTTGGTAGGTTATGAAAAAGAAGTCCTTTCAAGGGGTGATGGGTTCCATAGGTTCAGTCCAAAAGGTTTATAAGGAAAAGTTACCTTTATATGATAAGGGATTAAAGCCACTATGGTGTATGGTAAATATTTCATTGCCATGTCGAAACTTCAAACACTTGTGAACCACTAATGGGACTGTTTTCATTGAGCGAAGCCAAGGGTGGCCTAGCAGCAAATGAAATTGGTTCAATTGTGGAATAGTTGAAAATGTTACCTCTAACATTTTAGGTCCTACCTGTAAGGGAAGTACAATCGATCCGATTGTAGGGCATGCAAAATGAGTATGTGTCTTAATCCATGCAGTTGGTTTATTATAATCATCTTGATATAGATCATGCAATACTAGAAATTCCTCTGTGATCACGTTCTCACCACAAGTGGGATATATTAATATCCCATTAGTGGGCTTATCATATATTTTTCCTGCTATGTAGAGAAGACCATCAGGAATTTTTTGTAGTATTCCTTTAGCGGAAAAAGTGATATCAAGAGATTTAGTGGTTTGTCCCTTACGAGGGATAACATTTATCGCAACCACAAGTTTATTCATAAGATTATCTTGGGTAATAGGTGGAGTTGTATCATGTTGTTCATTATTTGTATCAACATTCATTACATCAGTGTTTGAAGGTTCAATAGCCTTGACAAATGAAATAGTGTGTTTAGGCATGGGATTGGTGAAAATTTGTAAATTTTGGTTAAGGGGTGGAACAAACTTATTGTATTGATCATTAACACCCACAATGGACAAATGGCCCGAATCAATGAGGTCTTGAACTAAAAGTTTTAGATGCTTGTGTTGTTCAGTGTCATGTCCATTTTGGAAATGAAAATGACAATAAGAATTAGGTTTGATGGTTGGTGGTAAGGGTTGATTTAGATCAAGTGGTCTAACAAGTGGCAAAGTGAGCATGCGTTGTTGAAGTAATTGGTTCATTGTGTTATGGAGGATATTGGGTAAGGGTGTAAATTGTCTCTTTGGGTCCCCATAAGTATAAGATACCACTGCATTAACATCTGCCACTTGATTTTGAATTGGTTGGGTTGGTTGCATTTGTATTTGAGGAGGCAGATCAAACTGTAAAATGCCTCTATTTGGTTTGAGAAAGTTTTTATTGCAATTGTGGTTTTGATTGTTGTGTTCATCCTTCTTAACTCAGTTTGAAGTGGATTTTGAATCATGACTTGAAATTGAGTTATGATATTCACACAAGGTTGTGCATAAATGTATAAACGAACGAAATTTCATCATAGTTAGTTTATCTTGAAGGTTTGTGTGCATGTTTTCAATAAACATCTTTTTCATATGTGCATCAGGAATCTTCACATCAATTTGAGCATACAAGGATTGGTATCGTGAGATAAAATCAATTACTTTTTTTTCTATGTTTTATCCACATCTCATGAGGTTAGCCATTGTCTTTTTAGGTGTCATGTGATCTTGAAAGTGACTTATGAAAGCATCCACCAATTCATTGAAGGAATGGATGGAATGATTGGGCAAGTTGGTAAACCACTCTAATGTAGAATCTTTCAAGGTCCTTGGAAATAGTTTGGCTAAAACTTTATCATCAAGGACAAAGTCACTACATAAATTTGTATAAGCATTAACATGGTTCATAGGGTCTCCTTTACCTCTTTATTTCTCAAACTGAGGCATTTCTATCCCTTGTGGCATTGAGGTGCGTAAAATTTCTAAGGATAAGTGATAGGGAGGTTGGATGAATCAATCACTCATTCATGCTCTAGGTCTTACTTGGAAGACCTCTAGGGTGTCTCACTCCACCAATTGCAACCTAAAGGACCTATTTCTTCTTAGGGTCCCCTGGTTTCTTCTTACCAACCCAACTATCAATGTAGATCCTTCTACCAAGTCAAGACTTGGTGCAATCTTGAAACCCTTGCCTTAGCCCTTAATCCACCCTAAAGGCTACTAAACCTCCAAGTTCTTGAATTTAGCTTTATAGGGGTGTGGAGGTACTTATCACATCATCAATCCATCCCATTAAAGGTATTAGGGGTCCACCTAACTCCATCTGTAGGTCACTTTCATCAAACCCTCTTTTAGGCCTAAAAGGCTACTAGCCCTAGGAGCCCAATTAGGCCTCCTCTAAGAAAATAGGTTTGTTCTCAAATCTTTCCAAAGAACATCCCAATATTTTCTTGGGATTCCTAATTCATTTTCCCTCCTCTCAAATATTTTTGAGGTCTTAAGTCTCAACTGTCCGTACAACACCCTAACTTGAAAATGAGCAAAAACTAGGGTTTTAAAGCCTTTTTTGACATCTCCTCAAATTGTTAAGTTCTTTCCTCACCAGATGGTTTGATGGAGATTCTTCCTACTTACTAGGTCTTGGAAAGACTCACACCTACCTTCTCAAAAAGGAAATTTGTCTAGAATTTGTCACCCCTACAAATTATGTGCACTGCACTTAAGTCTTCCTAGTCAGGCACTTCCCTGGCTCACCTAGGGCAAGACTTCCATAGTGGCTCCTATGCTTTCACAAACCCCAAATCCTACCATTTATACATACATGTAGTCTAGTCATTGTTCCCAAAGGGTCGTACAATTTGTACAGTGGGAAAGTGAACTAATACTCCATTTTCTCAAAACTGCCTGGTTCAGACCAACAACAGTATGGAAACCAAATTATTTACAAATTAAGCTTAAAAATGCACAAAGGAACTGTCTAATGCTACACAGAGCTTTAGGAACCACTACTCTACATCCTACATAGATTTTAGTGCTATGATCAATCCATTATAGCTCACTTCAAGGCAAAAATCAGAAAATTCACTCTAAAACACACTTTCTTTTCTTGAATTCACAAAACTTCAAACATAATCAATGCTTCCAACTGCATCCAACCTTTCTTCCATGTTGAGGTCACCCCTAAATAGGGTTTCCAAATAGTTATGGGCTCTCCTTGGCCACTTGTAACTCCAATTGAGCATTATTTTGCAAAAATTGAAAAGAAACTCCTAAAAGGCCTAAAAGGTCAAAACCTTACTTGGGAAAAAGTTTTAGGCCTAACCATTGGTCAACATGACCTTCATCAAACCAAAACCCAACGAAAAATTCCATTAAGGCTTACATTCAAAGATGAACAAGAAAAGATGATAAGTTGGCATAAAACAAAGTGCCAAAACATGACCTTCTAGTCAAACTGGGATAACCTATGGGTGCTCCTGCACCATTCTCCTCCCTTTGCACAAACCCTAAGGAATGTGGGGAGAGATCAGAGATAAATCAATACCCTACTTCTTGAACTAAGCTTCATCCACCCATGTAGCCTTAGATTCTAGTTTGTCCTTCCATTTGATGAGATGTTCCATGTATATCTTATGATGGGTAGACTTCTTCACCCTTGATTCTAAGATCCTCTTTGCTTGCAGCTTGTCTTTAGGAGGTAAGGCTATGTTACTCACATCTTTCAAGACATCTACACACTTCTGATCCAAATCAATTTCTGGTCCTTTATATCTAATCAAATCAGCCACATTAAACACTAGTGAAATGCCTAAGTCTGTAGGTAGCTCCACCTTGTAAGCATTCTTTCCATACTTGGCTAACACCTTGCATGGTCCCACTCTCTTCATCTGCAACTTGGTTGATGTTCCTTTCTACAACCTAGATTTGTTGAGATGGACCATGACATAGTCCCCTACTACAAATTGGAGATCTTTCCTAGACATATCCACCTTAGCTTTTAGCTTATGAGTAGCCTCTGCGATTGTCTTTTTCACTTGCTCCTGAATTTCCTTCATGGTTTGAGAGAAATCTTCAGCATGACCACTCCTATGCTCCATAGTTCCTCGGTCTCTAAGTTCACATACACCTCTTGGGTGCATTCCATACACAATTTCAAAAGGACTTCTGCCTGTGGTCCGATTCACACTATCATTGTAAGCATATTCAGCTTGTGATATGACCATGTCCCATGTCTATCCATACTCCTTGGTTAGGCATCTGAGAAGGTTACCTAACACTCTATTAACCACCTCAGTTTGGCCATCGGTCTGAGGATGGTAGGCTGATCCAAAAGACAAGTTAGTACCTAACCTGCTCCATAGAGTTTTCCAAAAATGACTCATAAATTTCACATCTCTGTCCGATACAATTCTCAATGGAAATCCATGGATCCTCACAATCTCTTTGAAGAAAAGATGAGCAATATAGCTAGCATCATGGGTGGTCTTCCAAGGAATAAAATGACTCATTTTGCTAAACCTATCTACCACCACATAGACACTATCAAACCTTATCTTAGTTTTAGGGAGTCCTACCACAAAGTCCATGCTAATACATTCCCATGGCCTATTTGGAATGGGTAGAGGTTGATACAAACCTGCATTGCTAGCTCCCCCCTTGGCTTTCATACAAACTACACACTACTCCACATACCTTCTAAAATCCCTTGGCAACTTGGGCCAATAATAGAACCTCTACACTAGTTCCATTGTTTTGTTGATACCAAAATGACCACTAAGACTACCATTGTGCTTCTCCTGGATAAGATTCTCTCTTATTGAACCTTTTGTAACACATAACAAATTCCCCTTGAACAAAAGTCCACTCTGCAATGTATACTATGATAATTGACTATGAAAGTGATTCTCAAAATCAAAACATACCTTATATGCTTCTGAGAAGTCTTCATCTTCACCATAGAGATCCTTGAAACTCTCTATCCCAATGCTCTTTATTTGTATCTCTTGCATTGTCAGCAACCTCCTACTTAGTGCATTTTCCACCTTTTTCAACTGTCCCTTCTTGTGCTTGATGGTAAAAGTGAAAGCTTGGAGGTATTCCATCAATTTCAAATGTCTATTGCTCAGCTTCTATTGTGTGTTGATGTAGCTAAGTGCCTGATTATCAGTAAACACTACAAACTCTTTAGGTAGGAGATAATGCCTCCACTTTCTAAGTGACTGCACTAGAGCATATAGTTCCAAGTCATAAGTAGAATACTTTTGTTTAGCTTCATTGAGCTTTTCACTAAAGAAAGCTATAGGTCTGCCTTCCTGGCTTAGTACTCCTCCTACTGCAATTCCACTGGCATCACATTCCACAGTGAATAACTTATCAAAACTAGGTAACAAAAGGATGGGTTGAGTTTCCACTTCTTGTTTCAGTTTCTCAAAACACTTTTTAGCTTCAAGAGTCCATTGGAACTTAGTTTTTAGGCCACCTTTGATTGTGTCAAGTACTAGTGCACATATGCCACTAAAGTTCCTTATAAACTTCCTATAAAACTGAGCTAACCCATGAAAAATTCTTACCTTTGTCCCAGTGGTTGGTGTAGGCCAATTTAGGATAGCTTCCACCTTGCTTGGGTCCATCTTCAATGATCCTTGGGATACTACAAACCCAAAATACACAAGCTATTGTTTGAAGAACTCACACTTTTCTAGGTTGATGGCTAACCTCTCCTCCTACAATCTTTTAAGAACCAACTCCACATGCTTTAGATGTTCTTCTGCTATCTTGCTAAAGATGAGTATATCATCTAGATATACCACCACAAATAGCCCAGTGAAATCCTTAAGCACTTCATTCATGAGCCTCATGAATGTGCTAGGGGCATTTGAGAGGCCAAATGGCATAACTCTCCACTCATATAACCCATCATTTGTCTTAAAGGTTGTCTTCCACTCATCCCCCTCTTTAATTATAATCTGATGGTATCCATTCTTGAGATCCAACTTGGTGAAATACTAAGCTCCTCCAAGACAATCCATCAAATCCTCAATCCTAGGAATAGGGAACCTATATCTGATTGTAATTCTATTTATAGCCCTAGAATCAGTGCATAGCCTCCACTTACCACCTTTCTTGGTTGCTAAGACCACTGGTACTGCACAAAAACTGATGCTTTTCCTAATTAGTCCTTGGTCTAATAACTCCTACACTTGTCTAGCTACTTCTAGGTTCTGATCTAGTGTAAGCTTGTAAGCTGCTTTGTTTGGAAATTAAGCCCCTAGTATGAAGTCAATCTGATGACTGATGACTCTCTTTGGAGGTAAGGTTGTTGGTGTTCCATCACTGACTATGTCCTTGAACTTCTCAAGTAACTTCTAGACTGCTCCTGGTATGGCTGTCTTCTTCGTCTTATCTTCCTCCTTGGGTTGCACCATGACCACATATCCTTCCCCTCCTTGTTGTAGAGTGTTGATAAACTCCTTGCCACTACTTAATAAGACACTAGGGGTGTTTGACTATCCTTCTTTCTCATCTGACAGTGACTGTAGTTTGAATGTATTTCCATCCTTCTTGAATGAGATATTGTTCTCTTTTCCATCATAGTTGGCTCCTCTGTCATACTACCATGGTCTGCCCTATAGAAGATGGCATGCATCCATGGGTAACACATCACAAATCAACTTATCCTTGTATCCTCCAATGGAGAATGCCACTATTGTCTGCTCATTTACAAGAATACTTTTCCCCTTGTTCAACCATGTCACCTTGTAGGGATTAGTGTGGGGTACTTTCTCCAACTTCAACTTCCTCACTACCTCCTTAGAGATTATGTTATCAGTAGACCCTGAGTCCACTATGACCTTGCACACCTTTCCAAGTATCTTGCATTTTTCCCTGAATAAGGCTCTCCTTTTCTTTGGTTCTGCTTTGATTGGTTGTCTGATTAGAACCCTGCTAAACATCAAGTTCTCCCCCATTTCTGACTCAATGTGACTAACCTCTGGTGACTTGACACTCATAGTGTCTTCTTGAGCATATGCTACTCTCTTTTCTATATTTGAAGAAGAAGCTTTCTCCAGGAACCTATAAGTTGGATGACCTACTTGACCACAATTGTAACACTTCATACTAGCAAAGTATGAGTTACTTCTGCCTACTCGTCTTCCCCTATTTGAACTTCCTTGAGGTCCTCTACCTCTTCCATATCCTCCTCTAGAAGTTGTTTCACTTCCATGCTCTGTGATCTTAGACTCTCCCTAACTTCTTTGTTTAGTCCCTCTTCCTTGGTATCCACCTCTATGTCCTCTTTGATCTCTGCCTTTACCTCTATTCTTAGAAGCTTGGTCTTATTTCCTCTTACTCCTTTCTTGAATCTTTATAGCCAATTGATAGCATTGGTGCACTGTTTTGGGACTTAGAAGAGTCATCTCCTCTTGAATGTTCCACTTCAAGCCATTAAGGTACCTAGCCACCTTAAGACTTTCATCCTCTGTAACATTAGACCTCATGCAAAGTTTTTGAAACTCCTCAGTATAAGAGTTCACATCTTGGTCTCTTTGTCTCAAGCTCTATCTCTTCTTATGCAACTGAATTTCATAATCATCTGGCATGTATGCTTCTTTCACTTTGGTAACCATTGCCTTCCAAGTAGAAATAGGCTTCTTGCCTTCCTTTTCCCTCTCTGTCTGAATGAACTTCCACCATGTCAAGGAAGAACCTCTTAATCTTGACTTTGCCACCTTCACCTTCTGTGCTTCAGTGACTCCATCACATTCAAAATGGTTTTCCATTCCCTCTATCCAATCCATGACTATATCATCTTCCATTTTCCCACTAAATAGTGGTATACCTTCAAGTGCTTTTCCACTCAAAGCCTTCAATGCCTTCAAGAAAGGCTCTTCTTTCAAAACAGGTTTAGGTTCAGGGATCTTGTCTTCCTCTACAACCTCTTCTTTCTTTGGTACCCTTCCTTCCAACTGCACATTACTTATTACTTCCTCAAGTTGGGCTATTCTTTCCCTCAATAGCCTATTGTCTTCCTCCTATTCTTCAACCTTCTTGGCCAATTCTGTATTTGTCACCATGTCAGTAGAACCACTAGACTCAATCTCTGACATATATTATTCTATCCCAAATCTTTTGCTGCTCTGATACCAATCTGATAGGGAGGTTGGATGAATCAATCACTGATTTATGCTTTGGGTCTTACTTGGAAGACCTCTAGGGTGTCTCACTCCACCACTTACAACCCATAGGACCTATTTCTTTTTAGGATCCCCTGGTTTCTTCTTACCAACCCAACTATCAATGTAGATCCTTCTACCAAGTCAAGACTTGGTACAATCTTGAAACCCTTCCCTTAGCCCTTAATCCACCCTAAAAGATACTAAACCTCCAAGTTCTTGAATTTAGCTTTACAGAGGTGTGGAGGTTCTTCTCACATCATCAATCCATCCCATTAAAGGTATTAGGGGTCCACCTAACTCCATATGTAGGTCACTTTCATCAAACCCTCTTGTAGGCCTAAAAGGCTACTAGCCCTAGGAGCCCAATTAGGCCTCCTCCGAGAAAATAGGTTTGTTCTCAAATCTTTCCAAAGAAAATCCCAATCTCTTCTTGGGATTCCTGGTTCATTTTCCCTCCTCTCAAATATTTTTGAGGTCTTAAGTCTCAACTGCCCGTATAACACCCTAACTTGAAAATGAGCAAAAACTAGGGTTTTTAAGCCTTTTCTGACCTCTCCTCAAACTATTAAGTTCTTTCCTCACTAGATGGTTTGATGGAGCTTCTTCCTACTTACCAGGTCTTGGCAAGACTCACACCTGCCTTCTCAAAAAGGAAATTTGTCTAGAATTTGTCACCCCTACAAATTATGTGCACTGCACTTAAGTCTTCCTAGCTGGGCACTTCCACGGTGGCTCATGTGCTTTCACAAACCCTAAATCCTACCATATATACATACATGGAGTCTAGTCACAATTCCCAAAGGGTCGTACAATTTGTACAGTGGGAATGTGAACTAATACTCCATTTTCTCAAAACTGCCTGGTTCAGACCATCAACAGTATGGAAACTAAATTATTTACAAATTAAGCTTAAAAATGTACAAAGGAACTGTCTAAAGCTACACAAAGCTTTAAGAACCACTACTCTACATCCTACACATATTTTAGTGCTATGGTCAATCCATTAGAGCTCACTTCAAGGCAAAAATTAGAAAATTCACTCTAAAACACATTTTCTTTTCTTGAATTCACAAAACTTCAAACATAATCAATGCTTCCAACTGCATCCAACCTTTCTTCCATGTCGAGGTCACCCCTAAATAGGGTCTCCAAATAGTTATAGGCTCTCCTTGGCCGCTTGTAACTCCAATTGAGCATTATTTTGCAAAAATTGAAAAGAAATTCCAAAAAGGCCTAAAAGGTCAAAACCTTACTTTGGCAAAAGCCTTAGGCCTAACCATTGGTCAACATGACCTTCATCAAACCAAAAACCAACAAAAAATGCCATTAAGGCTTACATTCAAAGATGAACAAGAAAAGATGATAAGTTGGCATAAAACAAAGTGACAAAACATGACCTTCTAGTAAAATTGGGATAACCTATTGGTGCTCTTGCACAAATAAGGGGCTGCTATAGACATGATATGTGGGTGGAATAGTTTGACCTTGGTTAATGGTGGAAATTTTGTGTTACATGGAGGAAATGGCGTTAAGGAGTTGTGTAAGGACAGGGTTGGGCTAAGTTGGTTGAGGTGGAAGAGAAAATGTTGATGGAGTGCAAGTAATGTTAGGCAAAGTGAAAGGAATACTAAGGGGGGTCTAGGTGGTGGAGGGGACTTGTGATGCCACAAGAGAAGTAGGAATGCTAGTTGAAATTAGGAAAAAAGTAGCCACATAATTAACCTAGTGCATAGTTGTGTGGACTTGCGGATTGGTATAAGTTGGTATCGATACTATGGTTGAAGGGGGGGAACTTGAGGTCCTCGACTTAAAATAATGTTTGTGGATTGGATATTAGAAGAGGCATTTTTATTTTAAATCTCAAAAAAATTTGTCATAACTTGCAAGCCATCATCACTTTCAATCAAACAATGAATGTTTTCAATGGAGGGTATGGTAGTGGTGGAAATGTTTTCAAGTGACAAGTCTTCTTGTAAATGTGCAAAATCCTCATGAATATTAATTACCTTTTCTTGTGGGAGGGAGTTGTTTTGGGTGTCAACATTCATTGGATGGAAAGGTGAAGGCATAAAAGTGTTGTTCTCAATGCCTAATGCACCATTGTCCATACTATAGGAGCTCTTGAGATCCCAAGGTCCACAACAAAAGTGCTATTGTGGGAAGCCATTAGTCTATAATTTTGTCTCACTAGAGTATTATCAATGGGGCACAAAACACTCATACAAGTACCACAAAGGATGGGGTGAATGCAAATGCAAAGTAATCTAGGAGTTATAAATTCAAAGAACAAAAATTATGTTAACTAAACTAACTACAAAAAATAGAAATCCAGGAAAATGCTAGAAAAATGCCAAAAATGTTGTTTAAAAGTGCAGAGGGACTGATTTACCCATGGTGGCAAATGAGTCCCAATATAAAAAAAAATAAAATTATGTTTTTCAAAAAATTTAATGCGATTTTAATGCTCTATAGAATGCAATTAAGGATGCAGAATGTAGTTTTTCAGGTTTTTCAATGATATGCAATGCAAAAATGAAACCTAAACAAAGCTTTCACTAATGTAATATGAAAAGACCTATAATGTAAAAAAAAAAAAACAATGTCCTAATTGAATTTTAATACAAGTGTAATCTAGGATGCAATATGCAAATGAAATCAGAAATGCAAAGTGTCAAAAATGCAGGTTCACCAAAGTGAACCATAGATTTTTTGTTCCTATAGACTTCTCTAGCTCTTCTAGGGTTTTTCACCTAAATGGAGAGAGATAGGGCCCAAAAATGCTAACAATTATTTTAAATTATGTTATGAGTAATGTTTTCTAAGCTAAATAAAGTAAACTAAATGCAATTATATGATTTAAATGAATGATTATGAATGCAAAACTAAGATTTAAACTATGTTCGAAAACATGTTGTGATATGCAAATGATGAACTAAATGATGAAATAATGCATAATAGAAAGAAATAAGATAAAACAGACTACACTTAGGAAAGATTTGATGAGTCTAGAATGTCATGAATTTTTTCTAAAATTTCTGAAATTCCACAGTGGGACATTCACCCAAGGTGGTGAATTAGTCCTGCTACTAGTGAAAAAGTGTCAGAAACAAGTTTCTGATTGTCGAGATCCAGAATCGAACAAAATTTAGATTTTTAGTATTAAGGTGGGACTCATTCACCACTAGTGGTGAATCAATCCTCTCCCAAAATTTTGAGAAATCAAGAGACAACTCTACAACACCAAATCTGGAATGTCTACTTGTTGGGTTTTTGAAGTAAATTATGTGGGAAATGGATAGAAAACCTTCTCCAATCTTGAAATAAATTTGATTTGAATTGAAGCACCTAGTTGACTTGTTGACAAAACATCAATCACCTAAATGCTTATAAAATCTGCATAAAAAGGTATGCAAAAACACATGCAAGAGGGGGAAAATGGTTGAGGGTTAGAAAATAGGGGTTTTCCTCGGTCAAACCCCACCTTGGTAATCAAACCCTTAATAAAATAATGAAATACAAGAGAATGATAAACTAACAACATGCAAATGCTATCAAATTACCAAACCCTTGATTATGCAAATCTGAAGTAATGTCAATGGATGCTCCAAAGTGCTTGAATAATGCTTGATAAGATGTTGTAATATGCTTGAATTCTTGAGATTGTGTGAATAAGATATGTGAATGTTGGAGGATGTAAAATGAGGTGAAAATAACTTATTTATACAATATTGTGCCTTAGTAACCCATTCATACCTCATCATAGACCAACATCAAGTGTTTTTGAATAAAAACCTGAAAGGAAATTTAAAATATTTTGAATTTGGAGCCAAGCGGGACTCATTCACCACCCATGGTGAATGGGGCCCACCTAGGACCTGAAAAATGGGTGTCGGGAATTATCTTGTATTTAATGTTGTTTTTTGGGCTAACATTCAAAAATACACCTAATTAAAACATATGAGGGCATAAATGGACCAAATAAAGCATAAGAAAGGGGTAAATGGTGAAGTTATGCCTAGAAAAGCATGAAATCTTGTTACAATATTTTATAACACTTCAGAATAGGACTTGTTTAGTGATGAAAAGATGATTTTTAGGTAAATTGTAATGAATAGAGTCTAGAAGAGTGTATAAATGTCTTACAACACCTTCACAAGATGTCATTATTTGAATTTTAGTAACGAAATATGCATGTTCAAGCCATGTTACATCATAAAACTAGAGCAAAATAGATCAAACACCATGAAACAAGACCTAAAAGGCCATGAAAATGACAAGGGAACATTTTTCTATGGCACACTATCAACATATTCTATTTCAAATTCACTATGTATCACGACCCACTTAGTGATTCTTCCTATAAGATTTTCTTTTTCCAATAGATATTTTGAGGGGTATATCTTAGATATCAACTTGATTTTTTTGTTTAGCATGTAACTTCTAATATTTTGTGCTATGTAGACAACTGATAGACATGATTATTCAATGGGTGTATAATTCAACTCATAGCCGACCAATGCATTCCTAATGTAGTAAACTTCTCATTCTTTATTTTGCTCATCATTTTTGTCAATATAGCTCCCTAAGTTGTTCTTGTGGATACATATAAAATCATTGCTTTATCCTAAATTGGAGGCATCACTAGAGGGGGAGTGAGAAAATAGTCCTTTACATGGGGTCATCCCACAATAATGGGTTACACTTTTTGGCCAAACTTGACATTAGAAGGGGGGTGGTTCATTCAAACCCCCTTCATTAGAAGGGGTAAACCATTTTAAAATTTTTTATGAGAATTTCTAATTTTTCTTCGTTCAAAAAATTGTAACCCACTATTGTGGGTTTACCCCATGTTGAAAATATTGATCAGTACTTCTATCCCTTTTGAATTCAACATCTTTGTGGATAAAGTGTGTGAATGGATGACATTTACCTACAAGTTGTGCAATAAACCTTCTAATAGAGTGAAGTTTTCCTTGTAGACTACAAAGTTGTTTCAACGTTCTTGGGGGAGGCATTTCCACAATTGCCTTGACCTTAGAGGGATCCACCCAAATCCCTATTTTGGATACAATATAGCCCAATAATTTCATAAATGTTATGTTGAAAAAACATTTCTTTGGATTTAGATGCAAGTTATACTCCTCTAGTCTATCATATATCCTAGATAAGTTATCTAGATGTTCCTTTCTTGTGATTGATTTAGCCAACAAATTGTCTACATAATCCTCCATGGTGATGTGAAAAATGTCATGGAATATAGTAGTCATTGTTTTTTGATATGTGGCTCCTATATTCTTCAAGTTTAATGGCATGACATCCCAACAAAAAATTCTCCAAGCATAGGTAAAATCCATTTTGTGAATCTGATCCTCAAGGGCTATATTTAACTAATTGTACCTATAAAATCCATCCATTAGTGAAATGATTTTATGACCAATAGTTAGATCCACTATTATGTCAATGTTGGGAAGGGGGAGTAATCTTTAAGGAATGCTTTGTTAATATCTATAAAGTATGTATAGATTCATATGCCACCAATGGGTTTTGATATTGATAGAAGGTTGGATACCCATTTAGGATAGTCTATGGGTTTGATGAATCCAACGTCCAATAGTTTCTAAAGCTCCACCTTCACTAATAAATCTATCGATTG
This sequence comes from Sequoia sempervirens, assembly GCA_007258455.2. Taxonomy (NCBI): domain Eukaryota; kingdom Viridiplantae; phylum Streptophyta; class Pinopsida; order Cupressales; family Cupressaceae; genus Sequoia; species Sequoia sempervirens. The sequence goes on along the minus strand of VDFB02075321.1, from coordinate 92,979,537 downwards.
GTGCATCTTTTGAAAAAAATTCTTAACTAGTTTTGATGCAGGGAATACTATTAGATGGTGTACCACTAAAGTTGGATCTAGCATAGGAATATCGACATATATACAAGTGAACTTGATCTTACATTATTTGATGAATGGAAAGAAGTTGATTTTTCCCTTAGGATCTAAGGAGGTTGCATGATATGTTACCTTAGGTGTCTTTGTTGTTCTAACATTGATAGGTTCAAAATCTTCAACCAATGTTGTTGATTGTTCTTGATACTCTATGATGGGGAGATTGAATCCTCCATATTTAGGTGTGTTAGAGAGGTTTTCACCTTCATATACGTCCTTTGTTTTTCCTTTTTCATGATACGATAGAGCCACATTGTGGTTTTCCCTAGGGGGTCTCATTTTTTATTTTTATATTTTTCATTTCAATTTTGTGACTAGAGGATGCAATTTCCCCTCCAAAGTACGCTCTATTTTCTAGTTCTATGACAAAACCATCCTCATGATCTCCTTGATGGATACATTGTTGAATTCTCATGAACTCCACAATAGCTTTATTTTTCTAGAATAGGTCCACAACAGGTGTGTGATGTTGATCCCAATCAATCAACTATGGGTGAAGTAAGGGTAGGTTATCATTGTTATTTGAAAAGCTTTGGTGGATGTGGATGGTGAAAGGGTAAAGATAGTGGAGTTGTCCAGGTCCCAAAGGGTATCTAGGTCATAGTCACTAGAGGCATAGGAATCCCATTCCCATTTGTTGGAGTTTTTTTTTAGTATGGTAATCATTAATTGTAGGTTTGAAGGAATGGGTATTGATTCCATTTATGCCAAAGTCTTCAAATAGGTATGTGATTGTTAGGTCATCGTCAATAATATTGTAGTTATCCAATGTCTCAACGATGGTAGAAGGAACTATTTCCTGAAAATTGGTAGTTTCAATTTTTGGGGTAACCACATCTATCAAACCATAACCTAGTCCCATGTTATTATATTGTTCTATTATGATGGGTTCTCTTATACCTTGTTCATGTAGAACAAGGCCACCTTTTTTAGTGTATCCCGTATTTCTTGATATCTAATAACCTTTGTTGCTAAGATCCACAAGAAGTGGATGTAGATATTTCTATTGCTCTTGTTCTTCTTTATAGACCCATGATGAGAGGTCCTCTTCAAATACCACTTCATCCTTCATGTCTCCCCACTTGGTGAAGATAGTAGGTTTGAATTCATAGGTGATATATTGAACATGCTTTATTTCCTTTGGTCACCCATAGGATTTCAATGATAGGGGAAGCTCCCCAATGTAGAAGGATTGTTTGAAATACTATTCTGCATAGCCCTTTTCAAGCACCTGGATCTTGAGGTAGAATTTTGGAGGTTCGATTGGTATAGATGGATTTGAGGATGAAGCAAGTGATCTTGGATTAACATAGCAAAAATAATGGAATGATGTGTTGTTACTAGGTATTTGAAGGGGTGTTTTGTACTTATCCAAGTTCTTGTAGTAATGAAATGGTTTGTGATTGACATATACTATAACTTCCTTATCAATGTAAGGAAATTTTATGAATTGATTAAAGGTTGAAGGTGCTACTTGTATTGCATGGATCCATGGACATCCCAAGAGAAAGTTATAAGGTAAATCAAGATCCATTACCAAACAAGTTGTCTCTACTATTCCTAGCCCTACTTGAATTGAAAGTCTTATTATGCCATAAAAAAATATTTCCACATCATCATAGGTTGTTATAGTGATACTTTTGTTCTTATCGATCATGTCATCAAATATCCTAACTACTTTACCATTTTTAGGGTACATATGTTTAATCCTTCACCTCCATCTATTAGGACTCTCTTGATCTTGTGTTTATGGACACAAACCTTGACATAAAAAGCTTGATTATGAAAGGTTCTTTGGGGAAGGTCTTTTTCAAAATAGACCAAGTTATGGGGTGAAATGATGGTACCAACCATAACTTGAAATTGATCTTTGTTAAGATCATTAGGCAATGAAGATTCAATGATAGCTTTCTCCAAGATTTCTTTATGCATTGGTGAAACTTTAGAAGCTCGAGTATAGAGATTAATGATTGAGCTTTCTTCAATTGGTCAACAATGTTGTAGTTAGTTGAAGGCTTGATGTCGACATTAGTTGGAAGTAGGGATCCTCATAATGTGACTTTTCCTCTTCATGTAGTCACATTACAGTCAGGGATTTTTCCTTGTATGGTTACTAAACTAAAATTTTGATTAGTTTGATAGATGGTTATGTTGGTGTTTTTTCCATCTAAACCTTGAAAATCCTCTAAAGGGTAGCCAATCCTTATGCTTAAGAACTTCAAGATTAGTGGCCAACAAACAGGAGATGAATTCTACACTTTTCTCCCCTACACTTTAGGCTCTACTAAACCTAGGAGGGTAATCCCACATAATGTGCCTATGAGTTTATGTAGCCAAATGATCATGTACATTCCAAATAATAGATGAATTCTCATGTAAGTGCTCAATAAATGGATTATTTCGAAAGGATGGATAATCCTTCACAACACTCAACATTCAAAGAATGAGAATACATAAGCACATTGCACTTTCAGAAACCAAACATAGAACAAAAGCATTTAATTTTTTTTTTAATTTTAAGATTGTTTCTAAGAATTGAGAAAGACAACTATGCAATACCATTGGCTACTTTGGGCTACAGAGTCACATATCATACTAATGCAAGAAATGTGGATAAAAGACTCTCTCCAAATTGAAAATGACCAAACACAAACAAGAAATAACTCTTTTATGACACAAATCCCTTAACTTGACTTAAACACCCTCTTTAAGGCTTGTAGCCCTCAAAATACAATCAAAGGAGTTATATTTTAGAGAATTTTGTATAGTGGCCTATCAAACACCATAAAGGTTCACCACATAATCCCTAACAACATATCAAAAGATCCCATAGGGTTTCTTTGACTCAACATCAAGAACCAATAACTTGCCATGCTTCTAGGCTACTAAATTATCCCTATTTTCCAAAGGAACTACCTCTTAAACACTTGAAAAACACCCAAAACCACTTGAAAGTCATGAATTGTGACTCAAAACCATAGAATCTCACACCAATATACAAATTCAAACCACCTAATATGCTACACCAAGAAACCCTCATTTAATATGCCAAACACTTAGGGTTTAATGAATCTCCTATATCGTATGCTCACATAACACAAAAAATGACTCAAAAAGGTTTTACTGGGTCTATATAGACTCAAAAAAGCTTAACAAGTCCAAATCTCTTAGAAAATCATCAAAACCTTCCATTAGTACCTCATTTTCACATGAAAACCATAGTTACCATTCCTAGGGCTTCTCCTATTTTCTCACAACTTATTCCCTTAGCCTTCACAACCTTAAAACATCTAGCCCTACATAAAAGAGATCAATCCACCAAGTTATAGGGGCTAACAGTAGGGGTATTGATCAATTCATGATTTTAAACTTTAACCCTTATTCTGTGTAATAGGGTAGTTTCAGAAAAATAAAGAAATCTCAAACAATTTTTGATGGACTCTCAAACTAGATTCAACTAAGAGCTAAGACATGCCTCTATGAAATAAAAATGAGTTCAAATCATTTACTAGACTATATTGGCCATACATAATCAACAAAAAATTAGAAAACCAAAAAATAATAGAGAAAAACATTGTTTCTTGATTTGATTTCCACAATAAAAACTCCAACAACCTCAATTTTGAGCCTTCATATGCTTTAAATATATTTTAAAAACATTTTTTAACTACCCAACACCTATAACCACTTTTTGTACTCCATGACTTTTCAAATTCCCTTAAAAGTTGTAGTTTGACAACTTTTATTTCTAACACCATTTACAACTTTATTTTTGCAACTTTCACCTATTTTGAAACCTAAGACACAAAATATATCTCATTACATATTTAATGGTCTTAATAGACCTTATAATAGACTCAAAATATTCCTATTCTATCCACCTAAGAACCGTGACTCACTTACAAAATAAAATTGCTCTTATTGACCTTATTAGAACAAAAAAAATCACATATAAAGCTTGCTCAATATCAATCTAGCTTGACCATGGGTGATAAAAGGTGCTCCTATACCATACACCCCAACATGGAACCTTTCCAAGTCTCTTGGAAATATTGTAGTGGTATGTCTTCCTTTGTATCCCTCATTGCTTTGTCCTTCACAGTTTCCTTTAACAAGTTCATCTTTCCTAAGTGTATCATTGTCCCTGTTATTATTGTCTTTGTCTTCTCTTGAACCAGGCTCCAATTTATCATATTGTACTATGGGGTGTCTTTGATTTGTTCCTTCATCAAACTCTATTGTCACAGTCCTCTTTACACCTATACACACACTGTCATATTTTTCCATCACCTTATCTTTTACCTCTTGCATAGTCCTCTACCCCATGTCCTTTTTGTTTCCATTCTTTGCACTGTCCATTGTACCATTTCTTTTTGCAATCTATGTCAGATATGCACACTTTATTCACTATCCTTTCAACTTTACAAACCCCTATCTTCTTATTCACTACACCAATCCCTGCACTATCAACCTTCAGCTATCTGCTCACCCCTTTGTCTACTGCTACAAGACACATAATTGTACCTATCAGTAATCCATCATAGATTTCTTCCCCTTTCATAGGATTATTACATTTCATCTACTAAGTATCAAACTAAAACACTTTCTCACCCATTTTCTCCTTCCACACAAAAGCATTTTCCTTCCTTTCTGTCTGCACATTACCTCGATCCTTCCTATTCCCTGTCCTAACAAATATCAAACTTGGACATGGCTGCAAATATCATGTTCTCACCTTCCTCATTGCTCACATCTTCTTTTCTCCCTATCATTATAATCTCACCTTTTTCTCTTACCTCTTCAACTAATGGAGTTAGAACAAATGTCTTCCCATCCTTTTAAATGTGATATGTGTTTTGTCTTCCATGGTAAACTACGGAACTGTCAAATTACCAGGGTCTCCCAAGAAAAACATGACAACAACTCATAGGTAGAATGTCACAAAAAACTATCTTTGTATGGACCAATTTGAAACTCAACAATAGCTTGTTCACTTACCAAAAGGGTTTTCTTTTCACTAACCTAAGACACTTTATATGATATTTGTTTAGGTTCCCTTTCCAAATGTAATGTTTTAGCCATATCATTAGAGAGCATATTGTCAGTGCATCCAGAATCCATAATTACTTTACATACCTTATCTTGGCATCTACAAGTTGTCCTAAAAAAGGATTTCCTCTGAATTTTCTCTTTCTCCATGGATGTCTTCAAGTTTTCTATTCTCATCATCATCATCCCTCCAGCTTCAGGAGTAGCACATAGAGTATTAGAACTTAAGTTATCAGCTTCATCTTCAAAAGCAATTTGGGCTCTCCTTTCATATTTCCTTGCTCCTCCACTTGATGTGGTTCCCCTCTTCTCAGGGAACTTGAAGAAAGGGTGACCAAACTCTCCACATTTATAACATCTTCCTGAAAACTCATTAAAGTATCTCCTTTTCCTAAAGCTTGTTCTTCCACCTCTCCATCCTCCTGTTGATTCAGGAGCTTTTTATTTTCTCTTATCAACATCTTCAAGATCTTCTTTGGATTTCCTTGGTGTTGAATATGTACCTCTACCCCTAGAATTATTTCCTCTTCCTCTTGTTGCCTTCTCTTGTCTCCTCTTAAGTTTCTCTTTTTCTCTAATTTCCATTTCAAAGCATTGTTCCATAGTTTTTGGTACCAACAAAATGATTTCATCTTGAATGTTATATCTTAGGCCATTGAGATATCTAGCTAATCTTTCTTCCTCATCCTTCTCATGCTTAGTTCTTATACTGAGCCTATAGAATTCTTCAGTATATGTTTGCACATCTTGTTCTTTTTGCCTAGGATTTTGTAATCTTTTGAGTAATTGAACATTATAATCACAAGGAGCTTACCTTTCATTTTTTCCTTCATTCTTTCCCAAGATGTGATCTTGTTCTTTCCTTTTCTCTCCCTTTCATCTTCCACAAAGTTCCACCACAACAAATCATGTCCTTTCAATTTGGTCTTGGCCTTCTTCACTTTGTGTTCTTCATCAATCTCCTCACTTCCAAAATAGTTCTTGAAAGACCCAATCCAATCCAAGAGCTCTTCTCCATCTAGTTTCCCCCATACATAGGAACTTTCATTTTTCTATGTCCATGTTTCTTCACATCTTTCAAAAGCTTCATCATCCTTACATCATCTAGATCCATTTCTTCCTCTTCACTAGAAGTCTCTTCTTCTTTAGTATCACTCTCATCCATATCCATCCTAGTTTTTTATTTCAATGCAATCATCTCTCTTCTCAAGGAATCTATTTGTCTAGCTTTCTTATCCATCTTTATTGCAACCATGCTTCCTTTGGGAGGAATCTTGACGATGCTTCCTTTTCACCTTCCAACCTACAAAAAATGAACAAAATCACCAACAAGGGATTTAATAATTGGGCTCTAATACCACCTGATGCAAGAAAGGTGGATAAAAGACTCTCTCCAACTTGAAAATGACAAAAAAAAATAGGAAATACCTCTTTTATGATAAAAATCCCTTACCTTGACTCAAACACACTTTTTAAGGCTTATAGCCCTCAAAATCCAATCAAAGGAGTTATCTTTTAGAGAAGGTTGTACAGTGTCCTATCAAAAACCATAAAGGTTCACCACATAATCCCTAACAACATATCAAAATATCCCATAGGGTTTCTTTGACTCAACATCAAGAACCAATAACTTGCCCTACTTCTAGGCTACTAAATTCACCCTATTTCCAAAGGAACTACCTCTTAAGAACTTGAAAAACACCCAAAATCATTTTATAGTCATGAATTGTGACTCAAAACCACAAAATCTCACACCAATCTACAAATTCAGGCCTCCTAATACCCCGCACCAAGAAACCCTCATTTAACATACCAAACACTTAGGGTTTAATGAATATCCTATATTCAATGCTCACAAAACACAACCAATGACTCAAATAGGTTTTATTGGGTCTATATAGGCTCACAAAAGATTCACAAGTCCAATTCCCTCAAAAACTCATCAAAACCCTCCATTAGTATTTAATTTTCGCATGAAAACCATAGTTACCAGCCCTAGGGCTTCTCCCATTTTCTCACAACTTATTCCCTCGGCCTTCAAAACCTTAAAACATCTATACCTACATAAAATAGATCAATCCACTAAGTTATAGTGGCTGAAAATATGTGGATTGATCAATTCATGATTTTAAACTTCAATCAAAACCCTTATTTTGTGTAACAGGGCAGTTTCAAAAAAATAAACAAATCTCCAACAATTTTCAATGAAAGACTCTTAAACTAGATTAAACTAAGAGCTAAGAGATGCCTCTATGAAAGTCAAATGAGTTTAGAGCATTTACTAGACTGTACGGGCCGTACAAAATGAACAAAAATTCAACAAACTAGAAAATAATAGAGAAAAACATTATTTCTTGATTTGATTTCCATAATACAAACTTCAAAAACCTCAAGTTCAAGCCTTTAGAGGCTTTAAATATATTTTCAAATAATTTTTTAACTACCCAATTCCTATAACCAATTTTTGAATTCCATGAATTTTCAAATTCCCTTAAAATTTGCATTTTGACAACTTTTGTTTCTAACACCATTTACAACTTTGTTTTTGTAACTTTCACCTATTTTGAAACCTAAGACACAAAATATATCTCATTAAATATTAAATGGTCTTGATAGACCTTGTAATAGATTCAAAATATCCCTATTCTATCAACCTAAGAACCATGACTCACTTACAAAAGAAAATTGGTCTTATTGACCTTATTAAGAACAAAACACATCACATATGAAGCTCGCTCAATATCAATCTAGCTTGACCATGGCTGATCAAAGGTGCTCCTACACCACATACCTCATATTACAATAATATAACATAATATTGATGACCTTCAAGCTTCCATCACATTATGACAAAAAAATCTACTTATGATTGTTAGGAAATCATAATTAGTAATCCATCTGAAAATATAATACCTTTGTTACCTATCTGCAAGAATTTACACCACTCCTTGAATGGAAAGCAAACAAACAGATAACTCAAAAAAAAAGTGTCTCAAAAAATCTCAATAACCTTGTTATTACAATTTATACATGGAGACAATTACATGACAATGTATATTCATGTCTTTGCAATCGAGTTATGGGTCAATGCAGGATCATGGGGGTCCAAACTAGGCCTCTAAGTGGCAATGAAAATTCAAAAAAATAGAGTTAGGAAACTTGACATAAAAATTTGAAAAGGTTATTAATATAAATTAAAAAATATGTAAGAACAAAAATTGTAGCAAATTGAATGTAGTTTCTAGGCTACTAGTCCTTTTTTTGAAAAGAGTAAATCTATTTTGCAAAAAAATTGAAATTTCAATGTAGTGGTACTAAATTTTCAAGAAAAAGATAAGAAGAAGGTGTATTTTTTACTACCCTAAGTACAAGAAAAAAAAATATTTTTTTCTGAATCTTTCAATCTATGTAGAGGAAACATGCCCAGATGTCCTAGATTTTTTTTGTACTTTTTTTCCATGTAAATAATTAGTTGTGATTTTTTCATTAGAACATTTCAGAATTATTAGAACATGTGTGTCTGGCCAACATAACTTGTTGAAAACTTAATGTTTTTTTTAATCCTATAGTATGCAAAGCATAAAATGTGTTTGTAGGTTCAAAAAATGTTAAGTAGTTTGAAAGTTATAGAAGTTTCTCAAGCAACCTATCAATCAGTACTTTAGTCCTAATGTATGTAGAAAATCAATAGTAATTATTTATTAAATTTAAAATAAGACATAACATATATGGGTATGTGCAAGATCATGATGGGCCAAAAAGTGGAGATATGATGGGTATGTGTAGGGGTATGTGGCTGACGATTTTGTTTTTACCCAAAATTGATGAAACAAAAAGGGTTTTTAAAGGAGATTCTCAGCTTTCCACCAATATAAATTATGCTTTACTTTGAATTTAATAAATAATTATTATTCATTTTCTATTTGAATTATGACTAATGTCCTGATTGATAGGCTGATTGAAAAACATCTATAGCTTTCAAATGGTACCACATTTTTTGAATATGAGACATGCATCACATTCTATGCTTCACATACTATAGGATTAAAAAAAATATATTGAATTTCATGAAGTTTTGACCAAGTTAAGGTGGTCAGACAGAACCTACTTCTTATTTTTTCAAAATTTAAGTAGTACTATATTGAAATTTCAAATTTTCAGATTTTTTTTTTAAATAAACCTAGTAGTTTAGAAACTACATTCAATGTTCTACAGATTCTATTCTTACATATTTTTGAAATAATATAGATAACTTATTCAAATTTTTACGTCAAGTTTCCTAACTCTGATTTTTCTGAATTTTTCACCACTTAAGGGCCTATTTTTTCCATGATGATCCTGCACTTACGCATATTGGTGGAAAGATGACAATTATTTCTATTAAACCTTTTTGTTTCATTAAATTTGGATTTTAAAAAAAGTCGTCAGCCACAAGGGAAAACTTCAGAAAGCTAAGGAAATTTTGTAAACATGTTTCTTTAGGTGACTTTCCAGGTTTGGAAATCCCAAGCCATAAACAAAGGCAAACACGAGAGAAATTCCAAGGCTCCAAATTTTGTTAGAAAAAATGGATATTTGTTTGAAATAGATATCCATTTTGGAAAGCGGGAACCCATTTTTGGAAAACAAACCAGATATCCATTTGAAATGGATATCCATTTTTGAAGACCTAAAAAACCCTCTTTAGTCACATGGGCATAAATTTTGTGTTTCTGATCAAAATTTTGATATTTTATAGGTGTTGAAAAGGTGATTGAGAGCTCTACACAATAGACTAGGTAGTGTTTCTATATTGTACACAAATAATTAATTATAATCATTTGAACTTCATATTTCATTTTTAAAACATCAAATGCTCACTAGTTTCACATGAAAAGTCTCTTTATCATGGATTTTTTGTAACACTCATCTCAAAATACTTGAAAGATTAGAAAAAGTAATCAATAATGAAATATTTATATTTTTTGTAGTAAGGAGATGAACAAATCTTCATTACTCATTATATCTCTCTGTCCCTTTCTCTACCTCTCTATATTTCACTATGTCTCCCCTT
>VDFB02075321.1:92938528-92969221 GCA_007258455.2 Sequoia sempervirens | reverse complement strand
CTGTTTTCAGCTTTGCAAGCTCTTTTTTCTGAAAAATTGTAAAAATCACCGTGTGTTATAAACGGTTGATTTGAGCTTGTCACTTGTAAAATTGCAAGAATTTGTTCATTGTAATTTGCTGGGGGGGTTGCAAAATCAGTTTTTAATACATTCTGGGGGGTGAAAGGCATAATTTAAGTGCCACATTGTCCTTTTCTTTTGGTGATTCATAGCGGATCTAAGGCAAATTGAACCACTCACTCCACACAATTATCATACATGGAAGCTAAAAATGACTCAGTTGTTACAATCTAAGGGTCTATGGCCAATGTTAGATGCAGAACAACCTGAATTTACAAGGGATTATGAAAAGTTTGTCCATAGATGTAAAATGGATGAAGCAAAAGGGCTCATTGGCTTACATGTATCCGATAATTTGTTGTTTCATATTTCAGAGTGCAAAACACCTAAGAATGTTTGGGACAAACTTGAAGAATTGTATGGTAAAATAAATCATTTCAGAACCTTGCAACTTCAAGCAAAACTTCAATCCCTCTCTCCAAATGCATTTCCTTCAATTCAGTATTTTCTTGCTCAATTCAAGATGATTTTGTCACAGTTGAAAGGATGTGGACATGATGTATCTAGTGATGAATGTATCTTCTTGATTCTGTCTAAGTTAAAGGGCCCTTATCAAGTGTTTTCTTCTACTTTCTATTCAACTATGGATGCAATGGGGAAAGATTTCAAAATGCCTACATTTGAGTTATTTTGTGAGAGTCTTACTAGGGAGGAGGCCAAGTTAATTCAGTTGGATGCCTTACCTAATTCTAAGAATCATGCTCTAATGGCTCAATCATCCAAGGGTAAAGGAAAGAACAAGAAGAAGCCCAAATAAGAATCATCTTCTGGTAGTGAGAATCCCTCCAAACCGAAGCCAAAGAACAATCAAAAGTCCACTCAATCTCCTTCTTCTTCTACCTCTGGAGATTCTTCTTCCAAGTCCAAGAAAAAGAAAGGAGATCCTTGTTCATTTTGTGGCAAAACTGGGCATGATGCATCTCATTGCTTTAAGAGATTAGAGGCCTTGGAGGAAGCTATGAAGAAGCACAATATTTCAGTGGCTAAGCCTTCTTCCGTGGGTAAAGGGAAAGCTCTTTCTGCATGAGCTATACATTCACCTTCAGATAGTTGGATTCTTGATTCAGGTGCTTCACATCACATGACCAATTCACGTGATCTTCTTGATTCCATAGTTCATACTTCTACTTCTCAGATTGCAGTTGGGAACTCTTCACAGATTCCAGTTTTGGGGATAGGCTCCATTCAGATGCTAGATGGGTGCATTAAGGATTTTCTTCTTGTTCCTGATATTTCAACGAATTTTCTTTCCATATATCAGATTTGTCATTCTGGAGATGGGAAGTTAGTTGAGTTTACTCCACAAAATGTGACTATTAGACAGTTGCAAGATCCTGAGAAGGTTGTTGCTATAGGGGTAGTTGATCATGAGAATCATTTGTATCAATTTGATGGATTTGAGTCTTCATCGAGTTCATGTTTTGTTGCTCATGCTGATTCAATGAGCAAGCTTTGGCATGAGAGATTTGGGCACTTGAATTATAGATATCTTCAATAAATGAAAGCACATAACTTAGTGGTTAGTCTTCCAAAGATCACTTGCACAGATGGTGTTTGTCAAGGATGTGTTCTTGGCAAGCAGCATCAAGATCCTTTTCCTAAGGGTCACACTACACGTGCAACCACACCCCTTGAGTTGGTCCATAGTGATCTTATGTTATTCCCAACTCCTTCTTTTTCAGGGGCCAAGTATGTGCTAACATTCATTGATGATTTTTCCCGCCGGACATGGGTCTATTTTCTGAAGCTCAAGAGTGAAGTCCTCACCAACTTCAAGACCTTCAAAACCTTTGTGGAGAAGCAGTTAGGTTTTTCTCTTCGACAGATACGCACAGATAATGGGGGGGAGTATGTCAATCAGGCATTTCAGGATTTTTGCAGTGCGCATGGTATCCTTCATCAGCACATAGTTCCTTACACTCCTCAGCAGAATGGTGTGGCGGAGAGAAAGAATAGGACTCTCAAGGAAATGGCCAATTATATGATTCAGTCTAGGTCCATGGCTCCCGCCTTTTGGGCCAAAGCTGTCAATTGTGCCAACTATATTTAGAATCGTATGCCCCACAAAGCAATGTGAAATATGACCCCTGACGAGGCCTGGTCTCATTGCAAGCCTAATGTATCCTTCTTCAGAGTATTCAGTAGTGAGGCTTGGGAATTCATTCCGAATGGTCGACGTAAATCCATGGAGAGGAAGAGTCAATGTTACATCTTTGTTGGCTATTGTGAGGATGTGAAGGCATACAGATTGTTTGATCCAAACACATGAGAGATTCATTTTCGATGTGATGTTCAGTTTTCTAAGATCTTCACCCACTCAGATCCTTCTTCGACTTCTTCTTCATCACAACCAACTCAATCTTCTTTAGATGATGATGTTTTGCTACTTGAGGAAGATTTTGATGATGGTCTTGATGAACCTCCTCCTCATTCACCCACTAGGCCACGATGGGCTTGAGTTACTCTTGAGGAGGTTGGTCCTCTTGTTGGTGATCCCACAGACACTCGCCGCACTTGTTCTCAGACTTTTGGAATTAGTCTTTTGAGTCATGTAGTTTCAGATGATCCTCAGAAGTTTTCAGATGCTTTAGGTATTCTAGAGTGGGATAGTGCTATGACTGATGAGTATTCTTCTTTGATGAAGAATCATACTTGGGATCTTGTGCCTCTTTTTAAGGGAAGAAAGTTGGTTCGGTGCAAGTGGGTGTATCATACCAAGTATGCACCAAATGGTTCCATTGACAAGTACAAGGCTCGTCTTGTTGCAAAGGGGTTTTCTCAGGTTGAAGGAATTGACTATTCCGAGACCTTTGCTCCTATTTCCAAGATGGATTCTATTCACCTTGTCCTTGCTATAGCTGCATCTTAGGGATGGTCAGTATATCAGATGGATGTGAAGAGTGCTTTCTTGCATGGTGATCTTCATGAGGAGATCTATATGGACCAACCATCAGGTTTTGTGCAAGATTCTTCACTTGTTTTCAGGCTTCGACGTTCATTGTATGGTCTCAAACAAGCCCCTCGGGCTTGGTATGAGAAGATGGATAGTTTCTTGCTTGCTTCCGGCTACACTCGTTGCCATTCTGATCCCACAGTTTATACACAGAGACATGGAGAGGATCTACTCATACTTGTGCTCTATGTGGATGATTTGATTCTCACAGGGAGTTCTACTTCCATGATTCAGAGTACATAGCGAGCATTGATGGAGCGATTTGATATGACTAACCTTGGTCTTTTGCATTACTTCCTTGGTCTTCAAATTCATCAAACTTCTGAGGGGATCTTCATTTTCCAACAGAAGTATGCTCTTGATTTGCTTCAGAGATTTGGCATGGCTGATTGCAAGCCTGCCCCTACTCCATTCTAGTCAGGTGTTGTATTATCTTCTAGTTGCACTACTCCTATAGTTGATCCTACCTTGTATCGATAGTTGGTTGGCAGTCTTTTGTACTTGACACATAGTCGTCCTGATATTTCCTTTGCGGTTGGCCTTGTCTCTCGCTTCTCACAGGAGCCTCATGAGAGTCATTGGAAGGCCACCAAGTGTATCTTGAGATACATTCAAGGCTCTAATCATTTTGGCATTCACTACACTTCAGGTGCATCTCAGATTGTGGGCTTCACTGACTCAGATTGGGCTAGTGATGTCAATGATCGGAAGTCTACTTCTGGCTTTGTCTTTTGCCTTGGTTCCAGTCCGATTGCATGGTCATGCAAGAAGCAGACTGCTATTGCATTATCATCGACTGAGGCTAAGTATCGAGGTGTCGTGTTGGCTAGTCAGGAGGTTTTGTGGCTTCATCAGTTGATGACTGAGTTTGGATTCCCTTCCACTCAGCCCACTACTCTTTGGTGTGACAATCAGAGTGCCATTCATATTTCATGCAACCCAGTGGAGCATTAGCGGACTAAGCATATTGAGATCCACATGCACTTCATTAGGTAGCTCATCCAGGATGGTGTTCTCAGCTTGGAGTATTTTCCTACAGATCAGCAGGTTGCAGACATCTTCACTAAAACTTTGGCATCGCCTCGTTATCTTCAGTTGCGATCGATGCTTGGGGTGAAGGAAGTTGTCCTTGGGGGGTCTTGAGGAGTCCTCCTTCCTTCATTAGTTTTCTTTGTTTCTTTCTCTCCTTTGGAGAGGAGTTTTCTCCCACAGGGTTTTTCTCCTTTTCTCTGCTTGTGAGAGTTTTTTTTTTTTGTACATGGGTACCTCATCAGGCCTAGTTGCCGGGACCCATCCTTTTCATTATGCATTGGTTTGTACCTCCCTAAGTTGCACTTAAGGGGGGGTGTTGGTGTGAATAAGTCTTGTACCTAGTTTATTCCTTTACTAGGGACTTAGGGGACTTAATTCACATGTTAAGTTTACTTAGGATATTAGTTGTCATATCTAGATAAGTATTAGTTGTCTTATCTAGAATTTCCACTTTCCTAGGTAGTTATGAGTTAGTTGTCTCATGTGATAGGATTAAGACACTTGTCATGATCTTGTCTTATCCTATCTCTCATCCTTGCCTTTATAAGCAAGGCATCTCTAGCATATTTGTTAATAGATTGCATATAGCATTGTATAGTATTGCATTGATCATATTGTATCATATTGCAATCCTTGTTTGGTGGAATAGCATCTTCCATTGTTGCTTCTCTCTATCTCTTGTGGAGGTTCTTTGGCATTGCAAATTGAAGATCTTGGGTTGTTAACTCCAACAAGAGAAAGTTAGACAAATTGGAGTATCCATGACCTATAAGCAAGCAAGAACAAGCAAAGCAAGAAATGAAAAATAATAAGAAATCTAAGTAAAAGTGTGAAGAATTTGAGAGAAAAAATGTGGAATTTATAGAAAGTCGTGAAGAAGTTGTAGTACATAGTTGCCTCGAGTGGAGTCTTGGAAATTGTAAGAAAGGTGGCAACTAGATTAATTTTCAGAGTGGAATGTTAAATCAAATTAATTTATTGCACATAGTTTGTGATAATTTGCTTCAAAATTCACCCAGTATGAAGATTGTGAATCAAGCAAGTTAAAGATTTCAAAATTAATGGTGGTCATTTCATTGTTTTTTTTATTAATCCATATTAATCATAAAGGTGCTTATGTGTGAAAAGTAGAAAGGAAAATTGAGTCGGTAGGGCAACACACGTCATCTCCTAGGAAATTTGAAACAAGTAATACATGTGCATTGAGGCGTGTGAAGCTAATGTAGAATAATGTGATCGTGCTTAACTGTCATCATGACATTTTTGATCCATTAATATGGTGCAATGCTATCAAATTGGAAATGCTAGCCAAGCATTTAGCAATTGCTATAAAACTAGATTGAAAAAGGATGGTAACTAGTGGTTCTAAATTTAGATTTAAATTTGGTGATTAAATTTTTTGCTACTAAATTTTAATCTATGCATATCTTCTAACATATAGCGAGTTGTAGTTAGCTAGGATATGACATAAAAGTGGTAAAGTTTAGCTGGAAATACACACGAACACAAAATTATTAAATGAGTTTTTGGGAGATAGTGAAACAATGATGGGATTTATTTTGAATGAATATTCAAAAGGTAACCTTCGCTACCACTATAATTCCCAACCTAATAGTGGGCTTCATTTCCTACAAGTTCAAAAATGAGCTATCAATGAAATATCAAAAGATATATAAAAAAATCAACTCCTTAGGCTATCTAAATATCTCTACCAGGCCTATAGATTCCTGATCGATAGTAGAACTATGTTTGGGGGAATTACAAAAATAACCTTGTTGGGGCTATGTATACTTGACTGGCAGGAAGGCTCTATCCCTGGTTGGCTTTGGAGGATTACCATATTATGTAGTTCAATGTCAATGAATTGATTCTTTTCGCTGAATTCCAAAAACTAGAATTAATCAAAGCACACATAGATGTTTCCAAAGGAATTTTACTATTTTTATGTTAGAATCTAGGTAAAGGTAAAGAGTTATTGTTCTAAAATATGCATAAATTATAATTTACAACTAGTGATTTAATCTCAATTTTTGGTTTAAATTTGGTTTTATTGGTTGCAAGTTGTTGTGTGGTCTCATAACACGCCCCAAGACTGTAAGACTTGGGGACCCAAGTGAAAACTAATGCTTATGGTAGGTGTTGGCTAGTTGAAAAGATCACCAAAAATACAGAGAAAAGAGAAATCTTTAGTAAAAGACTACTTTGCAATGTAGTGTTTCGGGTACTAGATACTAGGAATTGAGAATGTTGAAAAGGTAATAAGATAATGCAAATGTTGAGCAAAGTGTTTTGGTATGATAGTCAAGGTACGATAAGATGGAAATTCTAGTAAAATCAAAGTTTGAGAAAAATTTATGGGTAAAGTTGAATACCGGGTATCGGGTACTAGGTAAGGATGTAAATGAAGTTTTAAAATCTTAAGGTTATCCAATGAGTCTAATAGTCCAGTAACCTGGTATAGAAAAGATAACCTTGCAAGGATTTTTGATATGCTGGAAAGCATGTTATTTATGGGAAATTTAAATGATAATCAATTTAATGATGGTTTATTTAGATGATGTTTTTTTTAAAAAAAAATTAAAGGGATTTAATGAGTAGAATTTGTGATTGTGGGAGAAGCAGATTGTAATGCATAGTTTGGGTATGGACGGTTAGGAAAATCAAAGCTGTGAATAGATCTGATGGTGTTAAAATGTTCAATGACACACTTCAAAAGCTAATGTTGGGATAGATTTTGTTACAAAGATACATTAGATACTGGGAAAATGGAACTCTAGAGTTCAAGCATGCAACATATAAGTCTATGCATTCCGGGGATTACTTATTGTAGGATTGTTTAAATTGAGGATGAACCTAAGTGCAGGAATGGAAATTCCACCTAATCATTTTGAATGTATGGGAAGTTCCTGCATTCTATTTGAGTGGATTTTTTTGGCTCCAAGAATGAACCCTGATAATAAGAAGATAGAACCTGACGTGCTTCAACGTGTAGATTGAGGTTGACATGTTAGCTCTTGAAAATGCAAGAAAAATACCTCAAGAGGTTGCCAATCTCTTGATACATTTCAGGGTAATAGACAAGGACAAATGAGTTAGACATTCTACTCTTTAGGTGCTGCCAGACCTAGGCGGGTGTACCTAAAACAATTAAGTAGACTTGACCAATGTTTATTTCCCAGAGAAATTTACCCACACTAGAAAATAAGAGTGGATAAATGAGTTTTGATTTGGTATAAATTGTATAACCAATATCAAGGCTAAATCTAATGTGTTCATATGAAAAACTAAATGAAACTAAAAAGTGAAATAACAAAGAATAGTGCCTTATTGGGTATACAGAGTCAAATGGAAATATGAAATGAGTAACTTCTTTCTAGCAAAAACTCAAATTGTTTGGCATATAGGTTTTAAGTTTATAACTGGTATAAAAATGTAGGATTATGACTATTGAGTTCTTCTTAATGATCCAAATGAGATTCCCTAATTACTATGATTGATTTAAAGGATTTAATCTTTCCTTGAAAGACCCAATTAATCCAACCATATAGATGCAACAAGTGTGCACTGATAAACTAAAAAATATCCTTGATATATCAGTTTAAATAATTAGAAAATATCAACCTTGGAGACAACTTCAGCAATAATTTTAATTAACACAACAAACAACTGAAACCAGAAAAATGTCACCAAAATCAAATGAATTCAATTGAAATCTCCATCATTTTTTACATGCATCATAGTCTCAAAATTATAATCATTATGAACTACTGTATTTTTTGTCTCTTTTTGCCCCCTACTCTATCTACTCTATATTCTATATCTCATTTGCTGTAAAAAATGAGCATTTATACATCAATCATTTGAAAAGTTGTGTCCCATCGTATTCAAATCTGGGTGATTTGTTATTCAGGCACTTTCCATGTTTGGTTAAACACCCGCTAGGACGTCATGTAGTTCCGCCAATGCTCCAAGTCTCTTCGAGATGTTTCCTTCAGTTTGCTTTATGATCACCAAGACAAAGTAATTCTCTTGCCGATGACATTGTTGGAAGCTGTGCCTCAACTTGTTGGCTTAGTCTTCATTGTCGGTCAATCGCTGGAGTTCCTAAGTCTATAACCTTGTCGCAGAGTTTAAAAGTTTTATAACCTCCCGACTGACCGAACTTCTTTATCGGTTGACTAATTTACCAAGGCATTTCCCTTATTCCTTCAGCGTTATCAAGTATGACACATGGCAACAGCCCATGATATCACGATCAGTGATAGCAGTCTAGTGGGGTCATCGCGGGATGGCGAGGAACGACTGAGCAGTGAACGTGTGTCATGGTGGACAGATGTGGGGACCACTTAGAATTCTGGGAGCCCTATTGAGAATATTGAATATTCCTCTTTGATGCTCTAGAATTGCACCACAATCAATAAGACATAAATAAGCCCATTATGACTTACATCGATGACCTAGGTCTCGTTGATAGACTGCAAAAAATACATGTTAGTATGAAATTCTAAATGGATCAGGGAGACTTGCAATATATTATGCCGATATGGAATATACATTCAAATGATCAAGGATAGACGAATTCTATGGGACCAAATGATAAAATATGGGAAAATTGTTATGCAAAGCGGATTGTATGGGCATTTTTGGGAATTAATTAGTATACACAGCCATGAAATTTTCAAAATTTTACAGTTCTAACAGTGGCTCCATCTGGGGATGAATGATTGTGAGATCATTGCAAGGATCCAGATTTCTGGGTGAGCAGACCAAACTCAAGGTGATGGACCAATGAGCAGGATGTAATGAATGGAAATGGAAATGAACATGACCCTATACTACTGTACATGAAAATATTTATTTTAAAAGGAATGTCAGGATTGTCCATGTACTAGAAATTCCTGTTCCCTTTTATTTCCTAAACTACTATGAATGGAAGAGAAATTTTTGAGAGGATTATCAAGAGTTGTCCATGCACTACCAACCCTTAATCCTCTGTATTCCTTTGGCAACAAAATCAGACTTCATGTTTCAGTAAATGATGGCTCAAGGCCACCCAAAATAAAGGCCCATACTTTCCTCTGTCAAACACCCGAATTTGATTTGAGTTCATCAGATTTTTCTTGAAGACATTCATGTAATCTTCCTTGTCACTATTATTGAAACTTTTCAGAGAATCATCGTGCTCAACTTGGCCCAAATTCCCTTCACCATTCTGCAGTTCATATTCTCCATCATCATTGGACAAATCTCTGTTATCTTCAACATACCAAGTACATGCATATTCCATGCAATATTTCTCATTATCTTGCTCACTATTATGTATTAAAAAACAATCTCCTAGCTGAAATAAAAATTCACCATCATAATACTTCTCTTGAGAATCAAAAAATTATGTCATATCAACACTGTTTGAGACAAACATATTTAAGACATTTTGCACCTCTTCCATATCACCATTCAGAGATGACACTAGATTGTGATTCATATCTTCATTATCATGCATATCTGGACTAATTAATGTTGAACTTCTATCATCCTTGGTATGCAAATCAATGTCTTCTCCACATGAGCCAAAAATCTCTAAATTACATACCTCTTTTTGAATAGATATAGATTTTTGATCAGATTCAAAGGTTTCTTCATCATTTTGAGAAATGAAAATGGAATCATATGAATCACCACAAAAAGTACTTTCACTGCCAAAACAAATGTAGGCTGGACATAAGACTTTAGAATCACCTTCTTGTGCACATTTCTAGAATTCAAGAGTTACTAAATCTGAAATTTGCTCACTACTAAGTGAACATGTTTCTTCTTCCATATCTTCCATTATTTCTCCCACTTCCTGATTTCCATAAGAGCTGGAAATATCTCCTTGTTGTGAATCAAGATTCACATGATTGTCCTCAAACTCTACTTCATTGCGGCATGATACACAATCCTCTTCTGTTTCATTTTCCAATTCATCAACACAACAACTTTCAGGATCACTATAGTTACTCCCTTCACATTCTGATGTACTCTCCTCTTCATTTGAGCACATTTCATCCTCATCATTGAGTGGATTCAAAAAGAAATAATTTTCTTCTTCATCAAATGTGTCTTCATGGATTTCAACTGCAGCTGGAGATGTTATTTTTTCACTGTCAAATGGACCCGCACTTTCCATTGCTTCTTATTCTTGATCACCACAAGAACTGCAAGAATCACCCCGTTGTAAGTCAAAACCCACAGGTTCATCTTCATAATCTGAATATCCATTGGATCCCTCATAACATGTACTACTTTCCTTGTCACAATCTGTTATGCAAGAGATATCTCTTGTATCTTCATCTTCATCATGCAGGCTATCATATGAATCATTCTGACTTGCACATGTCTCATCTTCTATTGGCTGCACTGTTTGATCAATTTCTCTATACTCATCAGTGATTTCACTATTGGATTCAACATTGATAGTTTCCTCATACTTCTTCTTATCTATAATGTCAATCCATTCATCCATCTGACCATAACCTATTGGTACCCATGATTTAGGCCAATAAATTGAATTGGGCTCATATACTCTCATGAACTGCTCAATGAACTCATACCTACTACGTGGGAAATTAGCAGGTATTTGCCTATAAATATCTGCCATTCTTTTGAACAAAGAGTGTCCAGACTCTCCATCATGTCTCCTTATATCAAGAAGGGCGTCCAAAAGATTTTTTCTTCTCTCTTGAATACATAAACGTACATCATTTTTCTTCACAGATTGTTGATTCTGATATGTACCCTGCTACAGATTTTGACTAACATTCCCAAGTGGGCTAGAATTGTGTTGCACTTGACATTGATTATATTGATAATCATGATAGCTTACCAGTCTTTGTCTAGGAGGGATTGGATAAGCATTTACTTGCTTTGATGGTTGTGGTGAATAAGTGTTCCACTGCGCATGATATGCATCGCCTCCGTTGTGAAGATTTCCAATTGTATTATAAGGCATTTGAGGGGTCCAACGCCTGCCTGCATTTGTGTATTCATTCTTATTGCAAAATTCTCTTGATTGTAACTGTTGTTGGTTCAATTGTAGTGTTTCTTTCTTAAATTGTAGTGTTTCTTACCAATCACCACATTCCACGTTCCTTGATGTGATTCATTCCTTGGATTTACTCTCATGTATTTTTCTTATCCTACCTATGTCTTATTTCTACAAAAGGTCAGGGGATACTTCTTTTTAAGTTAAGTTCAAAATTTGTGGATGTCAGAAGAGCCAAAACTTCTTTAAGTTTTGTTCTTTTTTCCTATTTTTTGAATCATTCCAGACTAAAAACTTGTATGCACGTAGAATTTAATCAATATCAAATCCAATTTGATAGCTATCTATCTCATGAATCTTTTTAGCTAGTTTTGTTAGTTCAGCTGAACAAGATTGTGTGTTGTGTCGTTTAAGGGTGCATGCAGAACCTACTCGGTGTCCAAACTAAAACCACTCTCTTTAAAATCTCTCACCATTTTATATGTAGCTATGAAGCAATCTGGTGAAGTATAAAGTGGTTTTCTTTGATTTGATTAACTCTTTGGGGCATGCATGGAGAACAACGAAGATAAATTTTAATTTTTAGTATTTTTATGCTTTATTTTAGAATAGATGTTTAAATTCTTGAAAATGTTCCAAAACATAGACAAATGAATGGAAACTTATTGAAAATATATATTTTTTATATGAAATTGTTGAATGCTTAAAGCTAAAACCACTAAAGTGATAGCAAAATTGTTGATGTTCATGAAATATTATTTCAAATCTTTCGATTTCATGATATTATTTTATGATTGAACTGGAAATATTGTATTTGATGCTTATAATTCTTAATAAAACTAGGTATATTCTTAATTAAATAGAAGATAACTGTATTCCCTTTGAGATTAACAACAATATCACATTATACCCTGAAGCGATCCTAGTACGGTCAAGACCTAACTACCGAAGACTTGGGATTGAATTGAGCCAACCTTTTCCTATTATATAGACATCCCTAGGTTGCCTTTGGTTGAGTCTTTCACAAAGGATAGGCTCTTCATGGTTTTCCTATGAGGAATTTATTTACACTGTTGCTACGAGTGACATCGTCGTCAATAGGAAGGAGCTGAATATTAAATGTAATCACGTTTGTGTGTTTTGGGCATATTTTTAAATGCATATGGAAGGTGCAAAATGGTCTTTTATGCTCCAGAAAGTTGTCATAACCATTTCTATTGTCTGGGAAGCAATTTTGGAAAAAAATTAAACATTTTATGGCTACCTATGAGGTGAAAATACCTAGAAACCATTTCTCACAACCCAAAAATTAAACATTGAAAGGCCTTTTTAAATAGTTGGGTAAATGGGTTTTGACCTAGAAGTATATAGTTTTCACTGTTAAGTGAAAATGGAGTTGGAAATTTTTTTTTACATGCAACATAATTTTGTGCATGTTATTTTCAAGTGAAGACAAGTTGAAGAGAGGGAAAATGAAGTAAAGAGGCATTCTCTAAATGCCAGTTTTTTGTCGATCAATGGAGCTCAAATGTGGTTGGTGTCACTGGTGGATTAACTTTAGGAATTTTCTACTTTCTTCTCATTTCTCTTAAAATGAGAAGTTGGTGTCATTGTAAGGGGTGTTGATTTATGGGAAGTTTCTTAGCTTTAGTATTTTGACATGAAAGAGGCTATGTGATGTAATTGTTGAATTCTAAGGGTAAAGGTCCATTTGTTGCAAGTCCATGTATTGTGATACTCCTATAAGGGCATGTGTAAGGTAATGGGGGTCCAAAAAGTGGCAATGAGGGAAAAAAACATGTTTTTACTTCACCAAAATTACAATAAAAAATGTTGACCTTTTGTATGGGCTAGGTACAATATCCATTTTGGTTTGGTAATACTAAACCAAAACAAATATCCATTTATAATGGATATCCGTTTTGAAACAGATATTTGTTATAAACAGATATCCATTTCTTGAAATTAATTTTCATCAATTTATGCAAATAAAATGGATGAAAAAAAATGGATATCTTTTTGAAATGGATATCCATTTCAAGCCCAAAAAACACACTTCAATAAAATGGGCATAACTTTTGCGTTATTGATCAAAATTTTGATTTTTTGTAGGCATTGGAAAGGTGATTTAGAGCTCTATGTAATGGATAAGATTAATTTGATAGATTGAACACAAAATTAATTGTAATTTAATTTTAATTTCCTCCTTAAGTTTTAAAATTTTAAATGCTCATAATTCTTGTATACAATGTCTTTTCTTCATGGTTTTTTTTTGCAATAATCATCCTAAATGACTTGAAACATTAAATAAGTAATAAATAATGAAAAAATTATATTTTTTTACTAAGAAGAGAATTTTTTTCATAAATCATCATAGAAGGCCTCCTTGTTGTCTTTGATCCTTAACAAACCTTTACCCAAGTTGAACTAGGAGAACATATATATATATATATATATATATATATCTCCGTCTATCTATTCAGCTATCTCTCCCTCTCTCCCCCTCTCCTTCATTTACCCTCTCTACCTATCTCTCCAATTTTCCCTTACTCTACCTTTATCTATATCTCTCCTCTCTCCCTCTTTACCTAGATCTCTCCCTTTCTCTTCCCCTCTATCTTTCATAGGTTATATATATCTCTACATATCTCTCCCACTTTCTATTTATATCTCTTCCCATCTTCCTCTATCTATGTCACTCAATATTTCTATATCTCGCTACTTCTCTCTCTCTATGTCTCTTGCTCCCTCTCCCTCTCCCTCTCCCTCCCTCTATCTATTCATATAATCTACATTTTCATCAAGTTATCTCCATATCTCTCTCTCATGCATACACACACACACACACACACACACCTTATTTATGCCTCCCTATACCTATCTCCATATCTCTCTCCCTTTATCTATTACTTGTCTCTATCACCTCCATTCTCTCTCACTCTTTCCCCATCTATATGTATCTCTCTATCTCTCTCTTTATATCTATCTATATCTCATTATCTCTACCTCTCTCTTTTATTCATTATCTCTCCATATCCCTTTCTATCAATATATTTCTATACCTCTATCTCCCTATCTCTCTATCTCTCTATATATCCCTCTATCATTATCTCTCCCTCTTTCCCTCTCCCACTATATACTGATATGCATGATCACTTCCCATCTTCTTCTCTCTCTACCTCTATCTCTCTATCTACACCCTCTCTATATATTTCCCACTCTCCCTCCCTCTATCTACCCCCTCTATATCTCTCCCTCCTTATCCCTACCTCTTTATCTCTCTCATTTTTAGAGAGAGAGAGAGTTGAGAGGGAGAAAGGGGGTGACAGATAGAGGGAGAGGGAGGGAGAGAGGGGGAGAAAGGGAGAGAGTGGTAGAGAGAGAGTTATCTAGTTAGGGTGGGAAAGAGACACCTAAGAGAGAGAGGGAGAGAGGGAGTGGGAGAGATGAGACACAGAGAGAGAGAGGTAGTGGGAAAGACCTGAGAGGGGGAGAGAGGGAGAGAGGGATATGGAGAGTGAGAGGGAGATGGAGAGGGAGATGGAGAGAGAGTGGGAGAGGGAGGGACTAGAGAGAGAGAGAGAGAGAGGGAGGGAGGGAGGAAGGGAGAGGTAGAGACTTGAGAGAGACACTAGTATAGGAACAACAATAAATGACTAAGAAAACTACTAAAAATGCTTATAAATGACTAAACATGCTTGCATGACAAGTAGTAGTTTATTGCTAGTCATTTATAACATGAACAAATTGATGACTAAACCATTTTTTAGTCATTTGATTGATTGATTTGTTCATTAATTTAGTCATCTAGTTGATCAATATTTTCATTGATTTAGTCATCTGATTGATCTATTTGGTCAATGATTTAGTTGTTTGATTGATTGATTTGGTCGTTAATTTGATCAATTTGGTAGTGTGTTTAGTTGTTAATCTAGTCATTGATTTTTTTAAATTGGTCACTTATTCAATCATTTTTTATTCATTGGTATATTTAGTCATTGATTATTGTTAAGTGGTCACTTATTTAGTTATTTTTTAAGCACTAAATTTTCATCCATTGGTAGTGTATTTTCGTTAATTTTAATCATCATTTTGATCAATTTGGTAGTTTATTTAATTGTTTTTTTCATCGATTTCTATCAACTGGTATTTATATTGATACATTGTTTACTAATTGCATAATCATTATATTTAGTCATACTTATTCATTGATTTCTGTCAGTTGGTAGTATATTTAATCAATTGGTAGTTTATTTAATTATTTTTATTCACTGATTTATGCCTATAAGTGCTAGAAATGAGTCAATGCTTTAATTGAGGTTTAAAAAAATAAAAAAATAGGAAAAAATAATCAATGATTCATTTGCACATTATGAAACAACTATTAAGAAGGAAAAATACAAAAAATTTATTGAGAAAACATGTTCTTACAGTAGATACAAGACATAAATGTGTCTTTACTTAGAAAAGTGTACTATTACAAAGTGTGTTTCTTAATGTTGTGACTGAGAAAATTGAGTTATAATGCCTTCTTTTTTCTTATGCAAGATCTTACAATTTTGATGAAAATTATATGTTGTAACTTATTTGCAACTGCACATATACATGTATGTTGCACTCTCTACAACTTTTCCTCTTCTTTGCACCTCTTTATCTGCTATGTATTTACTTCTTTTTCTACACCCTTGTTCTCTGCATCTACTACTTACACAACAACATGTCCCCTCTTATATAATGCAGCAGTTTGAATGAGTGAAACCCAAACAAAAAGAGAAAAAACATAATCAAGGGGTTTTACATTATAAGTGTAGTAAGACCAAACATTCTCTATTCTACTCATAGAATGTACACCAAAATCAGATTTTTTGGTTTTTGTTTGGGTTCAACTTATTCAGGATTAGTACATTCTTTGTCTGCAACTTCACTCTCCACACTCTACTACTCCTAACCCTTACTTTTCTCTTTTGTACTTATGGCTAACAAGTCTATCATTGTTTTCAACTATTTTTGTGGCAATTGTGTGAAGGTCCCTTATTTCTCTTTTAGATGGACAACTCCATCTATTTTTCTAGATAAGTAAGGGGTATGTTACTTGTTTCCTATAAAATACTTACATTTTCATCTCCCATTCCTTTCAATTCGACTCTATGTATAATAGATAGTGAGTGAATCTGCACAATGCCCACAACAACACCATAAAACAGATCCAACACCTCAATATTATCCCCTTATTCGAGTTTATCAATAAATGTATACAAACAAAAATAGACATCATTTTTTATTTAGTGGTCACTTATTTAGTTATTTTTTAAGCACTAAATTTTCATCCATTGGTAGTGTATTTTCGTTAATTTTAATCATCATTTTGATCAATTTGGTAGTTTATTTAATTGTTTTTTTCATCGATTTCTATCAACTGGTATTTATATTGATACATTGTTTACTAATTGCATAATCATTATATTTAGTCATACTTATTCATTGATTTCTGTCAGTTGGTAGTATATTTAATCAATTGGTAGTTTATTTAATTATTTTTATTCACTGATTTATGCCTATAAGTGCTAGAAATGATTCAATGCTTTAATTGAGGTTTAAAAAAATAAAAAAATAGGAAAAAATAATCAATGATTCATTTGCACATTATGAAACAACTATTAAGAAGGAAAAATACAAAAAATTTATTGAGAAAACATGTTCTTACAGTAGATACAAGACATAAATGTGTCTTTACTTAGAAAAGTGTACTATTACAAAGTGTGTTTCTCAATGTTGTGACTGAGAAAATTGAGTTATAATGCCTTCTTTTTTCTTATGCAAGATCTTACAATTTTGATGAAAATTATATGTTGTAACTTATTTGCAACTGCACATATACATGTATGTTGCACTCTCTACAACTTTTCCTCTTCTTTGCACCTCTTTATCTGCTATGTATTTACTTCTTTTTCTACACCCTTGTTCTCTGCATCTACTACTTACACAACAACATGTCCCCTCTTATATAATGCAGCAGTTTGAATGAGTGAAACCCAAACAAAAAGAGAAAAAAAATAATCAAGGGGTTTTACATTATAAGTGTAGTAAGACCAAACATTCTCTATTCTACTCATAGAATGTACACCAAAATCAGATTTTTTGGTTTTTGTTTGGGTTCAACTTATTCAGGATTAGTACATTCTTTGTCTGCAACTTCACTCTCCACACTCTACTACTCCTAACCCTTACTTTTCTCTTTTGTACTTATGGCTAACAAGTCTATCATTGTTTTCAACTATTTTTGTGGCAATTGTGTGAAGGTCCCTTATTTCTCTTTTAGATGGACAACTCCATCTATTTTTTTAGATAAGTAAGGGGTATGTTACTTGTTTCCTATAAAATACTTACATTTTCATCTCCCATTCCTTTCAATTCGACTCTATGTATAATAGATAGTGAGTGAATCTGCACAATGCCCACAACAACACCATAAAATAGATCCAACACCTCAATATTATCCCCTTATTCGAGTTTATCAATAAATGTATACAAAAAAAAATAGACATCATTTTGAGATATAAAACACACATTATATTGTTTTTGACAGTTGTATGCAATGCCTTATGTCTTGGAATAAATTAGTTTTTGTATGTGTTTTTATAAAACACACTATTACCACTAAGCTCTAAGCTTCCATATGTAAGTTATATGTTCTCCTTTATTTCTATAATCTATGTATACTAGCTAATTACACTTCACTACTATTCTAACCATATTCTATCAAATAGGTAATGAGTACCCTTATTTACATAATAAAACAACCATTACTTACTTTAATAGTACTTGTATAGTACTTACTTGCATGTGGTTTCATAGTACTCACCTCAAGTTCAACATGACTACCACTATGAATATCATATGCATGCTCGTTGATTTTATCATCATAATCTGCACTATCAACACCATTGTAGACATGAAGCTATACAACTTTGCAGAGAGTTATATTGATGGGTCCTTTTTATTTTTGTCTTTCTTACATACAATTGCTCTGCATGATGTGGTTTAAGCATCATGCAAAAATTAATATAAGTCAAGTAAAGAATACAAAAGTTATAAATTTTTGTCCAAAAGAAGAATGAAAAAACATTGGGATATATAACTAACAACTATTATATTAATTACCTCAAATTCAAGGAAACTAAGATGATTGTGCACTGCACATTCTTGTCCACTTCATCAGTATCAATATCGACAGCTTTATTGACATCATGAAGGCATTTTTGTTTTCCTATTGCTTTGATGAAATTTATTTGCATTTCATTTAACCATTTTGCAAAAAAATATACAAAGCATTCAATAGTCAAGTAAAGAATGCAAGCTATAAATTTTTCCAAAAGAACATTTTTTGGATCACTCCAACAATAAAGAAATTGGGTTGAATTCTCCTATGCTCAAATTTCAATAATTTACATATTAAGAGGCATTTTTATTTATAATTTCCAAACAAGAAGAAATGAGATCAATAGAGCCTCTTACCTCATCTAAATCTAGAGATTTATTCTCATTCCATGTAGAAACTATAGGGTTAATAGATTTAACCAACTGCATAACTTGTTGAGAGAGACTGAATATGGAACTCATTACCTTTTGGTACCCTAGTTCATTTGAGTTGACATGATCTACAAAGGCTCTTGCTAGGAATTAAATAGATTGCTATGAAATCTCTGTTGATGAACTAGATTTCCACTTCATCCTACTCTTAGATTTACTAGCATCTAGTGCTGCCATATAATTGACAATATCTTCTAAACCTGCTTCTCTATTACTATTTTCCACGTAAAATATAATGTCAATTTCAACATATAGTCAGTTCAATAAAAAATTAAAATAGATCTAACACAATGTAAATTGAACCAAAATTCCACACACTTATTGGAAATTTTTCCTTTTTGGCATGCAACCAACCTCGGCCAAATGTATATCTAGCCCTCACATTATCTTTTTCTCTCTTGCATTTGTTACTCTTTTCCAAATATTATTTGGAATGCATACTCTCTCTCAATGCCTCCCACTCTTTGGGAGATAGAGTAGAGTCTAACCTCTATTTTCCCTCCATGATTTTTTCTACAATTGTATTTATAATTGTTCATCAAAATTCTCATCCTTTGCTTGTAATATTTTCTAGCAATTTGTCCACCAATAGTCTCAAAATAATTTTCCATTTTTTGTATAACATTTTCCATAGCTTGTGGATCTTGTTCTACAAAAATTGATTTGTAAATATCCAAATGGTCCCTACATCTTACACCCAACTCAGTGGACCACTTTGTAGGATTTGGCCCAATAGGCTCACCATCTCTTGATACATCAAGAAAGAATGGATTCTTTCCTTCTAGTTTTATTTCTTTTGCATTCCTCTTCGTAGATTTGTACAAATCTTGACTCAATCTTTTTCTTTTGAAAAAAAGCATCCACATATTCTATTAAATTACCACTACCAATATTTTTGGTTGATCCACTAGTTCCATCAAAATTTCTAGATACAACAAGTGCACTCTGAGGCACAACAGATGCAAGTAGTCTCTCTTCATGACTTTCATTAACCAAAACTTCATGCTCCTTGGCCACATTAGGTGTGACATGCATAGGTAGATCAATATCGGTCTCCATAGATTGTACATCAAGCACATCCCTTAATGTTTAATAAAGCATTTTTAGACCTATTGTTCCTTTGCCTTGATGTCTTTCAATAATCTCTCTTAGACTTAGCCCTAAGAGATCATCACAATGTTGCACATCACCATGTGCTATATCAAGTTGCACATCACCATGTGCTATATTAGGTTGCACATCACCATGTGCTATACCAAGTTGCACATCATCAAAAATATTGTTTTCACCAACTGCATTTGTTTTGAATCACAAAAGCATCAACTTCTACGAGATGGAAACACTATATCTTTTCTTTCCTTTTATTTTTTCTCTACATTTTCTTTGCACTCTTTTGTTGCCTATAAAATAAAAAATATATCATATTATGTCTTATATACATAAAGCTCTTGCCTATAAAATTTCATTAAACACTATTAAACAAATAATATACTATGTAGTTGATTTTCAACTTGCTCACTTGTCAAACCAAGACTCAATAAATATTCATTATTCTTGGCCACTTTTTCACTACATGTGTGCTCATATTTTGTCACTAGAATTTTAGCATTATGATCACTATCATCTAATTTGCACCTTATAGTCCCTGTCTTCATTTCTTGAACTCCAAATAGACAATAATGTATAAATTAGGAACTTGAATCAGTAAAACTTTATTGATTTCATAAGTTGATAAATGTTGACTTTCCAATTCACTAATAACTACAAATGGAAACTGAAATATAATTCAGTTTATAGATTAAAAAAAATTTGTAGTCAAAAACCAAGAAGATGTTTACAATTACAGGTATTAGACAAATTTTCCTTAAGGATATATTCACAAGAAAAGAACTCATAAAAACATAACACAAAAAGGATGAAGGAGAAATATAGTCTCGTTCATCATGAGGTGTGTTAGAACCTTAAAATTTTGTCTAGTTCCATCATCACAATTAACCTTGAGCTCCATGACCTAATCCTTGATCCTTATATTCCTTTTTATTTTTGACTGATCCTCCCCACTATAAAAAAACATATAATTTCTTAGGTTTGATTGAAATTGAAAGACCTATACAAAGCCAAAAATTCATCATATATAGTTAAGAAAAAACATGTCTAGCTAGAAACATTCCAAATCCCTTAGCACTAATATGAACCCTTGGTCGGAGTTGGTGGTGTGTAACAAACAACATGAAGATATTTATTTCCATACCGTGGAAGTATTATGATGAGAACACAATTGGGAAATATGAGAGAATTTAAATACATGATAAACCACCATACCGTGAGAAGGAAAAATGAAGGGTGTGGTATAGTGGGGTAACAAGCCAT
The DNA here is from genome assembly GCA_007258455.2 of Sequoia sempervirens. Lineage (NCBI taxonomy): Eukaryota > Viridiplantae > Streptophyta > Pinopsida > Cupressales > Cupressaceae > Sequoia > Sequoia sempervirens. The sequence continues at coordinate 92,948,132 of VDFB02075321.1, read as the reverse complement.
CCAATGAGGAAGATCATTAAGGCATGTGGTAGGGCGGTGTGAACTGATATACTATGAAAGGATGTGAAAAAATATGTGGTATGGCGGTAAGCCATATGTGACCATTAATGTAAACCACAATACCTTGGGTTAAACAAGTCAAGCTTGCAGTATAGATTTAAGGATCCTACTACCCCACGGTGAAATGCAAAGAAGCATGTAGTATAATGGTTTATACCCCTCTATCCAGTAGAAGTTATTGGAAGTGGTGTCAAAAAAGGGTATTAAATGCACAAATCACATCAGCCCTCTAATCTTGTAAAATATTTGGGACATGTTCAAACTCAAACAATGAAAAAAAAATTGGCAGAAGATTGATATTAATGTTGACATGACTGAGCTCAGAAGCTATTAAATCAATAATTCAACATTTTGTTTGTACTCATTTTCCAAAATTATCATGTAGGGAGCTAGGAGTTTGAGGAATTTAAGCTCTACAACAATTGTAACACTGGTAAGTGAACAAAACTTGTTGTGAATTAAGTTTTACAAGTACAATATTTTTTGGAATTCTACATTTCAGATATATAGGAGAAGTAAGATAGTTAAACTATGAATTAAGTTTTGCGAGTACAAGATTGTTTGGAATTCTGCATTTCAGAATTATAGGAGAAGTAAGATAGTTAAAAATCATACAACACCCAAGAAGAAAGAACCTGAAACTAAAAGGACATCATGCCACTCGGGTATGTGCAAGATCACGATGGGAAAAAAAGTGGCAATATGATGGGTATGTGTATGGTATGTGGCTAACAACTTTTTTTACCCAAAATTGATGAAATGAAAAGGGTTTTAAAGGAGATTCTCAACTTTCCATCAATATAAATTATGCTTTACTTTGAATTTAATAAATTTTTATTATTCATTTTCTATTTGAATTATGACTAAAGTCCTAATTGATAGGCTGATTGAAAAACATCTATATCTTTCAAACAGTATGACATTTTTTGAATCTAAAACATGTGTCACATTCTATGCTTCACATACTATAGGATTAAAAAAATAAAAATTGAATTTCATGAAGTTTTGACAAAGTTAAGGTGGTCAGACATATGAGTTTTTATATTTTTTAAAAGCTGTAATAAAAAATTCATAATTAATTATTTACTTTGAAAAAAATTACAAAAAAATATGGATCACATCGAGACATGAGTCCTCTACTTATATCTAAAATATTATAAACAAATATGATCATTTTATTGTGGTTAGGGTGGTTAGACAAACACCTACTTCTTATTTTTCCTTAAAATTTAAGTACTATTGCATTGAAATTTCAAATTTTTACCAAATAGATTTTTTATTTTTTAAAATAAACCTAGTAGTTTACAAACTGTACATTAAATTTTCTATAGATTCTATTCTTACATATTTTTGAAATAATATAGATAACTTATACAAATTTTTACGTCAAGTTTCCTAACTCTAATTTTTCTAAACTTTTTGCCACTTAAGGGCCTATTTTTTCCATGATGATCCTGCACATACCCAACCAAGAAGAAAGAACTTGTTCAAAGTAAAAAGGAAGAATCTAAGGTTAAAATAGGTCCTTATAATAGTCTATCCTAGATATATTCCCCAAATCAAATGATAGAGGATTTAAGAAAGTTTTTAAAGATGTGGTTCATGGTTATAGAGATTCCCTTATCCCTATCTCTGGGTGGGAATTGTTCTGGTACTTTTATAAAAAAAGGGAGGACAAGATTCTTGTGTCAAATTCATGGGGATTAGATTTGGCCAAGTTAATTGTCCCAAATGTTTTTATAGATGTAGATTTCATCACAGTATTGGCTCAAAGTTATCATCCTGCTACTAGGTTTGTGAGATTTACATATGGTTCACTATTAGTTGTGTTGACTAAAGTGGCCATCATTGAATGTTTTCACCTAAACAAACAAGCCCTAACTAAAATTTATTTACAAGAAGTGAAGAAGAATATACTAGATTCAGGGGAACCTATAGAAGTGATAAACTCCCCATTCACATGAAAAAGGGTGTGAACAATAGGGTGATTCATACATTCCCTTCTACTACTAAACCATTTACTGTCACAGATTTCCAATTATATTTCAAGAAAACCTACTTTTCTCTCTATCAAGTACTTGGGATAGATGCACAAGAGCGAATGCCATTTAGTTTAATGATGATGGATATGAGGATCCAAAACCTTGAGAAAAAAATGGAATATGATTTTGCCTCATATCTTGAGAAAGCATCGCATGAAGGATTTCTGCAAGTAAAGGAAAATAGAGCCCCCATAACATTCAAGGAATAATATTTGTTGTGCTATCTAATATTATACCTAAATAAAGATAGATGGAGCAAAAGGATATGCTTGGGTAAGATTGACTAGCAAGGGAATTTTCTTCCAGTGCAATGATGCTGTTATATATGGGATAGTAGATGGGTATGCGCACGATCATCATGGAAAGAACAGGCCCTTAAGTGGGGTGCTGTCACAATAGTGGTTTACAATTCCTGAGAGGAACGGATTTTAGCTGAAATCACATTTTTAGAAAATATAATGATTTAAGCCTTAAAAAGTTCCATTTTAAGGATTCCAATTGAAGAGGGTTTGATCAAATCACCTTAGATCAAACCCCCTTGGATAGAACCTCGCTAGTTTTAAAACATACCTATAAATGTGTCTCCTTTACACCTATCAAAATGCTGATAAAAAATCACTTTTGATTTAGATTTTTGGGGATCAATTGAATTCATTTAAAATTTATTTCAAATGATTATGGTTTTCCTCAGAACAAGCTATCCAATGAATATAATTTTAATATGTTTTGGTTTTGTTATGTATTTTGTTTTTTAAAGTTTTATTAAACATAGGTTTTCATTGAAAATGAATTTCTTTTGTTCTTCATATGTGGGAAAAATAGAATATTATCAAAAAAAATTGAAAAATATGAGTGCACCAGATATTGAAGTCCTTGATCCAACAAAAATTAAATTAAATTTTGACATATACAAAAAAGTTCTGGCGTTATCTGATTACGTGACATTAATACGAGATTGTAATTAGTTTGACTTTGAAACTTGATTAAGGGAAAAAATATTCAATAAAAAATTATCTAACCAAGTGGAAGCACTATATATCATAGTTATAAATCTAGAATTTGAAAAATTAGAATTTGATTCCAAAATTTTGAAAAAATATTTTTAGAATCTACAAACAAAATTTGATGAGATTCTAGTTTGCACCATCTTCAAATTTCTCACTGGTTTAACATATAGGTGCTTTCGAGATGTAGAGATTTAGTTAAAAATAATAATTAGAGTGTCGGTTTGGCCAAAATTGTAAGAAGCCACTATTATGGGATCACCCAGGTGAAATCCAGAGAAAAAACAAGAGTTAGGCAACTTGGCGTAGAATTTGAATAAGTTATCTATATTATTTCAAAAATATGTAGGAATAGAATCTATAGAAATTTGAATGTAGTTTCTAAACTACTAGGTTTGTTTAAAAAATAAATAAATGTATTTGGTGAAAATTTGAGATTTCAATGTAGTAGTACTTAAATTTCAAGGAGAAAATAAGTAGGTGTTTGTCTAACCACCCTATACAATAAAAGTGATAATTTTTTTGTATTTTAGATATAAGTAGGGGACTCGTAATAAGATGTGATGCATATTTTTAATATTTCAAATAACAATTAATTATAAGTGCAATACAACACAAAAATATAAAAAACAACATGTCTATCCTGCCTAACTTAGTCAAACTTCATGAAATCAACCACTCTTTAATCTATAATAGCATGAAGCTTATAAATATGGCGATGCAATGGACTCAAAAATGTGATACCCGTTTAAGCTATAAATTTTTCAATCAATCTATCAATCAGGACTTTAGTCATAATTTGAATAGAAAATGAATAATTATTACTTATTAAATTCAAAGTAAAGCCTAATTTATATTGGTGGAAAGTTGAGAATCTCCTTTAAAAACCTTTTTTGTTTCATCAATTTTTGGTAAGAGAAAAGTCGCCAGCCACATACCCATCATATTGCCACTTTTTGGTGCATCATGATCCTACACATACCCAGATGTAAGAATTTAAATTATGTGATATTCCATGATGACTTTGTGTACAAAATTATGAGAGTTCTTTGCTACTAACCACCAAGACTACATTGACTTGTGCTACAATTGTTAAAACCTTTGGCTTTGAAACCTCAATGTTAGAGTAAATCATATTTAATTAGTCTTAAGTTTTAACTTAGGTAGATAGTTTGCATTTAATAGGGTAATTAGTTTTTATTCCTGTATTGGGTGGTTGCATACTCGTCAACATTTTTATGGATTTATAATCCTGTAGCATTATGTACATTATCTCATCTCATATTCAAAAAAAAATTTCTCTTCGGTGAAAGAGCATTGACTTCTCTCATGCATTGTGAAGGTCTTTATGAAATTGGTCTTCCTGGGAGTTTGTTTGCTCTATCACTAAGCAAGGCCATACTCATAACTTTGGTGATTTGTTTTTTCTACCAGATATCATGATAATTAGGATTTATGGATACCCATAGGTCCCACATATGCTAGCAAAGTTTTTCCCCCTTCGATTAGCCTTTTTAGAGTTCATGTGGTAGATTCTATGGATTAAAAAGATTTTTATACATAAAAGAAGAAAGAGTACATTTCTACCCAATTTGACAAAATGTGGGGAACTATCAGTGGGATCTGATACACTTGAAGAGTTGTAGAATTATCTAAAAATAAGGTAATCTTTAGATTCTAGAAAGGAAAGAGCTTTTGACCCTAAGGGCCACAAGAATTTTGTAAGACACACCATCCTTACCAAGGCTATGGTTACTCACTAAGTTGATTATGAAGAAGATGTAATTAGAAATTGTTTCACTCCTCCAGAGGTATATGAGAGGAGGAGAAATTGGGAAATTATGAAAAGGATTGAGGAAGAAAGAAAGATGAAGAAAAGTAATTTCTTGGTGTATTTCATAAACGAAGTAGATCATCTGAAGCGGATTGAAGTGATGATTTATAGGTTTCATGAATTATATAAGACTACAACAAAAATGGGGATGGGGAGACATGCCAAATTATCTCCTAAAAGGATGAGTGGTATTGTAATTACATAACCAACTCTAGATACTATTTCAACATGCCATTCTTCTCCAAGATCGCCTCCTTAAAACCCACCTTATAAAAAAAAAGACACAAGAGATAGAACCACTTGTTTCCTATGAAATAAGTTAGGAGGTTTGGGATACAAAAGAAGCAGTTATTTTTTAAGACATTTAAAGGATGATGTTGTAGTGGACCAACCTATTCCTAAAACTGAAGACCACTGGCCTGAAGCTAGAGTTGATATTCAAGTACAAGGACAAAGAGAAATGCATGAGGATGAGAGGGTAATTGCAGCTCTCAGGTTCTTGGAAGATGAATTTATTCAATCCCATGAATTTAAAGACTTTGGATTAAGATGAAAATGAGAGATTTTGAAGTGAGGGTTGAAATAAATAAGACAGCAGCTGAGGAATCCCATCATGACTAGATAGTAGCCCAAAATTTTAATGAGTTAAGAATTGATAATATTGAAGTCATCCCACAAGAGACTAAAGAGATTATTTTTAAAAGTAATGTACTTATTGTCCTTGGTATGGAATTAAATAAAATGTTTTTACTTGATCAAGTGAGAAGACAGGAAGACCCAATGTTGTTTGTTGAGTTTGACTCAAATGAAGGGGTAAGTGGCACAAGGTATAATGGTAAGATTGAAACCTTAGAATTCCGGGCCAAAACAAAGAGTGCACAAAAAGAAAGGTCACTAGATGTAGTCTAGGAAATCAAAGGGATAGCTATGGTGAAAACATTAAAGCATACATCTCCTTTAGAAGCTGCAACCATAACAAGGTATTCAACTATTTTCACCCAAGCTATAGTTAAGGAGATGGAAGCTAGATTGGGAGAGTAAAAAAAGGAACAAAAGTTTTTAAATGATGAAGTCAATAAATTGTTCATGGAAAATGTGAAGTTGAAGGACAAATTGAAAGGAGTAGGCCCCTCACAGAATAAGGAAATAATGTTATACCAGCCTCCTCCTTCTCCACCAGTTAATAGAGAAAGTGATTCTACTGAACAAGTGAGCATTCTCAGACATAAGATTGAAGAGGTAAAGAGATCCAACAATGAGGGTGATGAAGGAGCGAATAAGAAAATATGTAATGTTTTAGAGAAGGTCCGCAAGCATAGAATAAAGCCAGTTGTAGATAAGTTGGGAAGTGTGTATGATTGATATAGCTCATTGACATAGGCAATTGATTAGAGGAAAATACATGTACCCATACTAGATCCCCCTTTTGAGAACTCACATCCCATACACCACACATTGGTAACCTTATGCAGAACCTTATAGAGGAGTACTGAGGCTCCAACAGTATTAAAACCTATAGAGCAGATGACCAAAATAGTTATAGATGACTTCAAATATATACAAGGAGAGGACCAAAAGATCATAACAAGAATTGATTCATTTCATACTTTGAAGCAGTGGTTTGCACCAAAAATATTGAAAGATGATGACCACTTGAAGGACCTCAATGAATGGAAGAGTGAATTTGTCTAGATTGTTCCACAATGCATCACTCGCATACAAAAGGATGGTGATTTGAGTCTTGACAGGTTTGACTTAATCATGGATGGAGTAATAGTGTTGGATCTTGGATATTCTAAGTTTATCATGGGTGGTAGGGCATTACTAGATAGCCAATGGAACATTTTCCTTGCAAATATATTAAAAATTCAACAATATAAATGACCATATGATTATATAGTGTACAAGTGGGGGTAGAAGTATTTGGGTCCTCCCAAAGAGAAGGCCTTGGGGCTGTCACAATGGAAGAACCACACATTTAGATACACTAATATGGAGAAAGGACCTTGAATAGATCTTCAGTGATCATAGGTTCCTTACGGATATTAACGGAATATGGTGTCATGAGTGATGCAAACTTCATTCGTTATCTACTTTCTCTATTTTATGTTTTAAGAAAAACTAATGCTTAGTTTAGTTTATATGAGCATGCATGAATTTTGAAAAGATGCCATATTTTTTAATAGTCTAGGAAGCTTGTTACTTCTCTTATAAAAGAGAAACTAAGACCAAATTTTGATATCATCATCATAGACATTTATAGAAACATATAAGAGGATACTTATGTTATATTGTAATATCTGGGTATGTGCAGGATCATGATGGGCCAAAAAGTGGCGATATGATGGGTATGTGTAGGGTATGTGGCTGATGACTTTTTTTAACCCAAAATTGATGAAAAAAAAGGGGTTTCTAAAGGAGATTCTCAACTTTCCACCAATATAAATTATGCTTTACTTTGAATTAAATAAATAATTATTATTCATTTTCTATTTGAATTATGACCAAATTCCTGATTGATAGGCTGATTCTATAGCTTTCAAATGGTATCACATTTTTTGAATCTGAAACATGCATCACATTCTATGCTTCGTATGCTATAGGATTAAAAAAAATGAATGTCATGAATTTTTGACCAAGTTAAGGTGGTGAAACATACAAGTTTTTTATATTTTTTTAAAGTCGAAATAAAAAATTCATGATTAATTATTTACTTCGAAAAAAATTACAAAAAAATATGCATCACATCTGTACATGATTCCTCTACTTATATCTAAAATATTATAAAAAATATTATCATTTTATTGTGCTTAGGCTGGTCAGGCAGACACCTCCTTATTTTTTCCCTGAAATTTAAGTATACATTAAAATTTCAATTTTTCACAAAATAGATTTTTCTTTTTTTTAAAATAAACCTAGTAGTTTAGAAATTAAATTCAATTTTCTACAAATTCTATTCTTACATATTTTTGAAATAATATAGATAACTTATTCAAATTTTTATGTCAAGTTGCCTAACTCGGATTTTTCTATTTTTTTGCCACTTAAGGGCTTGTTTTTTCCATGATGATCCTGCACATACCCATGTATTTGAAGCAATCAATGGACAAGAAGATTAAAATTGGTGCTCAAATTTTGGTCTCAATTATTTGTTGATAATATTGTGTATGATTGGATTTTTTATGTATTTTAGCTTTGAATATAGGGGTATATTATGAATTGGTATCAATTATTTGTTCATAATACTATGTATGATATAACAAGTTGTGGTCTCAAATTGCAGTATTGGATTTTTTATGTATTTAAGGTGGGAATATAGGGGTATATTATGAATGAAATAATTTAGATATCATTTTATTGAAAGGATTGAATAATTTTCTAATTTTGCAGTCTCTTACTTTTAGTTTTAAGTGTCAGTCAAACCTAAGAGATCATTTCTTTGTTTGTAATGAGGAGGCTTAGTTCACCTAATGTTAAGATATTTATATGTATTATTAAATTGCATATGCTCATTATTGTTTCCTTCACACTAGCATATTCAATGCATGTGGAAGCTAGAAGCTATATTACAAACTAAAGCTATCATATAAGACATACAAGAAAAGTCTAGCATCTAGAAAACATATAGGACATACAAGAAAATTTATTCTAAATAAACAAAATTAATTTCAATCAAAGTAAGAAAACTAAGAAGAATGAATTCCATTCAATAATAAATTGCACCTTACATATAACAAATTTTTTAGGTGACAAGCTAACCTCTTAAGGTGACAGGCTAGTTAAGGTGACAAAACATCATCATAATCATTTGCATTGCTGATTACATTGCATTGCACATCTTTCAAACTCAAAGCATTAATTCACATTGCATAACTAATAACTAGATATTGATAGATGAAAAAATTTAAATTACAATATAGTTGTTACAAAGTAAACCTAATCAGTTATGCAATTACTTCACATTGCATAACTAATAACTAGGAGCAACTACCAATTGCATTTTCTTGTCATGGAATTCCATGACAACATATTTCTTTGAGGCATTTTTTCAAATAGGTCACTACCTTGTCTATGCTACCACATTTTTCGTACAAATTTTCTACTAAAGAATTCTATCAAATAGTTCACTACCTTGTTGCTTTGGATAAAATCCTAAAACAAGTTCTTTCTAACAAGCTATGGATGCTTGAAAAAATTCTATCAAATCATAATAGTAAGCAATAGCATAGACAAAGGAGTGAACTAGTTGAAAAAATCCCTCAAAGAAATGTGGTCTCATGGTAATGGAATGCCATGACAATCCATAACAATTCGCTTGTCATGGAATTCGTCATGGAATTTCATCACCATGAGACCACATTTCTTTGAGGCTTTTTTCCTAAAGTTCATTGCATTGTCTATGCTACCACATTTTTCATAAATGTCTACCAAAGCATTTTATCAAATAGTTCAATGCCTTGCTGCTATTGCTAAAATCCTAAAACGGGTGATTTCAAACAAGCTATGGATGATTGGAAAAAATATATCAAAGCATAATAGTAAGAAACAAGCTATGGTCTCATGGTTTTTTTTGGCACAAAAGTTAGTGTGATTTTATTTGCATTTTTTTTGGCAATTTTGTTGTTTGAAATGGGGAAAAATTTATGTGGTCATTTTTGTGCATT
>VDFB02075321.1:92777142-92928405 GCA_007258455.2 Sequoia sempervirens | reverse complement strand
TCTCTCCCTCTCTCCCTCCCTCTATCTCCCTCTATCCATCTCATGTATCTCTCTCCCTCCCTCTCTCTCCCTCTCTCCCTCCCTCTTTACCTCTCAAGTATCTCTCCCTTATTCTATCTCTCTCTTTCTCTCTCTCTCTCAAGTACCTCTCTCTCTCCCTCTCCCTCTCTCCACTAGTAGGATTTGGGAAATAAATGACTAGGTGATTAAAAATTTTAGTTGCAAAAAATAAAAATGACTAAATGAACTACTAATTTTTTGCAACTTAGCTATAAATGAGTAAATAAATGACTAATTTTCTCATTGAATAAAAAATTATTTAGTCACATAAACAAAAATTACTAAACAATTAGTCACCAAATAAAAATTATATAAAAATTTTAATAAACATTTTGGCCAAGTATTGGAATGATGTATTGGCATGATTCATGAATTCAAATTTTTTCACGTTCACTACAGACCTTGTTCATTGTAGAGCTTGAAGACATTATTGCAGTTGGTTAGCCTAGCACTGAGGTACGTGGTTTTGACTTACAGTAGCTAGGAACAAAAAATACACTAGGAATTTTGAGTTACAACACTTGCATGGGTGATAAAGATTGTTTGGAGAGGACCTAGATAATTTTCAAAAGGAAAGCAAGGACTTCAGTGTTTGCTACAAAGTATTTGTTTCCAATGAAGTCAAATTTGGGGACACCCTCTAACGCGAATTTAGAGGAAATTCGAAACCCTCATTATATTAAACATAAAATCTATAGGTTTATGATTGGAAACTTACAATAGTTACAATCTACTACTCTTAATAATGTCCATTTACAATATTTCCATTATTCTTCTTCATAATTTTTTCAAGATAAATATAATAAAATTTGGGTGTCAGTGCCAAAATAGAATTCCTCAAACAATTTTGATACATCTTCACTGCAAGCACAAACTTCCCTTGTGTAAATTAAACATGTGCTAGATTTTCCTACACATTAGGCATCTTAACAAAGATGTTTCCTACAGCACCTTCTTGTACCTATGTAAAGATTTACTTTACAATATCAAATTGACCCCTTTTAGCTAGCACAATGGCTACCACATTTTCAAATAAATATTTCCTAGTCTTTATGCCAACACTTTACAATGGTTGTCCCATTTGTAGCATAAGCATTTTCACTGCAAGTTGAAACTTTCATTTTACAAAGTAAACATGTGCTAGATTTATCCACACATCAGCCATCAGAACAAAGATGTTTCCTACAATAGCTTCTTGTATCTATGTAAAAATTTCCTTTGCAATATCAAATTGACCCCTTTCAACTAGCACAATGGCTACCCCCTTTGTAGCATAAACATTTCTTGGTCTTTGTGCCAACACTTAAGTGGCCCCTTTTATGACATTAACATCCAATTGAGTTACTATTATACTCCTATTTTTCAAGAGAAAAATATCAAAGGCACATGGGAAATGAACAATGAGCATTTGAGTTTCAACTTGGTTTCATTTTCAAAAGGGGACATTACATTGTACAAGATTTGTTTAACAACGGAATAATTTAATCCATCTATTTGGGACTGTAAAATAAAAATAGATGAATTAATCTATTTTTCAATTATAGGTTCTTTTAATCTAGAATCTAATAGAAGGATAAAGCATAATATGTTGAAAGACAGAGAAAATGTTCTAAAATAAAGACTAAAATAGGTTCCCCATAAAAAACAAGAAAAAGGAAAATGAAAAGAACATACAGATGATTCATTTGAAGTTTTTTATAAGATCTCATTTAACTATGTCAAATGAATTTGGAAGGAACAAAGCATATTTGATTGACTAAAATTTTAAGGTAGCTCATCCATCATCATTGTAGAAATAGGTTCCAAGAGAAGATGATGCATACAATAATGATGGATAAGCTACCTCCACATTTTAGTCAATCAAATATGCTTTTTCCCTTCCAAATCCATTTGACATAGTCAAATGAGATCTTATCAAAAACCTCAAATGAATCATATGTATGTTGTCTTTTCATTTTTCCTCTTTCTTGTTTTTTATGGGAAACCTATTTTAGTCTTTATTTTATAACATTTTCTATGTCCTTCAATGTGTTATGTTTTATCTTTCTATCAGATTCTAGATTAAAAGAACCTATAATTAAAAATAGATTAATTCAACTATTTTTATTTTATAGTCCCAAATAGGTTGATTAAATTATTTTGTTGTTAAACAAATCTTGTATAATGTAATGTCCCCTTTTCAAAATGAAACCAAGTTGAAACTCAAATGCTCATCATTCATTTCCCATGGGCCTTGGGGATTTTTATCTTGGAAAATAAGAGCTAGGTTTGGTTAAAGCTTAGGAAACCTAGACATCATCGTCATATGGATCATCTTCTCTTGGAATCTATTTCTACAATTCATCATCTTCAGAATCAACGTATGCATGTCTCCATGATTTTGTTGAAACTAGAAAATTTGTCTTGCCATCATCAAAGTCTTCTAGTCCTATAGATGCAAGAAGATCTTGGCCATTTTTCGCATAATCTTGTGCCTTATCACTCATATAATTTTCCTCATCTTCCATGGAAACATCAGGCTCCTCCATATAAGAATTATAAGCCTTGTCATCCTTATCCTTCTTTTTCTTCTTTTCCTTCTTTTGTTTCTTCTCAGACTGACCAATCTCATCATCACCATCATCCCTTTCCTTATGCTTACTCTTCCATAATTCCTTCACACATTCAGATTTCCCCTCTTGTTACATCACCTACTGAATTTTGTCCTCTTGCTTTCTCCTTTCCATCTAAATCCTCCTTTCTTCATTAACTATTAATTTTGCTTCATCAGCCAAGACAAGTTGGCGTGCTACTTTAATTCTTTCTTTTGCTTTAAGCCAGACATCTATTTTTAGTTCTATGTTTCTGAGCATACATAAAGAATTTGGTGAGTTTTTATCCATTTTAAGTGCATCCCCAATCAATTCTAGGCTTATTTGGATCTCATTTTGAGTCTGAGCCATGATTGCAAGATGTAGATATTTGTCCACATAATTAGGAAACTTGAACAACATTAGCCTATATAAAATATTTTCTTTTTCAATATCATGTAGCTATTCAAAAAATTAGCAAGATTAAATAGTGTTGTGACTTTATCCCATGGTAACTCAAGTGAAACACTACCTTCTTCTAGTCGATGGAAGAATTCCATATCCTTAAAATGCACAAAAAAAACTATAGAATTGGCACTGGAGATTTTATTTATAAATTCAACTCCAATGCCATTTCCTAATGCCTCCATAAAAGTTTGTTGAGCCAAATCTAGTTCATCATGCTCAAAATGAAGAACCCCAATGTTTTTTAATAATTCAATGGGTACTTCTTCTCTACTCTCCTTTAGAAGATACTTTGTTGTCTTAAGAGAATCTAAGGTTGCACTAGGGTCTGTCGATATTAATAACTCACCCATCTTGATAAATGCATAGGCATCACATGGATCTATGTGAGTTTCCTTTATTAAAATTTCCAAAGCCCTCTATACCTACCCTTGTTGAGAATATATATGGCCTAAATATTTTAATCTCTCACAATTCTCAATGTGGACCTCTAGAACCTTTTCAAAATTTGAGAGGGCTCTTAAGATATCTGAGCTTCAATTGAACCTATCCAAAAAATCTTGTGGGCTCTGGATTTCCATGACTAATGCCATGTAGCGACTAGTAGTGTCATAATCACCTTTACTATGATAAGATCATGCAATATTCTAATATGAATGAGATATCATGAGAGAGTGGTTAATTGTAACAAGAGTTGTCTCACAACTATTCCACAAGAAAAAGCTAAAAAGTGAAGAAAAAATGGTTTGCTAAATCATTCAATGCCATTGCACAGTATGGGTATTATTCAAAGGCTCTACACATCTATTCCATTCCTTCATGAACACTACCTGAACCATCGATTTTTGGCTCTCGAGGACTTCTCGAGCTCTTCTAGGGTTTTTCACCTAAAAGGAGAGAGGCAGGGCCAAAAATGATTACTAGTTCATTCAAATAATGTTATGTGGAATGTTGTCTAAGCTAAATTAAGTAAACTAAATGCAATTAAGTGATCTATATGAGTGAATTTGAATGCAGAGCTAAGATTTAAACTATGTTTGAAAACATGTTGTGATATGAAAATAATGAACTAAATGAAGAAATAATGCAGAACATAAAGAAATGAGATGAAACAAAGTACACCTGGAAAATGTTTCATGAATCTAGAATGTTGTGGATACTAACTAAAATTGCTAAAATTTCACAGTGGGACCCATTCGCTCACGGTGGCGATTTAGTCCTCCTACAAGTGAAAATGTGTTAGAAACATGTTTTTGATTGTCGAGATCCAGAATCTAAAAAAAATTATATTTTCTGTCCTAAGGTAGGACTCATTCGCCACTAGTGGTGAATCATTCCTCTCCCAAATTTCTAAAAACTTAGGAGACAACTCTGCATCACCAGATCTAGAAATCTTTGATTGTCGGGTTGCCAAAGTTAATTTTGTAGGAAACAGGCATAAAACCTTCTCCAAGCTTGAAATATGAATGAGTTGACTTGAAGCACCTAGTTGACCTGGTTACTAGTCTTCAACACCAAAAATCTTGTTAAATCTACATACCTAGGTCTACAAACACACATGCAATAGGGGAAAAATGGTTGAGGGTTAGAAAATATGGGTTTTCCTTGGTCAAATCCCACTTTTGGTAATCAAACCCTTAATAAAACAATGAAAAGAAAGAGAATGATAAACTAATAACATGCAATAGATATCAACTTACAAAACCCTTGATAATGAAAATCTGAAGTAATGTCAATGGATGCTCCAAAGTGCTTGAATTCATGTTGTAGAATGCTTGAATGATTCAAATGTGATGTGTTAATATTGGAGAATTGTAGGGGATATAAAATCAGGTGAAAATCACATATTTATACACACTTGTGCCTTAGTTAACCATTCATACTATTGGAAAAATAAGGAAACACAACTGAGAGGAGGGGTGAATCAGTTGTAACAGAAACTAAAGCTCTTCTTAATAATCTTAACTTAATCTCAGGTTTGATGAATATGCAATTAACCATAAACAATCAACATATCAAAGAGACAAAGAACACAGATTTTTTACGTGGAAACCCTGTTGGGTGAAAACCATGGTGGATGTTAGTCCACAAGATTATACTCTACTAGAAGTATAAAAGAAATAATAACAGGAATGCACATGCATTCAGGCACACTGCCTAGAGCTCATTGCTCAATTACAAAAGAGGACTTACTATCCAACAATAGGGTTTGGATTAAAACCATCCAAGATTTGTGAACTAAGAATATATCTTCTTCACAAGCCTGATTATAGTTCCAATTAAGCTCAACGCTTCTTCACACTTCACACATTCTTCTTCACACTCTGCTTAGCAATCGAATGATATTTGCACATACACACATAGGAGCACACAAAGCATCTTCTTCAACAATGAACTAATTTCCCTTATATATCCGCTACATGAAATTTCATCAGCACTTCATCGGCCAAAGAAATAAAATATATTTGTAATGTCGGCCCAAATTTATAAATAAAATTTTAATGTGTATCTATCAAGGTTGGTCACAACATAGTGGAGACCCAAATTAATATCTCCAACATAAGAATACTTTAATTAATTACACCTCAAATATCCACAACAGGCTACCAACAACATGTTGGCCAGAAACAAGAAAAATTGAACATGCGCACAAATATCTTCAACCACAAACTCTCCAAATAATGTGGATGTACCACAAAGATAGAGAATGATCTAGAGAAACCATAGAACACCAAGAAACAACAGAGAAGCATCCGCAACAATTGAGAAAATAAGAATTACACAAACTTCATTTAGGAACACTGATAGAGACTAGCAACACACTATCAAACCACAACATACTCAAACCTTTACATGTACCTTTGAAACTTTTGGTAGATGATCTATAAACATTCAACATTAAACCCTTAGATCCATATTATCTAATCTTCAACGTATAGAACACAATGCCTTCTTGACCTACACAGTTCCACTAGGAACCAGGAATTTTTTTTTACAATTTTCTCAATATCCTCGACATATATAGTCTTCAATGCACCAAATGCTAATATCCAGTCTGACTTCTTTCTCATTCACATTTTCCCTCAAGAAATGAAACTTAATTGAAATATGTTTAGTCTTAGAGTGTAGTACCAGATTCCTTGAGATGTTTATTGTACTTGAATTGTCATAGTATATGGCAATAGGCTCTTGATTTATCACTTTGATATCTATCAGCATCTATTTCATCCATATCACTTGAGTGCAATTATTTGTAGTAGCAATGTATTCTGCTTCAGCAGTGGATAGAGAAATTGAATTCTACTTTTTTTCTCAACCAAGATATCAACTTCTTCCCTAGGAAGAAAGCACCACCACTATTACTTTTCTTGTCATCTACATCACCAGCCCAATCTGCATCAGTGTATGCACACAAAGTGAGATCATCATCCTTCAGATACCAAAGTCCAAAGTCAATTGTTCCTTTAAGATATCTAAAAATTCTTTTGACAGTAGTCACATGTGATTCCTTTGGATCAGCTTAAAATCTAGCAACCATACATACAACATTCATAATATTTGGTCTATTTTGCATCAAGTAGAGAAATCCACCAATCATTGATTTGTACAAGTTTTATTTTCCTTTGGAGAATCATCATTCTATGATAGCTTACATCTGATCACCATGGGAGTACCAATAGGTTTGGAGTCATCAATTCCAAACTTCTTCAATAGCTCTTTCACATATTTGGACTGAGATATGAAAATCCCTTAGTCCAATTGTGTAACTTGTAATCCCAGAAAGAGCTTCATTTCACCAATCATGCTCATCTCAAATTCACTCTTCATTTCATCAACAAACTTCATACAGAGATTATCATCTCCTCCAAAAATGATATCATCAACAAAAACTTCTATAATCAATTCCTTATCATGATCTAACTTGAAGTATAAGTTTCTATCAGCAGTACCTTTTCCGAATCCAAGCTTTAGTAGATATTTTTCCAATCTAGTGTACCAAGCTTTGGGGGCTTGCTTAAGTCCATACAGAGCTTTCTTTAATCTACAAACCATATCTCCCTTATTTGTTAATTGGAATCTCTCTAGTTGTTCAATGAACACCTCTTCTTCTAGTTCTCCATTCAAAAATCTAGACTTCACATCCATTTGATAGACTTTATAATTTTTGTATTCAACATAAGCAAGAAATAATCTCACAGCTTCAATTCTAGCTAGAAGGGAAAAAGATTCTTCAAAATCAATACCTTCCATTTGAGAATAGCCTTTACATACTAGTCTTGCTTTATTCTAGACCACTTCTTCTTCATTCAACTTGTTTTTGAATACCCATTTGGTACTAGAATCACATTCTTGTCTTTAGGCCTAGGAACTAGTAGCCATGTGTCATTCTTTTCAATCTATGTCAGCTCTTCCTTCATAGCTTCTAGCCAATGTTCATCTTGATAGGCATCAGTTACACTCTTAGGTTCAATCTTGGATATCAAAAAATATTCTTCTAAAATTTTCCTTCTAGTTTGCACTCCTTTACTCTTATCTCCTATGATTTAACTTTCAAAATGATTCATCTTTACATACCTTAGAGATTTGGGACTTACTTGGACTTCTAATTCTTTAGATCTTTCTTCTACACTTCCACTTGTCTATGCCTCTGTACTTGTCTGAGATTCCTAACTAACTTGATTTACCGAAACAAATTGAGGTCGCTTCATCGAAACATATGCACTAATCTAAAGTAGGTTTGGTGTTTGAGTGTTCTTCCCATGGCTTGTAATGTCTTTGTCTGAATCAAAATTGCAATGTCTAGATGATTTGATAGAGTCCTCATCAACTCTGACATTCGCACTTTCAACCATCTTTCTCAGTATTTTATTATAGCACTGGTATGGTTTTCTCTTAGTAGAGTAACCTAGGAAAATCCCTTCATCACTTCTAGCATAAAATTTTCTGATATCATCATCTCTGTTGATATAACACCTACTTCCAAAGATCTTAAAATACTTAATAGTAGGCTTGTGACCAAACCATAACTCATAAAGGGTTTTACCAGAATTGCCATTCACATTTACTTAGTTCAAGGTATACATAGCAGTACTTACCACTTCACTCCAAAATATCTGGGACACATTTCCTTCCATCATCATGGTTCTAGCAACATCTAGAATTGTTCTATTCTTTCTTTCTACAACTCCATTCTATTGAAGGTTTCGGGGAGCAGATAGTTGTCTTTTAATTCCATGTTCTTCACAATAATATTTGAATTCCTTGGAAATGAACTCACCACCTCTGTCAGATCTCAGGCATTTTATTTTTATACCTTTCTCATTTTATGTCATATCCTTGAAGCATTTGAATTTCTCTAGAACTTCACATTTTTCGCTTAAAAAGGAAGCCTAAATCATTCTAGAGTAACCATCAATAACCAACATAAAATACCTTTCTCCATGAATGATTTTGAATCTTGAAGGACCACAAAGGTCAGTATGTAGCAATACCAGCAAATTATTTGAATGAAAATGTTTTCTCTAGAAGGAGGTCACTCTAGTTTGTTTACCCATCTGAAATTCCTTGTAGATTATATTAGCAGGCTTCACTAATCTAGGCAAATCTCTTACTTCTTAGGCATAACTTATCTTGATAATATTGTCAAAATTCACATGACACAATCTCCTATGCCACAACTATCTTTCTTTATCTTCAAGTTGTTTCCATTCTTCATCATACTTGGATACCTTCCTAGAACTCTCTCCTGGACTATATCTTTGTCTGTTGCTTCCAGACACAGTAACCTTAAATGCAAATTCAGTCTTTGGTGTGGATTCACCAAACTCACTTATCTCAAAAGTAGCAAGTTTCCCAATTAGTGTATCTCTTGTCAACTTCTTTACTGATCTAAACTCTTCAATAGCATGAACTTTCATTTTGTAGGAGGAAGGCAAGGATCTGAGTACTTTAGCCACAATTTCATCCTAATCCATAGAACCATCGGCACATGTAATACCCATCACTATCTCATTTACTCTCTACATAAAAGAGGTGATATTTTCATCTTCACCCATCTTCAAATTCTCATACTTTCCTTTCAAGCTTTGTAGCTTAGCCATCTTCACCTGTTGATCTCCTTCATAAAAAGTTTCCATTTTCATCCACATTTCATGAGCTATATTCAAACCTACCACATTAGCCATCTCTGAATTTGTCAAGGCACTCACCAAAGCTTCAATAGCCTTGATATTGCTTTTAGCATCTTTGATCTCATTAGCAGTAGAGGGACCATTATGAGGAATGACATATTGATTTTTAGTAACCTTCTAGATAGCATCACCAATACACATTAAGTGACATTTCATCCTAACTTTCAACAGTGAGTAGGTAGAGCCATCAAATGGGTATGTGTAGGATCATCATGCAAAAAATAGGCCCTTAAGTGGCAAAAAAATCAGAAAAATCAGAGTTAGGCAACTTGATGTAAAAATTTGAATAAGTTATCTATATTATTTCAAAAATATGTAAGAATAGAATCTATAGCAGATTGAATATAGTTTCTAAAATACTAGGTTTGTTTAAAAAAAATAAAAATCTATTTGGTGAAAATTTGAAATTTCAATGCAGTACTTAAATTTCAGGGGAAAAATAAGTAGGTGTCTTTCTGACCACCTGAACCACAATAAAATGATAATATTTTTTTATAATATTTTAGATATAAGTAGATGACTCATCTCCCGATGTGATGCATTTTTTTTGTGATTTTTTTCCAGGAAAATAATTAATTCTAAATTTTTAATTGCAACTTTTAAAAAATATAAAAAAAATTGTATGTCTGACCACCTTAACATTGTCAAAACTTCATGAATTTCAATTTTTCTTTTTTTAATCCTATAGTATGCAAAGTATAGAATGTGACACTTGTTTTGGATTCAAAAAATGTGATACTATTTGAAAGCTATAGATGTTTTTCAATCAGTATATCATTCAGGACTTTAGTCATAATTTGAATAGAAAATGAATAATAATTACTTATTAAATTCAAAGTAAAGCATAATTTATATTGGTGGAAATTTGAGAATCTCCTTTAAAAACCCTTTTTGTTTCATCAATTTTGGGTAAATAAATAGTCATCAGCCACATACCCATCATATTACCACTTTTTAGCCCATCATGATCCTACACATACCCAAATCTAAGATTGTCCTTCTTGAATTTTGTTGCCATCTCGGATCACCTCAAGCTATTAGACTTTCTTTAGAGGAACCTACTTTGATTCCAATTGTTGGAAAAACAAGGACACACAACTGAGAGGGGGGGTGAATTAGTTGTAACAGAAACTAAAACTCTTCTTAATAATCTTTACTCAATCTCAGATCTAATGAATAAGCAATTAACCATAAACAATCAACACATCAGAGAGACAAATAACACAATTTTTTTTTGCATGGATACCTTGTTGGGGAAAAACAACGGTGGATGTTAGTCCACAAGATTATACTCTGCTAGAAGTATAAAATAAATAATAAGGGGAATGTACATGCATTCAGGCACACTACTCAATTACAAAAGAGGACTCATTGTCCAACAATAGCATTTGGATTAAAACCATCCAAGATTTGTGAACTAAGAAAATTGCTTCTTCACAAGCCTGATTACAGTTCCAATTAAGCTCAACACTTCTTCACACTTTGCACATTATTCTTCACACTTTGCTTAGCAATCAATTGATATTTGTACATACACACATAGGAGCACACAAGGCATCTTCTTCAATAATGAACTAATCACCCTTATATATCCGCTACATGAAATTTCATCACCACTTCATCAGCCAAAGAAATAAGATATATTTGTAATGTTGGCCCAAATTTACAAATAAAATTTTAATGCATATCCACCAAGGTCGGCCACAACATAGTGGAGACCAAAATTAATATCTCAAACACAAGAATACTTTAATTAATTACACCTCAAAAATTGACAACACCCTACCAACAAAATACTGGCCAGGAACAAGAAAAATGAAACATGCACACAAAGATCTTCAACCACAAACTCTCTAAATAATGTAGACATACCACAAAGATAGAGACTGATTTAGAGACTCCATAGAACACCAAGAAAAAATAGAGAAGCATCTGCAACAACTAAGAAAATAGGAATTACACAAACTTCATTCAAGAATACTAACAGAGAAGAGCAACACACTGTCATACCACAACATACTCAAACCTTTACACAAACCTCTAAAACTTCTAGTAGATGGTCTAGAAAAATTCAACATTAAACCCTTAGATCCACATCAGCTAATCTTCAATGTACAAAACACAATTCCTTCTTAACCTACACAGTTCCACTGGGAACCAAGAATACTTTCTTTTACAATTTTCTCAATATCCTCGACATATACAATCTTCAATGCACCAAATGCTAATAGTGTTGACATCAATGACAACCACATATCAACAACCATATCCACAACATCCAACACATACCTCATTAGAAAACAACATCAAGTGTTTTTGAATTAAAACTATAAAGGAAAATTTAAAAAAATTGAATTTGGAGCAAAGGGGGACACATTCGCCACCCATTGTGAATGGGTCCCACCTAGGACCTAAAAAAAAGGTTTCAAGAATTAAGTTGTATTTAATGTTGTTTGTCGGGTTAACATTCAAAAATACACTTAATTAAAGAATTTTAGGGCATAAAGGGATCAAATAAAGTATGAGAAAGGGATAATAGTGAAGTTGTTCCTAGAAAAGTGTGAAATATTGTTACAAGACTTTACAACACTTCAAAATAGGACTTGATAAGTGATGAAAAGGTGATTTGTAGGTAAATTATAATAAATAGAGTCTAGAAGAGTGTATAAATGTCTTACAACACTTCACAACACCTTCACAAGTTGTCGTTGTTTGAATTTTAGTACCTAAATATTCATGTTCAAACCATGTCACAACATAAAATCAAAGAAAAATATATCAAATACCATGAAGCAAGACCTAAAAGGCCATGAAAATAATAAGGGGCCATTTTTCTATGGCACATTTAGCCCCCACTTTAGTGAGAGGATGAATTTTCTTTAAACTCACACTAAAGTAGCGATGAACATCGAGAGGAGGGTTCAAATGCACTTACATTAGCAAGATGGAATGCAAACAATAAAGAGGGATGATCAAGCCCCTGGGATGAAGATCCCATGGAAAACTAGACATAAGAACAAAAGAACACAAAAGTGTTGAAAAGAATCAGATGAAGTTTTGATCATGAATCCAACTAGTTGTGTATTAGATCTACAATGATTGTTTGAAAAAGAGAATGTGTACTCACTTTGGGGTGACAGAACACATGATGGTCTGGTGGGTGAGAAGGCCCAAATGTACTCACTCTGGGGCCATGGAACTTCCGGTTATCCATGGGGTGAGAAGGCCCAAAAGGTAAGATACATACAGTAGCTGTTATGCACTTACAAACACAAGGTTGGCTATGGGGAAAAGTCATGTTGCTAGGTGGGCTTCTCGCTCAACCTTATTAAAGTTTTATCTCCTAATAACTTTAACAAGGCGCCACAAGGAAAAATGTCATGAACAAAAAGAAAGGTGCCACAAGCATGCAAGTTGCATTATACAAGGTGGAAAAAGTTGCAAAGTGTAAAATGCAAAAATGTAAAAATGTAAAATGTGAAAGATGTTCAAAGGAGTCTTGTTCAGTTCATGCAAGGTCAGTCATTTAGGGAACATTGTGTTTAATGTCTCCAAGAGAGGACCAATCAAAGAATAGTATATTAACAACTTAGGGGATGCAGTGTGTTGCATCAGGCCACCAAGAGAAATGTAATATGTTGAGATAGATTACAATAATGAAAGACATCACACCCAATGTAATCCAAAAAGTGATAGACACATCACATAAATGACAATACTACATAAGGAAACAAGAATGAAAATGAATTAATAGTAATGTATGCCCCCCACTTTCAAGGAATTGCTACACATCATTATGTGAGAAAGTACTTTAAAGTAACAAAGGAAAGTAAAAGGAAAAAGGAAAAACAAGATATGAGATCCAACTCAGAAAGCCCTATGCCAAGTCATATGATTCAAAGTTAGGCTACAACATGTCAATGAAAAATGAAAAGGAAAGAAAAGGGAGTTTCCCCCAAGAGAAGAAAGAACACCAAACACATAAGGGATCTATGGATTTGGGGTCAGTATGTTCATTGTTGTAGTGTGTTTATGAAAGAGCTCAGAACTATCATCATTCCCCAAAGAACATAGAATTGGAAGAATGATAAAAATATAGTGAAAACAAAAGAAAAAAAAGTCCCTTTTGGGTCAACATGGAAGACACATTGCAGTCTTAATGCCTTGCATCATCCCTAAAAGGAAAACACAAGCGAAACAAAAGAAAATGAAAAGGCGAAAGAAAATGAAAAGGCTTTTGGGTCAACATGAAGGAGACATTGCAGTCTTGATGCCTTGTGTCATCCCCAAAAAGAAAACACCAAAAAAAAGCAAATAAAACAAAATAAAAAGGACCAATTGGGTCAACATGGAAGAGACATAAGGCATCTCTATGATTTGTGTCATCCCCAAAAGGAGAACACAAAACAAAAGTGAAAAATACAAGGACCTTCTGGGTCAACATGGAAGAGACATAGGGTGTGTCTATGGTTTGCATCATCCCCAAAAAGAGAAACACAAAACAAAACCAAAAAATAAAATGCATGACAAATAGAAGAATAAAGATATGAACAAAAGAAGTGTACGAAGAGAGGGAAACATCAAACATACGATACATGGGAACACAATACGCACATGGAAAGGAAAATGAAAAGGACAAATAAAAAGAGAAAATAAAAAATACTAATGAGGCTCATGCAATTCAACCATCTAACAATTCATTCACCTTCCAATCATGTTCAGTGAAATGCAAGGGTGGTTGACTATCCAAAGGCATAATTGCAAGCACCAAACTAGGATTCATGCCAGGTTCTTCACTTGGTTGAGAGAATTTATCTTTTAAGCTCATTGTAGATGAAAATAAAGAGTTTAAATCATTATGCACTTCTTCATCTATTTTTGATATTGTCACATCATCATCATCATCATCAAGATTAATGACAACTGATGGGACTGCTTTCATTGAGCGAAGCGAAGGGTGGCCTAGCCACAAATGAAATTGGTCATATTGTGGAATAATTGAAAACATTACCTCTAAAGTTTTAGGTCCTATCTATAATGGGAGTATGACCGATCCAAACGTAGGGAATGCAAAACCATTATGTGTCTTAATCCATGTACTTAGTTTATTATAATTGTATTGATATAGCTCATGTAATACTAGAAACTCTTTTGTGATCACATTCTCACATCAAGTGGGATCTATTTGTATCCCATTAGTGGGCTTATCATAGATTTTGTCAAATATGTAGAGAGGACCATCAGGAAGATTTTTTAGTATGTTTTTAGTAGAAAAAGTGATATCAAAAGATTTAGTGGTTTGGCCCTTATGAGGGATAACATCTATCATAGCCACAAGTTGATCCATAGGACTATCTTCGGTAACAGGTGGATTTATATCATGTTGTTCATTGTTTGTATCAATAGTCATTACATCAATGTTTGAAGGTTCACTAGCCTTGACAAATGAAGTAGTGTGTTTAGGCATAGGATTGGTGAATTTTTTTTAATTATGGTTAGGAGGTGCAATGGACTTATTGCCTTGATCATTAACACCCACAATGGACAAATGACCTGAATCAATGAGGTCTTGAACTAAATGTTTTAGATGCTTGTAGTGTTAAGTTTCATGTCCATTCTAGTGATGAAAATGACAATAAGTATTAGGTTTGAATGTGAGTGGTAAGGGTTGATTTTGATCAAGTGGTGTAACAGGTGGCAAAGTGAGCATGTGTTGTTGAATTAACTGGTTCATTGTGTTATGGAGGGTATCGAGTAAGGAAGTAAATTGTCTCTTTGGGTCCCCATAGCTATAAGGCACCATTGTTTTAACAACTGCCACTTGATTTTGAGATGGTTGGGTTGGTTGTAGTTGTGAAGGAGGAGGCAGGTTGAACTACAAAAAGCCTCTATTTTGTTTGAAAAAATTTTGTGTGTTATTTTGTTGATTCTTGTGTTCAGGTTTTTTAGCTCAGTTAGAAGTGGATTTGGAATCATGACTTGAAATTAAGTTATGGTATTCACACAAGGTTGTGCATAAATGCATGAAAGATGGGAATTTCATCATTTTTAGCTTATCTTGAAGGTGTGTGTGCAATTTTTTGATAAACATCTTTTGCAAATGTGCATCAGGAATCTTGACATCAATTTGAGCATACAAGGATTGGTATCATGAGATAAAATCTATTACTTTTTCACCTGTGTTTTGTCTACATCTCATGAGGTTAGCCATCATATTTTTAGGGGTCATGTGCACTTGAAAGTGACTTATAAAAGAATCCACAAATTCATTGAATGAATGGATGGAATGATTGGGAAAGTTGGAAAACCATGCTAATGCGGTATCTTTCAAGGTATTTGGAAATAGTTTGGCTAACGGTTTACCATTAAGGACAAAGTCACTACACAAAGTGGTATAAGCATTAACATGGTTTATAGGGTCTCCTTTTCCTCCGTATTTCTCAAACCGAGACATTTATATCCCTTGTGGCATCATGGTATGTAATATTTCTAAGGATAAGGGGTTGCTACAGACATGATATGTGGTTGGAGTGGATTGAACTTGACTAATGGTGGAAAGTTTATGTTGCATGGATGAAACAGTATTAAGGAGCTATGTAAGAATAGGATCGGGGTAAGTGGGTTTAGGCGGAAGAGAAAAGGGTGATGGAGTGTAGGTGATGTTAGGGGAAGTGAAAGGAATACTATGAGGTGTTAAGGTGGTGGAGGGTACTTGTGATGCCACAAGAGAAGTAGGAATTATAGGTGTAATCGGGAAAGAAGTAGCTGCATAATTAACCTGATGCATGGTTGTGTGGACTTGTGGATTGGTATAAGTTGGTATGGATGCTATGGTTGAAGGGGGGGAACTTGAGGTCTTCCTTGGCTTATAGGAATGTTTGCGGATTGAGTATTAGAAGAGGCATGTTTACTATAAATATTGGGAATTCTCTTCATCACTTGAAATCCATCACCACTTTCAATCAAATGATGAATATTTTCAATGGCAGGTATGATAGTGGAGGAAATGTTTTCAAGTGACAAGTCCTGTTGTAAATGTGCAAAATCCTCATGAATATTAATGAACTTTTCTTGTGGGAGGGAATTATTTTGGATGTCAACAATCATTGGATGGAAAGGTGAAGGCATAGAAGTGGTATTATCAGTTCCTAATGCACCATTTTCCATACTAGGAGTAGGAGGTCGTGAGATCCCAAGGTACACAATGAAAATGCTATCGTGGGAAGCCATGAGTCTAGAACTTCTTAGATCACTAGAGTATTATCAACAGGGAACCAAACACTCATACAAGTACCACAAAGGAGGGATGAATGCAAATGAAAGGTAATCTAAGATGTATAATATACGAATAATAGAAATTTTGATAAGTGTAATAGAAATGTAACCATAGAAAACATAAATGTAGGAAAATTCCAAAAAAATGCCAGAAATGTTGTGTAAAAAGTGCAGAGGGACTGATTCGCCCAGGGTGGTAAATGAGTCCTAGTATGATGTTTTTGTGTGCTTTTCAGAAATTTTAAGATGAATTTAATTCTCTACATAATGCATATTTTTAGTTTTTTCAATGAGATGCAACGCAAAAATGAAATCGAAATGAAGTTTTCACTAATGCAATATGAAAAGTCCTTGAATGCAAAAACAAAATAATGTCCTAATTGAATGTTGATGAAAAAGGATGCAATATCAAAATGAAATCATAAATGCAAAGTGTTCAAAATGTAGGTTCGCCAAAATAAACCATAAATTTTTGGCTCTCTAGGACTTCTCTAGCTCTTCTAGGGTTTTTCACCTAAAAGGAGAGAGGTAGGGCCAAAAATGCTAACTAGTTCATTCAAATAATGTTATGTGGAATGTTTTCTAAGCTAAATGAAGTAAACTAAATGCAATTAAGTGATCTATATGAATGAATTTGAATGCAAAGCTAAGATTTAAACTATGTTTGAAAACACGTTGTGATATGCAAACAATGAACTAAATGGAGAAACAATGCAGAACAAAAAGAAATGAGATGAAATAGAGAGCACCTGGGAAATGTTTGATGAATTTGGAATGTTGTGGATGCTGAATGAAATCACTAAAATTTCATAGTGGGACTCATTCACCCAAGGTGGAGAGTTAGTCCTCCTACTAGTGAAAAAGTGTCAGAAACTGGTTTCTAACTGTCAGGATCCAAAATCGGGAAAAATTCAGATTTTTAGTCCTAAGGTGGGACTCATTCACCACTGGTGGTGAATTAGTCCTCTCCAAAATTTATAAAAAATTAGGACATAACTCTACAACACCAAATCTAGAAATCTCTAATTGTCAGGTTGTCGAAGTCAATTCTGCATGAAATGGCTAGAAAACATTCTCTAACCTTGAAATATGAATGAGTTGACTTGAAGCACCTAGTTGACTTGTTTACCAGTCTTCAACACCAAAAAACTTGTTAAATCTACATACATAGGTCTACAAACACACATGTAATAGGGGAAAAATGGTTGAGGGTTAGCAAATAGGGGTTTTCCTTGGTCAAACCCCACTTTTGGTAATCAAACCCTTAATAAAACAATGAAAATAAAGAGAATGATAAACTAATAACATGAAATAGCTATCAAATTACCAAACCCTTGATAATGAAAATTTGACGTAATGTTAATGGATGCTCCAAAGTGCTTGAATATTGCATGAATTGATGTTATAGAATGCTCGAATTCTTGAAATGTGATGTGTGAATATTGGAGAATTGTAGGGGATATAAAATTAGGTGAAAATCACATATTTATACACACTTGTGCCTTAGTTAACCATTCATACCTCATCACAGGCTAACATCAAGTGTTTTTGAATAAAAACCTAAAAGAAAAATTTAAATTTTTTGAATTTGGAGCCAAGGTGGACTCATTCGCCACCCTTGGTGAATGGGTCCCACTTAGGACCTAAAAATAGGTGTCGTGAATTAAGTTGTATTGAATGTTGTTTGTCAGCTTAACATTCAAAAATACACTTAAGTAAATTATATGAGGGCATAAAATGGCCAAATAAAGTATGACAAAGGGATAAATAGCGAAGTTGTGCCTAGAAAACCGTGAAATCTTGTTACAAGACTTTACAACACTTCAAAATAGGACTTGATAAGTGATGAAAAGGTGATTTTTACGTAATTTGTAATGGATAGAGTCTCAAAGAGTGTATAAATTTCTTACAACACTTCACAACACCTTCACAAGATGTCATTGTTTGAATTTTAGTACCTAAATATGCATGTTCAAGCCATGTCACAACATAAAATCAGAGAAAAATATATCAAATACCATGAAGCAAGACCTAAAAGGAAATGAAAATTACAAGGGGCCATTTTTCTATGGCACACTACCTTTTTCACTAACTGTGAGAATCCTACAATTCAAAATGCACAAAAATGACCATAGAAATTTTTCCCCATTTCAAATAACAAAATTGCCAAAAAAAATGCAAATAAAATCACACTAACTTTTGTGCCCAAAAAAACCATGAGACCATAGTTTGTTTCTTACTATTATGCTTTGATATATTTTTTCCAAGCATCCATAGCTTGTTTGAAATCACCCATTTTAGGATTTTAGCAATAGCAGCAAGGCATTGAACTATTTGATAAAATGTTTTGGTAGACATTTATGAAAAATGTGGTAGCATAGACAATGCAATGAACTTTGGAAAAAAAGCCTCAAAGAAATTTGGTCTCATGGTGATGAAATTCCTTGATGAATTCCATGACAAGCGAATTGTTATGGATTGTCATGGCATTCCATTACCATGAGACCACATTTATTTGAGGGATTTTTTCAACTAGTTCACTCCCTTGTCTATGCTATTGCTTACTATTATGATTTGATAGATTTTTTTCAAGCATCCATAGCTTGTTAGAAAGAACTTTTTTTAGGATTTTATCCATAGCAACAAGGTAGTGAACTATTTGATAGAATTATTTAGTAGAAAATTTGTACAAAAAATGTGGTAGCATAGACAAGGTAGTGACCTATTTGAAAAAATGCCTCAAAGAAATATGCTCTCATGGAATTCCATGACAAGAAAATGCAATTGGTAGTTGCTCCTAGTTATTAGTTATGCAATGTGAAGTAATTGCATAACTGATTAGGTTGACTTTGTCATAACTATATTGTAATTTAAATTTTTTCATCTATCAATATCTAGTTATTAGTTGCAACGTGAATTAATGCTTTGATTTTGAAAGATGTGCAATGCAATCTAATCAGCAATGCAAATGATTATGATGATGTTTTGTCACCTTAACTAGCCTGTCACCTTAAGAGGTTAGCTTGTCACCTAAAAATTTGTTATATGTAAGGTGTAATTTATTATTGAATGCAATTCATTCTTCTTAGTTTTCTTATTTTGATTGAAATTAATTTTTTTTATTTAGAATATATTTTCTTGTATGTCCTATATGTTTTCTAGATGCTAGACTTTTCTTGTATGTCTTATATGATAGCTTTAGTTTGTAATATAGCTTCTAGCTTTCACATGCATCGAATATGCTAGTGTGAAGGAAACAATAATGAACACATACGATTTAATAATACATATAAATATCTTAACATTAGGTGAACTAAGCCTCCTCATTACAAACAAAGAAATGATCTCTTAGGTTTGACTGACACTTAAAACTAAAAGTAAGAGACTGTAAAATTAGAAAATTATTCAATCCTTTCAATAAAATAATATCTAAAATATTTCATTCATAATATACCCCTATATTCCCACCTTAAATACATAAAAAATCCAATACTACAATTCAAGACAACTTTTTATATCATACATAGTATTATGAACAAATAATTGATACCAATTCATAATATACCCCTATATTCAAGCCTAAAATACATAAAAAATCCAATAATACACAATATTATCAACAAATAATTAAGACCAAAATTTGAGCACCAAATTTAATCTTTTTGTCCATTGATTACTTCAAATACATGGGTATGTGCAGGATCATCATGGAAAAAACAAGCCCTTAAGTGGCAAAAAAAATAGAAAAATTAGAGTTAGGCAACTTGACATAAAAATTTGAATAAGTTATCTATATTATTTCAAAAATATGTAAGAATAGAATTTGTAGAAAATTGAATTTAGTTTCTAAACTACTAGGTTTATTTAAAAAAAAGAAAAATCTATTTTGTGAAAAATTGAAATTTCAATGTATACTTAAATTTCAGGGAAAAAATAAGAAGTAGGTGTCTCCCTGACCAGCCTAAGCACAATAAAATGATAATATTTTTTATAAGATTTTAGATATAAGTAGAGGACTCGTGTATGGATGTGATGCATATTTTTTTGTAATTTTTTTTGAAGTAAATAATTAATTATGAATTTTTTATTTCGATTTTTAAAAAATATAAAAAACTTGTATGTTTCACCACCTTAACTTGGTCAAAACTTCATGAAATTCATTTTTTTTAATCCTATAGCATGTGAAGCATAGAATGTGATGCATGTTTCAGATTCAAAAAATGTGATACCATTTGAAAGCTATAGATGTTTTTCAATCAGCCTATCAATCAGGAATTTGGTCATAATTCAAATAGAAAATGAATAATAATTATTTATTTAATTCAAAGTAAAGCATAACTTATATTGGTGGAAATCTGAGAATCTCCTTTAGAAACCCTTTTTTTTCATCAATTTTGGGTTAAAAAAGGTTGTCATCCACATACTCTACACATACCCATCATATTGCCACTTTTTGGCCCATCATGATCCTGCACATACCTAGATATTACAATATAATATAAGTATCATCTTATATGTTTCTATAAATGTCTATGATGATGATATCAAAATTTGGTCTTGGTTTCTCTTTTATAAGAGAAGTAACAAGCTTCCTGGACTATTAAAAAATATGGCATCTTTTCAAAATTCATGCATGTTCATATAAACTAAACTCAGAATTAGTTTTTCTTAAAACATAAAATAGAGAAAGTAGATAACGAATGAAGTTTGCATCACTCATGACACCATAGTCTGTTAATATTCGTAAGGAACCTATGATCACTGAATATCTATTCAAGGTCCTTTCTCCATATTAGTGTATCTAAATGTGTGGTTCTTCCATTGTGATAGCCCCAAGGCCTACTCTTTGGGAGGACACAAATACTTCTACCCCCACTTGTACACTATATAATCATATGGTCATTTATATTGTTGAATTTTTAATATATTTGCGAGGAATATCTTCCATTGGCTATCTAGTAATGCCCTACCACCTATGATAAACTTAGAATATCCAATATTCAACACTATTACTCCATCCATGATTAAGTCAAACCTGTCAAGACTTAAATCACCATCCTTTTGTATGCGAGTGATGCATTGTGGAACAATCTAGATAAATTCACTCTTCCATTCATTGAGGTCCTTCAAGTGGTCATCATCTTTCAATATTTTTGGCACAAACCACTGCTTCAAAGTATGAAATGAATCTATTCTTGTTATGATCTTTTGGTCCTCTCCTTGTATATATTTGAAGTCATCTATAACTATTTTGGTCATCTACTCTATAGGTTTTAATACTGTTGGAGCCTCAGTACTCCTCTATAAGATTCTGCATAAGGTTACCAATGTGTGGTGTATGGGATGCGAGTTCTCAAAAAGGGGATCTAGTATGGGTACATGTATTTTCCTCTAATCAATTGTTTATGTCAATGAGCTATAGCATCATACACACTTCCCAACTTATCTACAACTAGCTTTATTCTATGCTTGAGGACCTTCTCTAAAACATTACATATTTGCTTATTCGCTCCTTCCTTACCCTCATTGTTGGATCTCTTTACCTCTTCAATCTTGTGTCTGAGAATGCTCACGTTTTCAGTAGAATCACTTTCTATATTAATTGGTGGAGAAGGAGGAGGTTGGCATAACATTATTTCCTTATTCTATGAGGGGCCTACTCCTTTCAATTTGTCCTTCAACTTCACATTTTTCATGAACAATTTATTGACTTCATCATTTAAAAACTTTTGTTCCTTTTTGTACTCTCCCAATCTAGCTTCCATCTCCTTAACTATAGCTTGGGTGAAAATAGTTGAATGCCTTGTCATGATTGCAGCTTCTAAAGGAGATGTATGCTTTAATGTTTTCACCATAGCTATCCCTTTGATTTCCTAGACTACATCTAGTGACCTTTCTTTTTGTCCACTCTTTGTTTTGGCCTAGAATTCTAAGGTTTCAATCTTACCATTATACCTTGTGCCACTTACCCCTTCATTTGAGTCAAACTCAACAATCAACATTGGGTCTTCATATCTTCTCACTTGATCAAGTAAAAACATTTTATTTAATTCCATACCAAGGACAATAAGTACATTACTTTTAAAAATAATCTCTTTAGTCTCTTGTGGGATGACTTCAATATTATCAATTCTTAACTCATTAAAATTTTGGGCTACTATCTAGTCATGTTGGGATTCCTCAGCTCCCGTCTTATTTATTTCAACCCTCACTTCAAAATCTCTCATTTTCATCTTAATCCAAAGTCTTTAAATTCATGGGATTGAATAAATTCATCTTCCAAGAACCTGGGAGCTGCAATTACCCTCTCATCCTCATGCATTTCTCTTTCTCCTTGTACTTGAATATAAACTCTAGCTTCAGGCCAGTGGTCTTCAGTTTTAGGAATAGGTTGGTCCACTTCAACATCATCCTTTAAATGTCTTAAAAAATAACGACTTCTTTTGTATCCCAAACCTCCTAACTTATTTCATAGGAAACAAGTGGTTCTATCTCTTGTGTCTTTTTTTTTATAAGGTGGTTTTTTAGGAGGTGATCTTGGAGAAGAATGGCATGTTGAAATTGTTAGAGTAATAAGTTATTATGCTTAATTAATTACATCACATTGATTAATTAATTAAGTCACTTATTCCTCTTTATTACTTAAGCTAAACTTAGGCACATTAATAATTAATTATTAATTATTAAGTGTGCACACTAGGGTTTGATTTAGGGTTTCCCTTTTAGGGTTTCTTGATCTCCTTCATAAGGATTGATCACTTTGTAATCATTGATTCTCTTAATGCATTTTTACACAGAGGTTTATAGAGAACATCTTTTTCGGTTCTTCATATCTTTTGCATGTGACAGGTATCCATCTTGCATGTAGGTGATCTTGGATTCTAATATGGTATCAGAGCTCCAAACCTGCAGCTGCCTGTTCGTGATCTGAAGATATGGCCTCTCTGTGAGTTTCAAGGGCAAGGGTTTCCACAAGCATCTTTTCTGCAAGATCTAGGGGTAGCTATTTTTTTGGGACACTATGGGCTCAAACGGACATCGCCATCGCATTCGCAGTGTGCCAAAACCCTAGAAACACCTGTCAAATCATCCATTTTGGTGCAGTTGATCCAGGAGGCAATTTTTTTTTGTTTGGGGGCTGTACGGCCTCCCCAGCACACAGATCGAGGCACTTTCTTTTGAAAAATTTTCAAAAAAAAAATTAAAAAAATGAAAATTTTCAAGATTTTGTGCGCCGCCCGCACAGAAGGCAGGCGGCCACTGCCGCGCCACCCGGCGGCCACTAGGAGCGGCGGCCACCAACCCACCGTCGGGCCGAGCCAGCCCCCGCGGGCCCCCAGTAGCACAGGCAGCGGTCACATGGGGGACCGGGCGCTATGCGCCCAGCCCCCCGGCCACTCTCAGCCCCCAGCGCAGGACCACATGGAGAACCAGGGGCTCCGCCCCTACACCAGCCCACCAGCCCGCCAGCCCGCGGTCATATGTAGGACCAAGGGCCAAATTTTTTTTTCATTTTCCAGGGGGGCGGATTTTTTGTGGCGATGGCCAGACGGCCGTCAAATTTATGCTAGCGTTTTGCTAATGTCAGCATGACGTCATGATGACATCATCCATATGACCGGCCCTCTTTGCCCTTCCTAACCCTAGTTTTTTCTAAAAGAGTAGTTTTTTTCTTTTGGCCATAACTTGGGCATACGGTATCGAAATCGGGAAAACGAGATATCTTCGGAAAGCTGGTTCCGAGAACTTTCATTTGGTGTAGTTTATTTTTTAGTATTTTATTGTTTTCCTATATTTATTGCTGTTTGAAGTCAGATTTACTTTTTATGCTTCCAAGCTCATAACTTTTTGCCACGATCTCTGATTTCACCTCGTTTGAAGCGTCAGAAAGGTATTGAGGAGCTCTAGGTTGCTGTCCATGTACTTTTTCTGTATCTATCCCAGGTTTATCAATTAGTCCAGATTTGGCCCGATGGGTTGTTTGGCGATTACTTGGATATTTTGGCAGTTGGGAGAGTGCATCTTGCATCTTTGCACTTCGTTTTCAGTAATACATCATTCAATAATTTCTTGTTGCTTAATAGATTCCAGAGTTGTTCCCATTTGGAGTTTTTGAGTGTTCCGTGGGATTAGGTTTTCTATTGCTTTATCATGATTCCTTGAGTCAATCAGTGACTCTCATCTAGTTTCAGTAGTATACAGAAGAATATTTCCTTGCTTGCCTATATCAAGTTCCAGTGTTACTCTACAGAGTTCTTCCAGTGCTTCTTTGCAGCATGTTATCTCATTGTAAAGGGGGTTTTGTCCCACTAGGTTTTTCCTTCTCTTACTCGTTCTTGCATTTGTAAATGGGTACCAGATCAGGCCTAGTTGCCGGGACCCATCTTTGTTTACATGCATCTTATTCTAGTGTTCTAGCTTTTTCCTAAGTTCATCTTAAGGGGGGGTGTTAGAGTAATAAGTTATTATGCTTAATTAATTACATCACATTTATTAATTAATTAAGTCACTTATTCCTCTTTATTAATTAATCTAAACTTAGGAAAATTAATAATTAATTATTAATTATTAAGTGTGCACACTAGGGTTTCATTTAGGGTTTCCCTTTTAGGGTTTCTTGATCTCCTTCATAAGGATTGATCACTTTGTAATCATTGATTCTCTTAATGCATTTTTACACAGAGGTTTACAGAGAACATCTTTTTCGGTTCTTCATATCTTTTGCATGTGACAGGTATCCATCTTGCATGCAGGTGATCTTGGATTCTAACAGAAATAGTATCTAGAGATGGTTATGTAATTACAATACCACTCAGCCTTTTAGGAGACAATTTTGCATGTCTCCCCATCCCCATTTTTGTTGTAGTCTTATATAATTCATGAAACCTATAAATCATCACTTCAATACGCTTCAGATGATCTACTTCATTTATGAAATACACCAAGAAATTACTTTTCTTCATCTTTCTTTCTTCCTCAATCCTTTTCATAATTTCCCAATTTCTCCTCCTCTCATATACCTCTGGAGGAGTGAAACAATTTATGATTACATCTTCTTCATAATCAATCTAGTGAGTAACCATAGCCTTGGTAAGGATGGTGTGTCTTACAAAATTCTTGTGGCCCTTAGGGTCAAAAGCTCTTTCCTTTCTAGAATCTAAATATTACCTTGTTTTTAGATAATTCTACAACTCTTCAAGTGTATAAGATCCCACTGATAGTTCCCAACATGTTGTCAAATTGGGTAGAAATGTACCCTTTCTTTTTTTATGTATAAAATCCTTTTTCATTCATAGAATCTACCACATGAACTCTAAAAAGGCTAATCGAAGGGGAACAAACTTTGGTAGTATATGTGGGACCTGTGGGTATCCATAAATCCTGATTATCGTGATATCTGGTAGAAAAAACAAATCACCAAAGTTATGAGTATGGCCTTGCTTAGTGATAGAGCAAACAAACTCCCAAGAAGACCAATTTCACAAAGACCTTCACAATGCATGAGAGAAGCCAATGCTCTTTCACCGAAGAGAAATTTTTTTTTGAATATGAGATGAGATAATGTACATAATGCTACAGGATTATAAATCCATAAAAATGTTGACGAGTATTGAACCACCCAATACGAGAATAAAAACTAATTACCCTATTAAATGCAAACTATCTACCTAAGTTAAAACTTAAGACTAATTAAATATGATTTTCTCTAACACTGAGGTTTCAAAGCCAAAGGTTTTAACAATTGTAGCACAAGTCTATGTAGTCTTGGTGGTTTGTAGCCAAGAACTCTCATAATTTTGTACACAAAGTCATCATGCAATATCACATAATTTAAATTCTTACATCTGGGTATGTGTAGGATCATGATGGGCCAAAAAGTGGCAATATAATGGGTATGTAGCTGACGAATTTTCTTTTACCCAAAATTGATGAAACAAAAAGTGTTTTTAAAGGAGATTTTCAGCTTTCCACCTAAATAAATTATGCTTTACTTTGAATTTAATAAGTAATTATTATTCATTTTCTATTCAAATTATGACTAAAGTCTTGATTGATAGATTGATTGAAAAAATCTATAGCTTTCAAACGATATCACATTTTTTAAGTCCAAAACACATGTCACATTCTATGCTTCACATAATATAGGATTAAAAAAAGAAAAATTGAATTTCATGAAGTTTTGACCAAGTTAAGGTGGATAGACATACAAGTTTTTTATATTTTTTAAAAGTTGTAATAAAAAATTCATAATTAATTGTTTACTTGGAAAAAAATTACAAAAAAATATGCATCACATCGGGACATGAGTCCTCTACTTATATCTAAAATATTAAAAGAAAATATTATCATTTTATTGTGGTTAGGGTGGTTAGACAGACACCTACTTATTTTTTCCATGAAATTTAAGTACTATGGCATTGAAATTTCAAATTTTCACCAAATAGATTTTAAAAAAAGAAACAAACCTTGTAGTTTAGAAACTACATTCAATTTACTATAGATTCTATTCTTACATATTTTTGAAATAATATAGATAACTTATTCAAATTTTTATGTCAAGTTGCCTAACTCTGATTTTTCTTATTTTTTTGCCACGTAAGGGCTTGTTCTTTCCATGATGATTGTGCACATACCCATCTGCTATCCCATATATAACACCATCGTTGCACTAGAAGAAAATCCCCCTGCTAGTCAATCTTACCCAATCATATCCTTTTGCTCCATCTATCTTTATTTAGGTATAATATTAGATAGCACAACAAATATTATTCCCTAAATGTTATGTGGGCTCTATTTTCCTTTACTTGCAGAAATCCTTCATGCAATGCTTTCTCAAGATATGAGGCAAAATCATATTCCATTTTTTCTCAAGGTTTTGGATCCTCATATCCATCATCATTAAACTAATTGGAATTCGCTCTTGTGCATCTATCCCAAGTACTTGATAGAGAGAAAAGTAGGTTTTCTTGAAATATAATTGGAAATCTGTGACAGTAAATGGTTTAGTAGTAGAAGGGAATATATGAATCACCCTATTGTTCACACCCTTTTTCATGTGAATGGGGAGTTTATCACTTCTATAGGTTCTCCTGAATCTAGTATATTCTTCTTCACTTCTTTGTAAATCAATTTTAGTTAGGGCTTGTTTGTTTAGGTGAAAACATTGAATGATGGCCACTTTAGTCAACACAACTAATAGTGAACCATATCTAAATCTCATAGACCTAGTAGTAGGATGATAACTTTGAGCCAATACTCTGATAAAATCTACATCTATAAAAACATTTGGGACAATTAACTTGGCCAAATCTAATCCCCATGAATTTGACATAGGAATCTTGTCCTCCCTTTTTTAATAAAAGTACCAGAACAATTCCCACCCAGAGATAGGGATAAGGGAATCTCTATAACCATGAACCACATCTTTAAAAACTTTCTTAAATCATCTATCATTTGATTTAGGGAGTATATCCAGGATAGACTATTTAATAGGGAGGGTTGGATGGAAACACTCACTGCTCCATGCTTTGGATCTTGCCTAGGAAGACCCTATCGTGTCATACTCCTCCACCTTAACCTATAGGATCTACTGCTTTTTTAGACTCCCCTGGTTCACCTTGCCAAACCAACCATCAAGTTATACTCTGCCAACCAAACCAACCTTGGGGCAATGCTTCAACACTCCCTTAGCCCTTAATCTACCCTAAAGGCTAACCTATTAGCAACACTCAAAATGATCTTGAAAGGGTGTAGAGATGCATTCCTTGGCTTCAAAACATCCTTCTAGGGTTCTTAAAAGTCCACTAAACCCCATCTTTCCATCACTTTCACCAAACCCTCTTTTGGGGTTGAAAAAGACCTACTAGCCCTAGAGCCCCAATTAGGCCTCTTTCTCCGAGGAAATAGGCTTAATCCCCATTCTTTCTAAAGAAAAACCTAGACTTTCCTTGGGGTTCCTGGTCCATTTTCTAACCTCTCAAATAATTTTGAAGTCTTAGCCCTTCACTATCCGTACAACGCCCCACACAAAAATGGCCAAAAACTAGGGTTTATAAGCCTTTTTCAGGCTGCTTCCAAACTGTCAAAGATTTCTCACACCAAAAGGGTTGATGGAGCCTCCTCCTAACCACCAAGGCTTGCCAAGACTCACAGCTGAATTCTCCAAAAGGAAATTTAGCAAAACCTTGTCACCCCTGCAAGTTTTGTGGTCTGCACTCCTAGTCTTCCCTAGCCGGACTCTTCCTGGCTCGCCTAGGCCAAGACTTTGCTAGCAGCTCCTGCACACAGACCCTAAAACCTACCATCTATACAAACATGGAGTCTAGGCACTATTCCCAAAGGGTCGTATAGTTTGTACAGTGGGAAAGTCATCTAGCACTCCATTTCCTAAAACTGTCTGGTTCAGACCAGCAACAGGGTAAAAATAAACTATTTACAAATGGTGCTTGCAAATTGAACAAAGAAGCTAATTAGTGTTACACAATTCTTGTATGCTAACAACACTACATCCTAGAGTCAAAACAGTAGCAGATTTAATCCATTAAAACTCTATTTAGATGCAAAAATCAGAAATTGTCTCACAGAACGCTATCTTCCTTCAAGTTCACAAAATTTCACAACATTAGTGCTTCCAACCCCGCTCCATGGTCAAAGCACACCTTAAATAGGCTCCAAAAATAGTTAGGCTCCTTTAGTCGAACCTATTGATGACCTAATGGTAAAAGTTATAAAATCCACTGTGTTTTTCAACCTTTGCCAACTTTTTACAAAACTAAGCAAGATGAGTTTCTAACTTATTCATCCCTTCACAACTTCTATCCTAGGGATCAAACAAACCTCTAAGTTATCTACCTCAATTCAATGGTCAACATGACCTTCAAAATAACATATCCAAACAAAATTCAAGCTAGACTGCTTAAAGGCCTAGTGTTTCCTAGGTGCTCCTGCACCATTCTCCCCCTCTCTGCCCAAACACTAAGGAATGGAAGGAGAGATCAATGACAGGAAAATACCAAACTTCTTGAGCTGATCTTCTTGTACCCATGTGGCTTCTGATTCATGCATGTTCTTCCACTTGATAAGGTGCTCCATGTACACCTTATGCCTTGTAGACTTTTTCACTCTTGACTCTAGGATTCATTCTGCTTATTGCTTGTCTGGAGTAGGTAGGGGTATGTTGCTTACATCCTTGAAGATTTCCCTATTGTTCTGATCCAAATAGTTGACTGATCCCTTGTACTTAATCAAATCAGCTACATTGGACACTGGAGAGATCCCTAGATCGGCAGGTAACTCCACCTTGTATGCATTCTTCCCATACTTGGCCAATACCTTGCATGGACCCACTTTCTTCATTTGAAACTTGGTTGATGTACCTTTCTATAACCTAGATTTTTTGAGGTGGACCATGACATAGTCTCCTACTACAAATTGCACATCTTTCCTTGACAAATCTACCTTCTCCTTCAACTTTTGTGTAGCCTCAGTGACTATCTTCTTCACCTGCTCCTGAATCTCTTTCATGGTTTGATTGAAGTCTTCTGCATGTCCACTTCTATGGTCCATATCTCCAAGATCTCTGAGCTCACATATTCCTCTTGGGTGCATCCCATACACTATTTCAAAAGGACTCCTCCCTATGGTCCGGTTCACACTATCATTGTAAGCATACTCAGCTTGTGAGATAACCATATCCCATGTTTGTCCATACTCCTTAGTTAAGCACCTTAGAAGGTTACCTAGCACTCTATTAACCACCTCTATTTTACCATCAGTTAGAGGATGGTTAGCTGATCCAAATGACAGGTTGGTACCCAATCTACTCCATAGAGTCTTCCAAAAGTGACTCATGAACTTCACATCCCTGTCTGAAACAATGCTCAAAGGCAATCCATGGATCCTTACAACTTCCTTGAAGAAGAGATGAGCTATGTAACTAGCATTATGAGTAGTTTTGCAAGGGATAAAATGAATCATTTTGCTAAATCTGTCCACTACTACATAGACACTATCAAAACCAGTCTTGGTCTTAGGAAGGCCTACCACAAAATCCATGCTTACACACTCCCATGGTCTGTTAGGAATGGGTAGGGGTTGATATAGACCAGCATTACTAGCTCCTTCCTTAGCTTTCATACACACAACACATTGTTCCACATACTTTCTAACATCTCTTGCCAACTTAGGCTAGTAATAGAATCTTTGCACTAGTTCTAAAGTCTTGTTGATGCCAAAATGTCCACTAAGACTTCCATTATGCTTTTCCTGAATGAGATTTTCCCTCATTGACCCTCTTGGAACACATAACTATTTTCCTTTAAACAATAACCCACTTTGCAATGTATACTTTGAGTATTGGCTATGGAAATGGTTCTCAAAGTTAGAACATACCTTATAGACCTCTGAAAAGTCTTCATCTTCCCCATAGAGATCTTTAAAACTATCAATCCCTATGCTCTTCACTTGTAACTCTTGCACTGTCAACAACCTCCTGCTCAATGCATCTACTACTTTGTTTATCTGTCCCTTCTTATGCTTGATGGTGAAGGTAAAAGCTTGGATGTATTCCATCCACTTCAAGTGTCTATTGCTCAACTTCTCTTGGGTATTCATATAGCTAAGTTCCTGATTGTTGGTAAAGACTTCAAACTCCTTAGGTAGAAGGTAATGCCTCCACTTCCTAAGTGACTGAACGAAAGCATAAAGTTCTAAGTCATAGGTTGAATACTTCTTCTTTGCTTCATTGAGCTTCTCACTAAAGAAGGCTATAGGCCTGCCCTTTTGACTTAACACTCCTCCTACTGCAACTCCACTAGCATCACATTCCACAATGAACAACTTGTCAAAACTAGGTAACAAGAGAATAGGTTGAGTTGCCACCTCCTGTTTAAGTTTCTCAAACCCTTTCTTAGCTTCTTGAGTCCACATAAACTTAGTTTTTAAACCACCCTTGATTGTATCTAGGACTGGTGCACATTACCACTAAAGTTCCTTATGAATTTTTTATAAAATTGAGCCAAACCATGGAAAATTCTTACCTCAGTCCCTGTGGTTGGTGTAGGCCAGTTTAGGATAGCTTCCACCTTACTTGGATCCATCTTCAATGATCCTTTGGACACTACAAAACCCAAATATACAAGATCTTTCTTAAAGAACTCACACTTCTCTAGATTGATTGCCAGCTTCTCCTCTTGCAACCTTCTAAGAACCAACTCCACATGCTTTAAATGCTCTTCTACTATCTTTCTGAATATGAGGATGTCATCAAGGTATGCCAACACAAATATCCCTGTAAAGTATTTAAGCACTTTGTTCATGAGCCTCATGAATGTGCTAGGGGCATTAGAGAGGCCAAATGGCATCACTCTCCACTCATACAACCCATCATTTATCTTAAAAGTTGTCTTCCACTCATCTCCATCCTTGATTCTGATCTGGTGATATCCACTTTTGAGATCCAACTTGGTTAAGTACTGAGCTCCTCCAAGACAATCCATCAAGTCCTTGATTCTAGGAATAGGGAACCTATACCTGATTGTGATTCTATTTATTGCTCTAGAATCAATATAAAGTCTCCACTTACCACCTTTCTTGGTTGCTAAAACCACTGGTACTGCACATGGGCTGATGCTCTTCCTAACCAAGCCTTGATCAAATAACTCTTGTACTTGTCTAGCTACCTCTAGGTTCTGATCTGGGGTAAGCTTGTAGGCTATTTTGTTTGGAAATGAAGCCCCTGGTATGAAGTCAATCTGATGGCTAATGGCTCTCTTTGGAGGTAAGGTTGCTGGTGTTCCATCACTCACTATGTCCTTATACTTCTCAAGCAACTTCTAGACTGCTTCGGGTATGACTGTTTTCTTAGTCTTGTCCTCTCCCTTGGTTTGTACCATGACCACATATCCTTCACCTCCTTGGTGTAGGTTGTTGATGAACTCTTTGCCACTACTTAATCAGACACTAGGGTCTTTGACTATCCTTCTTCTTCATCTGACAGTGACTGCAACTTGAATGTCTTTCCATCCTTCTTGAATGAGATAGTATTTGCCTTTCCATCATAGATGACACCCCTGCCATATTGCCATGGTATGCCCAATAGAAGATGGCATGCATCCATGGGTAATACATCACAAATTAACTTGTCCATGTACCCTCCAATGGAGAACTCCACCATTGTCTGCTCATTGACAAGAACACTTTGTCCTTTGTTCAACCATGTCACCTTCTAGGGACTAGTGTGGGGTACCTTTTCCAACTTCAATTTCACCACTGCCTCCTATGAGATTATGTTGTCAATAGACCCTGAGTCCACTATAACCTTACACACCTTTCCAAGTATTTTTCACTTTACTCTAAATAAGGCTCTTCTCTGTTTTGGCTCCTCCTTGACCAATTGTTTGATCAAAACTCTACTAAACATCAAATTCTCCCCCACTTTTGATTCAATGTGACTAACCTCTGGTGATTTGACACTCATGTTGTCCTCTTGTGCATATGACACTCTCTTCTCAGTATTGGATGAAGATGCTTTCTCCAGGAACCTATAAGTAGGATGACCTACTTGACCACAGTTATAACATTTCATATTGGAAAAGTATGAGCTACTTCTTCCTACTCCTCTTCCTCTATTTGAACCTCCTTGAGGTCCTCTACCTCTGTTATACCCTCCTCTAGAAGGTGTCTCACTCCCATGCTCAGTGAGTTTAGACTCTCCTTGGTTTCTTTGATCAGTCCCTCTACCTTGGTATCCACCTCTATGTCCTCTTTGATCTTTGCCTTTACCTCTACTCTTAGAAGTCTGTTCTTGTTTCCTCCTGCTTCTTTCCTCAATCTTTATAGCTAATTGGTAACATTGGTGTACTGTCTTGGGACTTAGAAGAGTCATTTCCTCTTGAATGTTCCACTTCAAGCCGTTAAGATATCTAGCCACCTTGAGACTTTCATCCTCTGTCACATTAGACCTCATGCAAAGTTTTTGAAACTCCTCAGTATAAGAGCTCACATCTTGGTCTCTTTGCCTCAAACTCTATCTCTTCTTGTGTAACTGAATCTCATAATCATCTAGCATGTATGCTTCCCTTACTTTGGCAACCATTCCTTTCCAAGTTCAAATAGGTTGCTTGCCTTCCTTTTCCCTCTTTGTCTGAATGAACTTCCACCATGTCAAGGTAGAACTTCTTAGTCTTGATTTGGCCACCCTTACCTTCCATGCTTCTGTGACCCCATCACACTCAAAATGGATTTCCATTCCCTCTATCCAATCCACAACTAAATCAGCTTCCATTTTTCCACTAAATAGTGGTATGCCTTCAAGTCCTTTTCCACTCAAAGCCTTTAATGCCTTCAAGAAGGCTCTTCTTCCAAAATAGGGTCAGGTTCAGGGATCTTGTCTTCTTCTACAACCTCTTCTTTTTTTGGTACCCTTCCTTCCAAGTACACATTATTCAATCCTTTCTCAAGTTGGTCTATTCTTTCTTTTAACAGCTTATTGTCTTCCTCTTGTTCTTCGACCATCTTGGCCAATTTAGAATTTGTCACCAGGATGGTAGAACCACTAGATTCAATGTTTTACATGCAAGATTCTTCCCAAATCTTTAACTTGCTTTGATACCAATTTGATAGGGAGGGTTGGATGGAAACACT
Source organism: Sequoia sempervirens (assembly GCA_007258455.2). Taxonomy (NCBI): domain Eukaryota; kingdom Viridiplantae; phylum Streptophyta; class Pinopsida; order Cupressales; family Cupressaceae; genus Sequoia; species Sequoia sempervirens. Next base: position 92,894,201 of record VDFB02075321.1, on the reverse strand, counting down.
CACTGCTCCATGCTTTGGATCTTGCCTAGGAAGACCCCATGGTGTCATACTCATCCACCTTAACCTATAGGATCTACTGCTTGTGTAGACTCCCCTGGTTCACCTTGCCAACCCAACCATCAAGTTATACTCTGCCAACCAAACCAACCTTGGGGCCGTGCTTCGACACTCCCTTAGCCCTTAATCTACCCTAAAGGCTAACCTATTAGCAACACTAAAAATGATCTTGCAAGGGTGTAGAGATGCATTCCTTGGCTTCAAAACATCCTTCTAGGGTTCTTAAAAGTCCACTAAACCCCATCTTTCCATCGCTTTCACCAAACCCTCTTTTGGGGTTGAAAAAGACCTACTAGCCCTAGAGCCCCAATTAGGCCTCTTTCTTCGAGGAAATATGCTTAATCCCCATTCTTTCTAAAGAACAACCCAGAATTTCCTTGGGGTTCTTGGTCCATTTTCCAATCTCTCAAATAATTTTGAGGTCTTAGCCCTTCACTGTCTGTACAACGCCCCACACAAAAATGGCCAAAAACTAGGGTTTATAAGCCTTTTTCAGGCTGCTTCCAAACTATAAAAGATTTATCACACTAAAAGGGTTGATGGATCCTCCTCCTGACCATCAAGGCTTGCCAAGACTCATAGCTAAATTCTCCAAAAGGAAATTTAGCAAAACCTTGTCACCCCTGCAAGTTTTGTGGTCTGCACTCCTGGTCTTCCCTAGCCGGACTCTTCCTGGCTCGCCTACGGCAAGACTTTGCTAGAATCTCCTACACACACAAAGACCCTAAAACCTACCATCTGTAAAAACATGGAGTCCAGGCACTATTCCCAAAGGGTCGTATAGTTTTTACGGTGGGAAAGTTGTCTAGCACTCCATTTCCTAAAACTGTCTGGTTCAGACCAACAATAGGGTAAATGTAAACTATTTACAAATGGTGCTTGGAAATTGAACAAAGAAGATAATTAGTGTTACACAATGCTTGTATGCTAACAACATTACATCTTAGAGTCAAAATAGTAGCAGATTTAATCCATTAAAACTCTATTTAGATGCAAAAATTAGAAATTGTCTCACAAAACACTGTCTTCCTTCAAGTTCACAAAATTTCACTACAACATCAGTGCTTCCAACCCTACTCCATGGTCGATGCATACCTTAAATAGGCTCCAAAAATAGTTAAGCTCCTTTAGTCGAACCTATTGATGACTTGATGGCAAAATTTATAAAATCCACTGTGTTTTTCAACCTTTGCCAACTTTTTACAAAACTAAGCAAGATGAGCTTCTAGCTTATTCATCCCTTCACAACTTCTGTGATAGGTATCAAACACACCTCTAAGTTATCTACCTCAATTCAATGGTCAACATGACCTTCAAAATAACATATCCAAACAAAATTCAATCTAGACTGCTTAAAGGCCTAGTGTTTCCTAGGTGCTCCTGCACCACAATTATAAGGACCTATTTAACCTTAGATTCTTCCTTTTTAATTTGAACAAGTTCTTTCTTCTTGGGTGGGTATGTGCAGGATCATCATGGAAAAAATAGGCCCTTAAGTGGCAAAAAATTTAGAAAAATCAGAGTTAGGAAATTTGACGTAAAAATTTGAATAAGTTATGTATATCATTTCAAAAATATGTAAGAATAGAATCTATAGAAAGTTTAATGTAGTTTGTAAACTACTAGGCTTATTTAAAAAAATAAAAAATCTATTTGGTGAAAATTTAAAATTTCAACGCAATAGTACTTAAATTTCAAGGAAAAAATAAGAAGTAGGTGTCTGTCTGGCCACCCTAACCACAATAAAATGATCATATTTGTCTATAATATTTTAGATATAAGTAGAGGACTCATGTCTCGATGTGATCCATATATTTTTGTAATTATTTTCCAAGTAAATAATTAATTATGAATTTTTTATTACAACTTTTAAAAAATATAAAAACTCATATGTCTGACCACCTTAACTTTGTCAAAACTTCATGAAATTCAATTTTTCTTTTTTTAATCCTATAGTATGTGAAGCATAGAATGTGACATATGTTTTAGATTCAAAAAATGTCATATTGTTTGAAAGATATAGATGTTTTTCAATTTTCCTATCAATTAGGACTTTAGTCATAATTCAAATAGAAAATGAATAATAATTATTTATTAAATTCAAATTAAAGCATAATTTATATTGATGGAAAGCTGAGAATCTCCTTTAAAAACCTTTTTCATTTCATCAATTTTGGGTAAAAAAAGTTGTTAGCCACATACCCTACACATACCCATCATATTGCCACTTTTTGGCCCATCATGATCTTGCACATACCCGGGTGGCATGATGTCCTTTTAGTTTCAGGTTCTTTCTTCTTGGGTGGCATGATTTTTAACTATCTTACTTCTCCTATACTTTTGAAATGCATAATTCCAAACAATCTTGTACTTGTAAAGCTTAATTCATAGTTTAACTATCTTACTTCTACTATATATCTGAAATGTAGAATTCCAAAAAATATTATACTTGTAAAACTTAATTCACAACAAGTTTTGTTCACTTACCAATGTTACAATTGTTGTAGATCTTAAATTCCTCAAACTCCTAGCTCCCTACACAATATTTTTTGCAAATGAGTACAAAGAGAATGTTGAACTATTGGTTTAATAGCTTCTAAGCTCAGTCATGTCAACATTAATATCAATCTTCCACCAAATGTTTTTTTCATTGTTTGAGTTTGAACATGCCCACAATATTTTACAAGATTAGAGGGCTGATGTGATTTGTGCATTTAATACCCTTTATTGACACCACTTTCTATAACTTCTACTGGATAGAGGGGTATAAACCATTATACTGCATGCTTGTTTGCATTTCACCGTGGGGTAGCAGGATCCTTAAATCTATACTACAAGCTTGACTTGTTTAACCCAAGGTACTATGGTTTACATTAATGGTCACATATGGCTTACCACCATACCACATGTTTTTTCACATCCTTTCATAGTATAGCAATTCACACCACCCTACCACATGCCTTAATGATCTTCCTCATTGGATGGCTTGTTACCCCACTATACCACACCCTTCATTTTTCCTTCTTATGGTATGGTGGTTTATCATGTATTTAAATTCTCTCATATTGCCCAATTGTGTTCTCATCATAATACTTCCATGGTATGGAAATAAATATCTTCATGTTGTCTGTTACACACCACCAACTCTGACCAAGGGTTCATATTAGTGCCAAGGGATCATGATAATAGACTATTAAGGGATTTGGAATGTTTTTAGCTAGACATGTTTTTTCTTAACTATATATGATGAATTTTTGGCTTTGCATAGGTCTTTCGGTTTCAATCAAACCTAAGAAATTATATGTTTTTTTATAGTGGGGAGGATCAGTCAAAAATAAAAAGGAATATAAGGATCAAGGATTAGGTCAAGGAGCTCAAGGTTAATTGTGATGATGGAACTAGACAAAATTTTAAGGTTCTAACACACCTCATGATGAATGAGACTATATTTCTCCTTCATCCTTTTTGTGTTATGTTTTTATGAGTTCTTTTCTTGTGAATATATCCCTAAGGAAAATTTATCTAATACATGTAATTGTAAACATCTTCTTGGTTTTTTACTACAATTTTTTTTTAATCTATAAACTGAATTATATTTTAAGTTTCCATTTGTAGTTATTAGTGAATTGGAAAGTCAACATTTATCAACTTGTGAACTTAATAAATTTTTACTAATTCAAGTTCCTAATTTATATATTATTGTTTATTTGGAGTTCATGAAATGAAGAAAGGGACTATAAGGTGCAAATTAGATGATAGTGACCATAATGCTGAAATTCTAGTGACAAAATATGAGCACACATGTAGTGAAAAAGTAGCCAAGAATAATGAATATTTATTGAGTCTTGGTTTGACAAGTGAGCAAGTTGAAAATCCACTACGTAGTATATTATTTGTTTAATAGTGTTTAATGAAATTTTATAGGCAAGAGCTCTATGTATATAAGACATAATATGATATATTTTTTATTTTATAGGCAACAAAAGAGTGCAAAGAAAATGCAGAGAAAAAACAAAAGGAAAGAAAAGATATAGTGTTTCCATCTCGTAGAAGTTGATACTTTTGTGATTCAACAAATGCAGTTGGTGAAAACAATATTTTTGATGATGTGCAACTTGGTATAGCACATGGTGATGTGCAACCTAATATAGCATATGATGATGTGCAACTTGATATAGCACATGGTGATATGCAACATTGTGATGATCTCTTAGGGCTAAGTCTAAGAGAGATTATTGAAAGACATCAAGGCAAAGGAATAATAGGTCTAAAAATGATTTATTAGACATTAAGGGATGCGCTTGATGTACAATCTATGGAGACCGATATTGATCTACCTATGCATGTCACACCTAATGTGGCCAAGGAGCATGAAGTTTTGGTTAATGAAAGTCATGAAGAGAGACTACTTGCATCTGTTGTGCCTCAAAGTGCACTTGTTGTATCTAGAAATTTTGATGGAACTAGTGGATCAACCAAAAATATTGGTAGTGGTAATTTAATAGAATATTTGGATGCTTTTTTTCAAAAGAAAAAGATTGAGTCAAGATTTGTACAAATCTACAAAGAGGAATGCAAAAGAAATAAAACTAGAAGGAAAGAAGCCATTATTTCTTGATGTATCAAGAGATGGTGAGCCCATTGGGCCAAATCCTACAAAGTGGTCCACTGAGTTGGGTGTAAGATGTAGAGCCTATTTGGATATTTACAAATCAATTTTTTTAGAACAAGATCCACAAGTTGTGGAAAATGTTATACAAAAAATGGAAAATTATTTTGAGACTATTGGTGGACAAATTGCTAGAAAATATTACAAGCAAAGCATGAGAATTTTGATGAACAATTATAAATAAAATTGCAGAAAAAATCATGGAGGGAAAAGAGAGGTTAGACTCCACTCTATCTCCCAAAGAGTGGGAGGCATTGAGAGAAAGTATGCATTCCAAAGAATATTTGGAAAATAGTAACAGATGCAAGAGAGAAAAAGATAATGTGAGGGCTAGATATACATTTGGCCAAGGTGGGTTTCATGCCAAAAAGGACAAATTTCCAATAAGTGTGTGGAATTTTGGTTCAATTTACATTGTGTTAGATCTATTTTAATTTTTTATTGAACTTACTATATATTGAAATTGACATTATATTTTACGTAGAAAATAGTAATAGAGAAGCAGGTTTAGAAGATATTGTCAATTATATGGCAGCACTGGATGCTAGTAAATCTAAGAGTAGGATGAAGTGGAAATCTAGTTCGTCAACAGAGATTTCATAGCCATCTATTTAATTCCTAGTAAGATCCTTTGTAGATCATGTCAACTCAAATGAACTAGGGTACCAAAAGGTAATGAGTTGCATATTCAGTCTCACTCAACAAGTTATGCAATTGGTTAAATCGTTTAACCCTATAGTTTCTACATGGAATGAGAATAAATCTCTAGATTTAGATGAGGTAAGAGGCTCTATTGATCTCATTTCTTCTTGTTTGGAAATTACAAATAAAAATTCCTCTTAATATGTAAATTATTGAAATTTGAGCATAGGAGAATTCAACCCAATTTCTTTATTGTTGGAGTGATCCAAAAAATGTTCTTTTGGAAAAATTTATAGCTTGCATTCTTTACTTGACTATTGAATGCTTTGTATATTTTTTTGCACAATGGTTAAACGAAATGCAAAGAAATTTCATCAAAACAATAGGAAAACAAAAATTCCTTCATGATGTCAATAAAGTTGTCGATATTGATACTGATGAAGTGGACAAGAATGTGCAGTGCACAGTCATCTTAGTTTCCTTGAATTTGAGGTAATTAATATAATAGTTGTTAGTTATCTATCCCAATGTTTTGTCATTCTTCTTTTGGACACAAATTTATAAATTTTGTATTCTTTACTTGACTTATATTAATTTTTGCATGATGCTTAAACCACATGACGCAGAGCAATTATATGAAAGAAAGACAAAAATAAAAAGGACCCATCAATATAACTCTTTGCAAAGTTGTATAGCTTCATGTCTACAATGGCATTGATAGTGTAGATTATGATGATAATATCAACGAGCATGCATATGATATTCATAGTGGTAGTCATGTTGAACTTGAGGTGAGTACTATGAAACCACATGCAAGTAAGTACTATGCAAGTACTATTAAAGTAAGTAATGGTTGTTTTATTATGTAAATAAGGGTACTCATTACCTATTTGATAGAATATGGTTAGAATAGTAGTGAAGTGTAATTAGCTAGTATACATAGATTATAGAAATAAAGGAGAACATATAACTTACATATGGAAGCTTAGAGCTTAGTGGTAATAGTGTGTTTTATAAAAGCACATACAAAAACTAATTTATTCCAAGACATAAGGCATTGCATACAACTATCAAAAACAATATAATGTGTGTTTTATATCTCAAAATGATGTCTATTTTTTTTTGTATACATTTATTGATAAACTCGAATAAGGGGATAATATTGAGGTGTTGGATCCGTTTTATGGTGTTGTTGTGGGCATTGTGCATATTCACTCACTATCTATTATACATGGAGTCAAATTGAAAGGAACGAGAGATGAAAATGTAAGTATTTTATAGGAAACAAGTAACATACCCCTTCCTTATCTAGAAAAATAGATGGAGTTGTCCATCTGAAAGAAAAAGAAGGGACCTTCACACAATTGCCACAAAAATAGTTGAAAACAATGACAGACTTGTTAGCCATAAGTACAGAAGAGAAAAATAAGGGTTAGGAGTAGTAGAGTGTGGAGAGTGAAGTTGCAGACAGAGAATGTACTAATCCTAAATAAGTTGAACCCAAACAAAAACCCAAAAATCTGTTTTTGGTGTACATTCTATGAGTAGAATAGAGATTTTTTTGTCTTACCACACTTATAATGTAAAACCCCTTGATTATTTTTTTTCTCTTTTTGTTTGGGTTTCACTCATTCAAACTGGTGCATTATATAAGAGGGGACATGTTGTTGTGTAAGTAGTAGATGCAGAGAATAGGGGTGTAGAAAAATAAGTAAATACATAGTAGATAAAGAGGTGCAAAGAAGAGGAAAAGTTGTAGAGAGTACAACATACATGTATATGTGTAGTTGCAAATAAGTTGCAACATATAATTTTCATCAAAATTGTAAGATCTTGCATAAGAAAAAAGAAGGCATTATAACTTAATTTTCTCAGTCACAACACTGAGAAACACACTTTGTAATAGTACACTTTTCTAAGAAAAGACACATTTATGTCTTGTATCTACTGTAAGAACATGTTTTCTCAATAAAATTTTAGTATTTTTCCTTCTTAATAGTTGTTTCATAGTGTGCAAATGAATCATTGATTATTTTTTTCTATTTTTTTATTTGTTTAAACCTCAATTAAAGCATTGACTCATTTCTAGCACTTATAGGCATAAATTAGTGAATAAAAATAATTAAATAAACTACCAATTGATTAAATATACTACCAACTGACAGAAATCAATGAATCAGTATGACTAAATATAATGATTATGCAATTAATAAACAATGTATCAATATAAATATCAGTTGATAGAAATCGATGAAAAAAACAATTAAATAAACTACCAAATTGATGAAAATGACAATTAAAATTAACGAAAATACACTACTAATGGATGAAAAATTAGTACTTAAAAAATAACTAAATAAGTGACCACTTAACAATAATCAATGACTAAATTAATGACTAAATATACCAATGAATAAAAAATGATTAAATTAGTGACCAGTTTAAAACAATCAATGACTAGATTAACAACTAAACACACTACCAAATTGATCAAATTAACGACCAAATCAATCAAACAAACAACTAAATCAATGACCAAATAGATCAATCAGATGACTAAATCAATGAAAAAATTGATCAACTAGATGACTAAATTAATGAAAAAATCAATCAATCAAATGACTAGAAAATGGTTTAGTCATCAATTTGTTCATGTTATAAATGACTAGCAATAAACTACTACTTGTCATGCAAGCATGTTTAGTCATTTATAAGAATTTTTAGTAGTTTTTTTAGTCGTTTATTGTTGTTCCTATATAAGTTTCTCTCTCAAGTCTCTACCTCTCCCTTCCTCCCTCCCTCCCTCTCTCTCTCTAGTCCTCCCTCTCCCACTCCATCTCCCTCTCACTCTCCATATCCCTCTCTCCCTCTCTCCCCCTCTCAGGTCTCTCCCACTACCTCTCTCTCTCTCTCTCTCTCATCTCTCCCACTCCCTCTCTCCCTCTCTCTCTTAGGTGTCTCCTTCCCACCCTAACTAGATAACTCTCTCTCTCCCACTCTCTCCCTTTCTCCCTCTCTCCCTCCCTCTCCCTCTATCTCTCACCCCCTTTCTCCCTCTCAACTCTCTCTCTCTAAAAATGAGAGAGATAAAGAGGTAGGGATAAGGAGGGAGAGATATAGAGGGGGTAGATAGAGGGAGGGAGAGTGGGAAATATATAGAGAGGGTGTAGATAGAGAGATAGAGGTAGAGAAAAGGAGAGAGATATGTTTTGAGGTAGAGAGAGAAGAAGATGGGAAGAGATCATGCATATCAATATATAATGGGAGAGGGAAAGAGGGAGAGATAATGATAGAGGGATATATAGAGAGATAGAGAGATAGGGAGATAGAGGTATAGAAACATATTGATAGAAAGGGATATGGAGAGAGAATGAATAAAAGAGAGAGGTAGAGATAATGAGATATAGATAGAAATAAAGAGAGAGATAGAGAGATACATATAGATGGGGAAAGAGTGAGAGAGAATGGAGGTGATAGAGACAAGTAATAGATATAGGGAGAGAGATATGGAGATAGGTATAGGGAGGCATAAATAAGGTGTGTGTGTGTGTGTGTGTGTGTGTGTGTGTGTGTGTGTGTGTGTGTGTGTATGCATGAGAGAGATATGGAGATAACTTGATGAAAATGTAGATTCTATGAATAGATAGAGGGAGGGACAGGGACAGGGACAGGGACAGGGAGCAAGAGACATAGAGAGAGAGAAGTAGCGATATATAGAAATATTGAGTGACATAGATAGAGGAAGATGGGAAGAGATATAAATAGAAAGTGGGAGAGATATGTAGAGATATATATAACCTGTGAAAGATAGAGGGGAAGAGAAAGGGAGAGATCTAGGTAAAGAGGGAGAGAGGAGAGATGTAGATAAAGGTAGAGTAAGGGAAAATTGGAGAGATAGGTAGAGAGGGTAAATGAAGGAGAGGGGGAGAGAGGGAGAGATAGCTAAATAGATAGAGGGAGATATGTGTGTGTGTGTGTGTGTGTGTGTGTGTGTGTGTGTGTTCTCCTAGTTCAACTTGGGTAAAGGTTTGTTAAGGATCAAAGACAACAAGGAGGCCTTCTATGATGATTTATGAGAAAAATTTCTCTCCTTAGTAAAAAAAAATAAAAAAATCATTATTTATTACTTATTTAATGTTTCAAGTCATCTAGGATGATTATTGCAAAAAAAAACCATGAAGAAAAGACATTGTATGCAAGAATTATGAGCATTTAAAATTTTAAAACTTAAGGAGGAACTTAAAATTAAATTACAATTAATTTTTGTGTTCAATCTATCAAATTAATCTTATCCATTACATAGAGCTCTGAATCACCTTTCCAATGCCTACAAAAAATCAAAATTTTGATCAATAATGCAAAAGCTATGCCCATTTTATTGAAGTGTTTTTTTTGGGCTTGAAATGGATATCCATTTCAAAAAGATGTCCATTTTTTTTCATCCATTTTCTTTGCATAAATTGATGAAAATTAATTTCAAGAAATGGATATCTGTTTATAACAAATATTCATTTCAAAACGGATATCCATTATAAATGGATATTTGTTTTAGTTTAGTATTACCCAACCAAAACAGATATTGTACCTAGCCCATACAAAAGGTCAACATTTTTTATTGTAATTTTGGTGAAGTAAAAACATGTTTTTTTCCCTCATTGCCACTTGTTGGACCCCCATTACCTTACAAATTCCCTTATAGGAGTATCACAATACATGGACTTGCAAAAAATGGACCTTTACCCTTAGCATTCAACAATTACATCACATAGCCTCTTTCATGTCAAAATACTAAAGCTAAGAAACTTCCCATAAATCAACATCCCTTACAATGAAACCAACTTCTCATTTTAAGAGAAATGAGAAGAAAGTAGAAAATCCCTAAAGTTAATCCACTAGTGACACCAAGCACATTTGACCTCCATTGATCAGCAAAAAACTGGCATTTAGAGAATGCCTCTTTACTTCATTTTCCCTCTCTTCAACTTGTCTTCACTTGAAAATAACGTGCACAAAATTATGTTTCATGTAAAAACAAATTTCCAACTCCATTTTCACTTAACAGTGAAAACTATATACTTCTAGGTCAAAACCCATTTACCCAACCGTTTAAAAAGGCCTTTCAATGTTTATTTTTTGGGTTGTGAGAAATGGTTTTCAGGTATTTTCACCTCATAGGTAGCCATAAAATGTTTAATTTTTTTCCAAAATTGCTTCCTAGGTAATAGAAATGGTTATGACAACTTTCTGGAGCATAAAAGACCATTTTGCACCTTGCATTTGCATTTAAAAATATGCCCAAAACACACAAACGTGATTACATTTAATATTCAGCTCCTTCCTATTGACGACGATGTCACTCGTAGCAATAGTGAAAATAAATTCCTCATAGGAAAACCATGAAGAGCCTGTCCTTCGTGAAAGACTCAACCAAAGGCAACCTTGGGATGTCTATATAATAGGAAAAGGTTGGCTCAATTCAATCCCAAGTCTTTGGTAGTCAGGTCTTGACCATACTAGGATCGCTTCAGGGTATAATGTGATATTGTTGTTAATCTCAAAGGGAATATAGTTATCTTCTATTTCATTAAGAATATACCTAGTTTTATTAAGAATTATAAGCATCAAATACAATATTTCCAGTTTAATCATAAAATAATATCATGAAATCGAAATATTTGAAATAATATTTCATGAACATCAACAATTTTGCTATCACTTAGGTGGTTTTAGCTTTAAGCATTCAACAATTTCATATAAAATATATATATATTCAATAAGTTTCCATTCATTTGTCTATGTTTTGGAACATTTTCAAGAATTTAAACATCTATTCTAAAATAAAGCATAAAAATACTAAAAATTAAAATTTCTCTTGGTTGTTCTCCATGCATGCCCCAAAGAGTTAATCAAATCAAAGAAAACCACTTTATACTTCACCAGATTGCTTCATAGCTACATATAAAATGGTGAGAGATTTTAAAGAGAGTGGTTTTAGTTTGGACACCGAGTAGGTTCTGCATGCACCCTTAAATGACACAACACACAATCTTGTTCAGCTGAACTAACAAAATGAGCTAAAAAGATTCATGAGATAGGTAGCTATCAAATTGGATTTGATATTGATTAAATTCTACATGCATACAAGTTTTTAGTTTGGAATGATTCAAAAAATAGGAAAAAAGAACAAAACTTAAAGAAGTTTTGGCTCTTCTGACATCCACAAATTCTGAACTTAACTTAAAAAGAAGTATCCCTTGACCTTTTATAGAAATAAGACATAGGTAGGATAAGAAAAATACATGAGAGGAAATCCAAGGAATGAATCACATCAAGGAACATGGAATGTGGTGACTGGTAAGAAACACTACAATTGAAGAAAGAAACACTACAATTGAACGAACAACTGTTACAATCAAGAGAATTTTGCAATAAGAATGAATACACAAATGCAAGCAGGCGTTGGACCCCTCAAGTGCCTTATAATACAATTGGAAATCTTCACAACGGAGGTGATGCATATCATGTGCAGCGGAACACTTATTCACCATAGCCATCAAAGCAAGTAAATGCTTATCTAGTCCCTCCTAGACAAAGACTGGTAAGCTATCATGATTATCAATATAATCAATGTCATGTGCAACACAATTCTAGCCCACTTGGGAATGTTAGTCAAAATTTGTAGCAGGGTACATATCAGAATCAACAATCTGTGAAGAAAAATGATGTATGTTTATGTATTCAAGAGAGAAGAAAAAATATTTTGGATGCCCTTATTGATATAAGGAGACATGATGGAGAGTCTAGACACTCTTTGTTTAGAAGAATGGCAGATATTTATAGGCAAAATACCTGCTAATTTCCCACCTAGTAGGTATGAGTTCGTTGAGCAGTTCATGAGAGTATATGAGCCCAATTCAATTTATTGGCCTGAATCATGGGTACCAATAGCTTATGGTCAGATGGATGAATGGATTGACATTGTAGATAAGAATAAGTATGAGGAAACTATCAATGTTGAATCCAATAGTGAAATCACTGATGAGTATAGAGAAATTGATCAAAGAGTGCAGCCAATAGAGGATGAGAGATGTGCAAGTCAGAATGATTCATATGATAGCCTGCATGATGAAGATGAAGATACAAGAGATCTCTCTTGCATAAGAGATTGTGACAAGGAAAGCAGTGCATGTTATGAGGGGTCCAATGGATATTCAGATTATGAAGATGAACCTGTGGGTTTTGACTTACAACGGGGTGATTCTTGCAATTCTTGTGGTGATCAAGAAGAAGAAGCAATGGAAAATGCGGGTCCATTTGACAGTGAAAAAATAACATCTCCAGCTGCAATTGAAAGCCATGAAGACACATTTGATGAAGAAGAAAATTATTTCTTTTTGAATCCACTCAATAATGAGGATGAAATGTGCTCAAATGAAGAGGAGAGTACATTAGCATGTGAAGGGAGTAACTATAGTGATCCTGAAAGTTGTTGTGTTGATGAATTGGAAAATGAAATAGAAGAGGATTGTGTATCATGCTGCAAAGAAGTAGAGTTTGAGGACAATCATGTGAATCTTGATTTACAACAAGGAGATATTTCCAGCTCTTATGGAAATCAGGAAGTGAGAGAAATAATGGAAGATATGGAAGAAGAAACATGTTCACTTAGTAGTGAGCAAATTTCAGATTTGCTAACTCTTGAATTCTAGAAATGTGCACAAGAAGGTGATTCTAAAGTCTTATGTCCAGCCTACATTTGTTTTGGCAGTGAAAGTACTTTTTGTGGTGATTCATATGATTCCATGTGCATTTCTCAAAATGATGGAGAAACCTTTGAAGTAGATCAAAAATCTATATCTATTCAAAAAGAGGTATGTAATTTAGAGATTTTTGGCTCATGTGGAGAAGACATTTATTTGCATACCAAGGATGATAGAAGTTCAACATTCATTAGTCTAGATATGCATGATAATGAAGATATGAATCACAATCCAGTGTCATCTCTGAATGGTGATATGGAAGAGGTGCAAAATGTCTTAAATATGTTTGTCTCAAATAGTGTTGATATGACATAATTTTTTGATTCTCAAGAGAAGCATTATGATGGTGAAATTTTATTTCAATTGGGAGATTGTTTTATAATACATAATAGTGAGCAAGATAATAAGAAATATTGCATTGAATATGCATGTACTTTGTATGTTGAAGATAACAGAGATTTGTCCCATGATGATGGAGAATTTGAACTGTAGAATGGTGAAGGGAATTTGGGTCAAGTTGAGCATGATGATTCTCTGAAAATTTTTAGTAACAGTGATAGGGAAGATTGCATGAATGTCTTCAAGAAGAATCTGATGAGCTCAAATCAAAGTCAAGTGTTTCACAGAGGAAAGTATGGGCCTTTCTTTTGGGTGGCCTTGAGCCATCATTTACTGAAACATGAAGTCTAATTTTGTATCCAAAGGAATACAGAGGATTAAGGGTTGCCAGTGCATGGACAACTCTTGATAATCCTCTCAAAAGTTTCTCTTCCATGCACAATAGTTTAGGAAATAAAAGGGAACATGAATTTCTAGTACATGGACAATCCTGACATTCCTTCTTTTAAAATAAATCTTTTCATGTATAGTAGTATAGGGTCATGTTCATTTCCATTTCCATTCGTTCCATCTTGCTCATTGGTCCATCACCTTGAGTTTGGTTTGCTCACCCAAAAATCTAGATCCTTGCAATGATCTCACAATCATTCATCCCCAGATGGAGCCACTATTAGAACTGAAAATTAAAATTTTGGCTGCGTATACTAATTAATTCCCAAAAATGCCCATACAATCCACTTTGCATAACAATTTTGCCATATTTTATCATTTGGTCCCATAGAATTCTTTTATCCTTGATCATTTGAATGTATATTCCATATCGCCATAACATATTGTAAGTCTCCCTGATCCATAAAGAATTTCATACTAACGTGTATTTTTTGCAGTCTATCGACGAGACCTAGGTCATCAATCTAAGTCATAATGGGATTATTTATGTCTTATAAATTGTGGTGCAATTCTGGAGCATCAAAGAGGAATCTTCAATATTCTCAACAGGGCTCCTAGATATCTAAGTGGTCCCCACATCTGTCCACCATGACACACGTTCACTGCTCAGTCATTCCTCGCCATCCCACGATGACCCCATCAGACTGCTATCATTGATCGCGATATCATGGGCTGTTGCCATGTGTCATGCTTGATAATGCCGAAGGAATAATGGAAATGCCTTGGTAAATTAGTTAATCGATAAAGAAGAAATTTGGTTGGTCGGGAGGTTATAAAACTTTCAAACTCCGTGATAAGGTTATAGACTTAGGAACTCCAGCAATCGACTAACAATGAATACTAAGCCAACAAGTTGAGGCACAACTTCCAACAATGTCATTGGTAGGAGAATTACTTTGTCTTGGCGATCATAAAGAAAACTGAAGGAAACATCTCGAAGAGACTTGGAGCATTGGCGGAACTACATGACGTCCCAGCGGGTGTTTAACCAAACATGGAAAAGGCCCGAATAATGGATCACCCAGATTTGAATACGATGGGACATAACTTTTCAAATGACTAATGTATAAATGCTCATTTTTTTACAGCAAATGAGATATTGCATATAGAGTAGATAGAGTAGGGGGCAGAAAGAGACAAAAAATACAGTAGTTCATAATGATTATAATTTTGAGACTATGATGCATGTAAAAAACAATGGAGATTTCAATTGAATTCATTTGATTTTGGTGACATTTTTCTGGTTTCAGTTGTTTGTTGTGTTAATTAAAATTATTACTAAAGGTGTCTCCAAGGTTGATATTTTCTAATTGTTTAAACTGATATATCAAGGATATTTTTCAGTTTATCAGTGCACACTTGTTGCATCTGTATGGTTGGATTAATTAGGTCTTTCAAGGAAAGATTAAATCCTTTAAATCAATCATAGTAATTAGGGTATCTCATTTGGATCATTAAGAAGAACTCAGTAGTCATATTCGTGCATGTTTATACCAGTTATAAACTTAAAACCTATATGCCAAACAATTTGAGTTTTTGCCAGAAAGAAGTTACTCATTTCAGATTTCTATTTGACTCTATATACCCAATAAGGCACTAGTCTTTGTTATTTCACTTTTTAGTTTCATTCAGTTTTTCATATGAACACATTATATTTAGCCTTGATATTGGTTATACAATTTATACCAAATTAAAACTAATTTATCCACTCTTATTTTCCAGTGTGGGTAAATTTCTCTAGGAAATAAACATTAGCAAGTCTGCTTAATTGTTTTAGGTACACCCGCCTAGGTCTGGAAGCACCTAAAGAGTAGAAGGTCTAACTCATTTGGCCTTGTCTGTTACCCTGAAACATATCAATAGATTGGCAACCTCTTGAGGTATTTTTCCAGCGTTTTCAAGAGCTAACAGGTCAACCTCAATCTACACTTTGAAGCACTTCAGGTTCTATCTTCTTATTATCAGGGTTCATTATTGGAGCCAAAAAAATCTGCTCAAATAGAATGTAGGAACTTCCCATACATTCAGAATGATCAGGTGGAATTTCCATTCTTGCACTTAGGTTCATCCTCAATTTAAACAATCCTACAATAAGTAATCCCCGGAATGCATAGACTTCTATGTTGCATGCTTAAACTCTAGAGTTCTATTTTCCCAGTATCTAATATATATTTGTAACAAAATCTATCCCAACATTAGCTTTTGAAGTGTGTCGTTGAACCTTGTAACACCATCAGATCTATTTGTAACTTTGATTTTCCTAACCATCCATACCCAAACTATGAATTGCAATCTGCTTCTCCCACAATCACAAATTCTACTCATTAAATCCCTTTAAAAAAAATTAAAAAAAAAAATCATGTAAATAAAACCATCATTAAATTGATTATCATTTAAATTTCTCATAAATAACATGCTTTCCAGCATATCACAAATCTTTGCAAGGTTATCTTTTGTATACCAGGTTATTGGACTATCATACTCATTGGATAACCTTAAGATTTTAAAACTTCATTTACATCGTTACCTAGTACCCAATACCCGGTATTCAACTTTACCCATAATTTTTTCTCAAACATTGATTTTACTAGAATTTCCATCTTATCATACCTCGACTATCATACCAAAACACTTTGCTCAACATTTGCATTATCTTATTACCTTTTCAACATTCTCAATTCCTAGTATCTAGTACCCGAAACACTACATTGCGAAGTAGTCTTTTACTAAATATTTCTCTTTGCTCTTTATTTTCTGTGATCCTTTCAACTAGCCAGCACCTGCCATAAGCATTAGTTTTCACTTGGGTCCCCAATTCTTACAGTCTTGGGGCATGTTTTGAGACCACACAACAACTTGCAACCAATAAAACCAAATTTAAACCAAAAATTGAGATTAAATCACCAGTTGTAAATTATAATTTATGCATATTTTAGAACAATAACTCTTTACTTTTACCTAGATTCTAACATAAAAATAGTAAAATTCCTTTGGAAACATCTATGTGTGCTCTGATTAATTCTAGTTTTTGGAATTCAGCGAAAAGAATCAATTCATTGACATTGAACTACATAATATGGTAATCCTCCAAAGCCAACCAGGGATAGAGCCTTGCTGCCAGTCAAGTATCCATAGCCCCAACAAGGTTATCTTTGTAATTCCCCCAAACATAGTTCTACTATCGATCAGGCATCTATAGGCATGGTAGAGATATTTAGATAGCCTAAGGAGTTGATTTTTTTATATATCTTTTGATATTTCATTGATAGCTCATTTTTCTCTTTTGATATTTCATTGATAGCTCATTTTTGAACTTGTAGGCAATGAAGCCCACTATTAGGTTGGGAATTATAGTTGTAGCTAAGGTTACCTTTTGATTTTTCATTCAATACAAATCCTATCATTGTTTCACTATCTCCCAAAAACTCATTTAATAATGTTGTGTTCGTGTGTATTTCCCACTAAACTTTACCACTTTTATGTCATATCCTAGCTAACTACAACTCGCTATATGTTAGAAGATATGCATAAATTAAAATTTAGCAGCAAACAATTTAATCACCAAATTTAAATCTAAATTTAGAACCACTAGTTACCATCCTTTTTCAATCTAGTTTTATAGCAATTGCTAAATGCTTGGCTAGCATTTCCAATTTGATAGCATTGCACCATATTAATGGATCAAAAATGTCATGATGACAGTTAAGCACGATCACATTATTCTACATTAGCTTCACACGCCTCAATGCACATGTATTACTTGTTTCAAATTTCCTAGGAGATGACGTGTGTTTCCTTACCAACTCAATTTTCCTTTCTACTTTTCACACATAAGCACCTTCATGATTAATATGGATTAATAAAAAAAACAATGAAATGACCATCATTAATTTTGAAATCTTTAACTTGCTTGATTCACAATCTTCGTACTAGGTGAATTTTGAAGCAAATTATCACAAACTATGTGCAATAAATTAATTTGATTTAACATTCCACTCTAAAAATTCATCTAGTTGCCACCTTGCTTACAATTTCCAAGACTTCACTCGAGGAAACTATGTACTACAACTTCTTCATGACTTTCTATAAATTCCACATTTCTCTCTCAAATTCTTCACACTTTTACTTAGATTTCTTGTTATTTTTCATTTCTTGCTTTGCTTGTTCTTGCTTGCTTATAGATCATGGATACTCCAATTTGTCTAACTTTCTCTCACCACCAACATCTATTCTAATCAAATCAGTTAATCAAATCAAATAAAACCACTTTATACTTCACCATACTGCTTCACAGCTCTACATATAAAATGATGCAAGATTTTAAAGAGAGGTGCTTTAGTTTGGACACCGAGTAGGTTTTGCATGCACCCTTAAATGGCAGAACACACAGTCTTGTTCGGCTGAACTAACAAAACCAACTACAAATATTCATGAGATAGGTAGCTATCAAATTGGCTTTGATATTGATTAAATTCTATGTGCATACAAGTTTTTAGTATGGAATGAATAAGAAAACAAGAAAAAAGAACAAAAATTAAATAAGTTTTGCTTCTTCAAACATCCACAAATTCTTAAATTAACTTAAAATGAAGTATCCCCTAGCCTTTTAGAGAAATAAGACACAGGTAGGATAATAAAAATACATGAGAGTAAATCCAAGGGAAAAATCACATCAAGGCATGTGGAATGTGGTGACTGGTAAGAGAATTGCAAGTGAAATCAACAAAGGTTAACCTCAATCTGCATGTTGAAGTACTTTGAGTTTTATCTTTTTATTATTAGGGTTCCTTCTTGGAACCAAACAAATCCACTCAAATAGAATGCAAGAACATCCCATACATTCAGAATGATCAGGTGAAATTTTCATTCTTGCACTTAGGTTCATCCTCGATTTGAACATTCTAGGAATAAGTAATCCCCATGATGCATACATTTCTATGCTACATGCTTAAACTCCAGAGTTTTGGTTTCCTGGTATCTAGTGTATCTTTGTAATGAACTCTATCCTAGCATGAGCTTTTGAAGCATGTCATTGAACCTTGTAACACCATTGGATCTGTCTACAACTTTGATTTTCCTGACCGTCCATACCCAAAATCTGCATCACAATCTGCTTCTCCTGCAATCACAAATTCCACTCATTAAATCCCTTTAAAAAAAAAATTTACAAAAAATCTTATGTAAATAAGACCATCATTAAATTGATTATCATTTAAATTTCACATAAATAACATGCTTTCCATCATATCAAAAGTCCTTGCATGGTTATCTTTTGTATACTGGGATACTAGACTATAACACTCATTGGATAACCTTAAGATTTTAAAACTTCATTTTACATCATTAACTGGTACTCAAAACTCGGTATTCAACTTTACCCATGAATTTTCCCCAAAATTTGATTTTACCCAAATTTCCATCTTATCAGACCTCGACTATTAGACTAAAACACTTTGCTCAACATTTGCATTACATTTTTACCTTTTGAACATTCCAGGTTCCCAATATCCAATAACTGGAACACTACATTATGAAGTATTCTTTCACTAAAGATTTATCTTTTCTCTTTATTTCTGATGATATTTTCAACTAGCTAGCACCTGCCATAAGCATTATTTTTCACTTGGGTCCCCAAGTCTTATAGTCTTGGGGCATGTTGTGAGACCACACAACACTTCCATTATTCATGGTGCCCAAAATTTGTACCTAGACATAAGAAGATGGAAGTAATAAATGGTATTTTTCCCCTTTCTTTCCTTGTGAAATTCCAAAAATGGTTATGACAAATTTATGGAGCATAAAAGAGCATTTTGTAGCTTGCAAATGCATTTAAAAATATTCTCATAACACAAAAATGTGATTAGGGTATGTGCAGGATCATGATGGGCCGAAAAGTGGCAATATGATGGGTATGTGGCCGACGACTATTTTTTACCCAAAATTGATGAAATGAAAAGGGTTTTTAAAGGAGATTCTTAGCTTTCCAATGATATAAATTATACTTTACTTTGAATTTAATAAGTAATTATTACTCATTTTCTGTTCAAATTACGACTAAAGTCCTAATTGATAGGCTGGCCAAAAAACATCTATAGCTTTCAAATGCTATCACATTTTTTCAATCCAAAACATGCGTCACATTCTATGCTTTGCATACTATAGGACTAAAAAAAGAAAAATTGAATTTCATGAAGTTTTGACCAAGTTAAGGTGGTCAGACATACGAGTTTTTATATTTTTAAAAAACTATAATAAAAAATTCATAATTAATTATTTACTTGGAAAAAAATTACAAAAAAATATGCATCACATCAGGGCATGATTTCTCTACTTATATATAAAATATTATAAAAAATATTATCATTTTATTGTGGTTAAAGTGGTTAGACAGACACCTACTTCTTATTTTTTCCCCGAAATTTAAGTACCATTGCATTAAAATTTCAAATTTTCACCAAATAGATTTTTGTTTTTTTAAACAAACCTAGTAGTTTAGAAACTACATTAAATTTTCTACAAATTCTATTCTTACATATTTTTGAAATAATATAGATAACTTATTAAAAAATTTATGTCAAGTTTCCTATCTCTAATTTTTTCTAAATTTTTTGCCACTTAAGGCTATTTTTTCCATGATGATCCTGCACATACCCATTACATTTAATTTTCATCTCCTTCCATTATTCATGGCACCCAAAATTTATGCCCAAACATAAGAAAATGGATGCAATAAATAACATTTTTCCCCTTTCTTTCCCGGTGAAATTCCATTGTTGAATTTTATTTGCATATATTAAAAATCATCCCTTCACAAGAAATCCATCGCACAAAAAATACAATCATTGTTTTCCTCTTCCCTCTCCATTTAGATATGGCGATGAGCAATAATACTATCGTGAAGAAAATGATTTGAAGTTTCAAAGGTTTCTCGTGGATTCTATTAGCCAATAGAAACTCATTATTAAATCTCCATTTAACTAATAAAACATTAATTATTTTATCCAAGGGAGGCCATCACACCATCACAGAAGTAATTTGAAAATGAAACTCACTACAGCAATGAGTGATGATAAACAAGGACATCGCTCCATCATTGTAGTTTTTTGGAAATGGAAAGGCTTTCGGTGACAAGCGATGGAGGAGTTGCCATGAAAAACTTTGAAGCTTTAAAATGTTTTCCAAATGAAATCCATCACTATCAATCAATGCGTCTCCATAGTTCTCCTCCATTTGCAATCAATATGGTGATGAGCAATTTGCAACCATGAAGAATAACTTGAAACTTCAAAGATTTTCCCTATCATGCTGTTGTGACTTCGACCAATCAAAAGAAAGAATTAAAATTTCTTTCCTTGAAAACATTTTGAAATGCATTTCATTTTTCCCTAAATGCATTTTTTACCTTTCCATAACATTTTAAATATTCAAAAATATTTTAAACATTAACATTTGAAACATTAGAAAAATGCAAATTTTAATTGTGCTTGTAGGCCAAATGAAGAAAATTCATTGTGCACAAAAAGATACCCCTAGAGCCGAGAAGTTAATTGTGCAGCCACAATCAATTATTTAAAACATGGGTTTTAAATCAACTTTCTCCTAGCCATCAAAATTCAGGTACCTCCTTTGTAAACTAGCCCACCAGACATGTTCGCTGCAATAAAAAAACACTAAAATAATGCATCATATGGCCTCTACTTTTGATGGAATCAAAACTAGAGATGTTTTAGACCAAAAGAAGAAATGGGTTGCCTTTATAATTTTGAAATTTGAAACTTTTTAGAACACCAAATTTGGCCCAGTCATTTTCAACAAAACCTTAATTAACCCATCAAAACTCATCAAGGAGGCACGAAACTAAATAGGAACACTATAATTTGTACTAGAAAACATTCTACCAAAAGGAATTTTCAAGATTATCTCTGAGTTGCAAAATATTAATCGACAAAGAGGGCCTCTGGGGCTAATTTAGCAGGATGTGAGCCTAGGCTCAATTGACACATTGAAGAGATATAGGCACTTCAAATTATCTAAATTTGAAGGTGCCAATAGTGGATCATATTCAGAGATGCATGCCCCTTGTGGGCATGGCAAGATTCCAGATCTCAAGGTTGAAACATACCAAGTTCCTTATCCATTGGGTGTTGTGTAATTGCTCCTTTGTTGAATTTTTTAAACTTCATTTGATGGCCCCAGGCCAACAAATGAAAAGGAAAACCAATGTTTTCCTCTTCCAGACATGCTATTCTTTGTTTTCTACACTAGGCCAAGTCTAAAAACACTGCCATTGTATATCTGAAAACAAATATCACCACAGGCATGCTTAACGACATCATTATGCTTTCTAGTGCCACCATTAACACTATCAATTTGATATTGGCAATCAAGCACTAACTGAAATCCATCAAAATATGATAAGAATATATCACACTCATCAAATAGAGAACACTTACAATTGGTGTGATATCCTTCATTAACAAGATCATTGTCATATACAAGTGCATTCTTTTCAAATTGGATCGAAAAGTGGAAAATTTCATAGTGTGCATGAAAAGGGTCATTATGAGACTTCTCCTCATAATTTATTTGCACATTAAATCTGAAAGCGTCAATAATGATTAGGCTCAATAAAGATAGCATTCCTTACATATAGTTGAAAAGTTGAAAATTATCGTTGCTTATGGTTTACAACATAGAACAACAATCTTCTTCCTCTCATTCAAGGAAACCCTAGAGATCTCAATCCAAGGATTAAGTAGGAGAAAGAGATCATGTAATAGGGTTTCCAAGGGTCTGATTAATGACTAAAATGGGGGTTCATCACCAAGCTAGGGCTTGGAAATATTAATGAAATGCAAGACCTAATGTCTAAACCTAATGCAATGCAAAACTTCACTAAATGATCTAGAAATGCATGCAAATTAGAACAAAAGGTTGAGACATCATAGGTGTGCACCTAGAAACATGTAGAGGCCTAGATGAAGACTTGAAATTCTTAAAAAAACTAAAATTAATTCTTGTTGGCACTCATACACTAGTCTAGGTAATTTAGTCTTAGATTATGGTTTCTCAGCAAGAACATAAATTTGACAGAGATAAGTCTAGAACTCTTAAAAACTGTAAACTCCACTATACCAGGACTCATACAACAGAAGTGGCGTATAAGTCCAATTTGAAATTTTAGGAAAACCAAGACCTGAATCTTCTCTTCAATCTCTACTTAATCTTCTCAACCTGATCTTCGGGTCTGAATTGCTGAATTCTACATTGTAGAAGTCCTTTAATGATCTTCAAAACAAGGTGACAACTTTGAACACTTTGACAACTTTCTCCAAATTTTCTCTTACATATGTCTTCAACCTAGATCTAAAAATCACACACTGAAGAGAAGGAAAAATGTTTCTTTGTTAGTAGAAAGGGGTTTGCTTCTCTAAACCCCATTTTGGTAATCAAACCTTGTAATGAAATTAAATGGAATGAAGGAATGATGAATGAACAACATGCAATGTTACAACTCACCAAACCCTAGCAATAAAGTGTTGCAAACATGTTTGAAATGGATCGAATGGATGTAGATCTTGATTCTTGCTTGAATGTTATAGATCTTGAATTCAAAGCTTGCTTAAATCATGAAACCCTACATCACAATTGTTAGTTAAAAAAAATGCATGATGCATGATGACTTTGACATGCTGCTTGATACTTGAATAATCCTCCTAAATGCTTGATGAAAAAATATTGAATGCTCTTGTAAACACTTGAATGCTCTTGTGAACTCTTTAGTGCTCAAATTTTCTATAATGCATGAATACTCAAGTTGCTAGGTGTAAAATGCATGAAATGACCTTGTATTTATACTTTTTTATGCCAAATTTCTTGAAATTACAAAACTATAAGTTGACATCAGATCTAGGAGGATAAAATACCACAAATAATTTGAATTAAATTAAATTGTATGCCACACAAAACTCATATGCTAGAAGTGGTGTATGAGTCACATTAGGCCTAACTATGACACATTTCTCAAAAATACTTAGATTCATGTGAAATCAGGATTGAGACCCTAAAACTTAGGTGGGACCCATACGCCCAAGGTGGTGTATGAGTCCAACATCACTAAATATGGGGCACATAACCTAAAAAGTCATGAATTATGATTGGATGTTGTTTTATGTCAGGATTATCCTCAAAAAGATGCATTAATTAAGGCTTGTGGATGCAAAATAAGGCCAAATAAGGCATAAATAAGCCCCATTAATAATGAAAACCCTATATTATTGTGAAAGTGTGGAACAACATGTTACAACACCCTAAATAAGGCACAATTAAGTTCATTTATCTCAGAAGGACTCGTGACCTAATGTGAATGTGTTAAACACATTACAACACTAAATCAAGCCATCATTAAACTTTATTTAACAAGAAACCAAACAAGTGTGAAAATGTCACAGGCGACATTTTTTGACACTATATTTAGCCCCCACTTTAGTGAGAGGATGAACTTGCTTCAAAATCAAACTAAACTAGATGATATCACATCAAGAGGGGTTCAATCGTACGAATGCTATTGGGATATAACAACACCAACCAAGAGGGTTATGCAAGCCCCCAAGATTGAGGTATTATAGAAAAATAACATAGACACAAGAGAACATGCATGAAAAATGATATAAGGATCAATAACAAGGCACAAGCATACACTGCTAAAGACAAGGAGAAGAGAAAAAGAAAAAGAAGGGTGGATCAAGTTTTGATCATTTTTCCATTTTAATGTGGATCAGATCTAGGATGTTTGTCCAAAAATGCATGCTCACTCTAAGGAAATGAAACTCTAGGCTATCCATTGGATGATTATCCAAAGAGGTGAGACACATACCCATGTAATTGATATGTACTCACACACACAAGCAAGTGGCTATGATAAATTCATGCCTCAGTTTAGCTTCTCGTACAACTAGAGCAAAACTATACCTTTTGATAACTTTGATAAGGCACCACACAAAAATGAAATTTTAGATTCATGAGGCAAGAAAAGATTTGTATGCTTGAAACTCATAAACAAAAAAGATGGCTCTATAGGCATGGAAAGTGTGTTATGCAATGTGGCCATATAACGGAAATTGTAAATGCAACATAGTGAACATTCAAAGGAGTCTTGGTTAATTCATGTAAGGTCTCTAACTTAGGGAAGATTGTGCCTAATGTATCCAGGAGAGGACCAATAAAAGAATAGAAGATTCACAACCTAAGAGATGCAATGTGTCACATAAGACACTAATAGGAATATAGTATGCTAAGAGAGATCACACTCTTGAGGGACATCACACCCAATGTCACCACAAAGAAAAAGACGGATCACATGATGTAAGAAGACAACACCATGAAACATGAAATGAAAAAGTATAATTCCAATGTATGCCCCCACTTTGATGAAATTGCTAAACACCCTACTATGAGTAATTAATTTAAAGTAGAAAATGATAAATGCTAACAATAAAGAAGACACGAGAGCTAATTTGGAAAGCCCTATTCCAAGTCATATATTTCCAAATAAAGCTACGCCATGCAAAGAAAAATAGGGATTCCCCCCAAAATAAAACTCCAAACACATGAGGGATCTATGGATTTGGTATTAGTATGTTCTTGCCACAATGTTCTTAGAGAGATTGAAACTGTCGTCATACCCCAAATACTCATAGAATAGGAAGAATGACACAAAGAAATTAAAAAATAAATAAAAGCCTTTCAAGTCAACATGGAAGAGATGTGGATGTCTCAATGCCTTGCGTCATCCCCAAAAGGAAAACATGAGACAAAGAAAAAGATTTTGGTTCAACATGGAAGAGACATGAATGTCTCAATGCCCTATGCCATCCCCAAAAGGAAAACACAAGAAAAATAAAAAGAATAAAGGAAAAGGAAAATCATTTATGACATAAAGAAGAATGTAGGTACAAATAGAGGAATGTCACAAAGAGAGAGAACATCAAACATAATGTCACAGGGGATCACATTACACACATGCAATCGCACAAAAGTAAAAGAAACAATGAAAAATACTAGTTAAGCACATGTGAGTCAACCTATTAGCAGGTCATCTGCATCCCAATCATGTTCATCAAATATAGAAAGCAGAGAACTAGCCAAAGGGACAACAACAAATGTATTACTATGAAAGGGCTATCTAATTCTTTCCCCCAATGAGTGCAAGACAAGAATGAGTTGAGATAGGTGATAAGAATGAGCTCCTTTCATTTTGAAATGATTTGCAATAAGTGTATAACATGTAATAGTGAGAATAGGAATACCCTATAACTATTACATGGCAAGGAGTGGAAGGGTCCCACTTTAAGGGACTATTTCAATGATATCTAACTTTTTAAAGATTTTCTTTAAGGCACAACACTCATCAATACTATGTCCAACAATTATATGGTATCAACAATGTGATGTGTTTGTATTTTTGGGATTTGGAGATCAATCTTCTCTTATGGGTGGTAATGTAATAAGTCCTCAGTGTAGAAGTATTTATAAATTTATTTCAATATCAATTGGAAAGTAAGGGAATTGTAGTTTCTTTAGTTTGTAAGGCCTTTTTCACTTGCTAGATTCACCAACTTCTCTAGTTGAATGGGGAGGAGGAGGACCTAAGATAATTCTATCATGCTTATCATCATTAGGAGGGATTGGTTGTTCTTTAGGAAATACATTCTTATTGAGAGGAGGATCTTGATATCCTAACCCTTTAGTATCTTCAGTTGGTATTTTCTCTAAGAGTTGATGAATTTCATGTTTATTTGTTGCATCAAATCCTTGTTTACTCAAGATCATGAATCCTTTTCCATATGTCTCTTCTATATTGATGGGAGTGTTGGTCACTTTGTTGGCATAGAATGGTTGAATGTTTTCCTACTTAGAGGAACTAACTTCACCTATTGTAGGGAACTTAGGTTTGGTTTGAATTTAATGGATGGATAGAAGGATGCATTATTTTCAAGGTTGTTAAGGAAATAATTTAGGAATTTAAATATGATGTCATCATCTTCTCCAATGATGTCAACATCATGAGGAGTACATACATTAGGATTCTATTCAGCATGAGTAAGTTCAATTTCATTAGGGTCATTTCCAAAATCACAATTTCACACTTCCACCAAGGACTTCAAGGACATCCAAAGCTTGCTAAAGCACATATCCATGATGAAATGCAATGGAAGAACTTAGAGTAAAAATGTTTGAATGTAAATTTGAGGGTATGCATTATACATTGTAAATTTGAGGGTATGCATTATACATAGAAAACCAAATGAAGGTATGTGCAATGAAAGGGATGAAAAAGGAACATTGTAAATTGGAACATAAAGTTATCAATAGAAAACATAAGCTCAAAAATAGAGTTTTGAATTCTGGAAAATGCAGAAACTTAAAATATGCACTAGGACTAAATTGCCTAGATGGGCATATGAGTCCCATTCCGGGTGCTTTTCACAAATTTTTTAAAAAAATTAAGTGATTTTTATGCTTTTTTGCTTGGATGATTTCTAGGCTAAGTGCAAATGTAAATTTTGGATGATTTTCAATGATGCAAGATGCAAAAATGCAACCTATATACACTTTCACTAATGCAAAATTTACAAACCCTAGAATTCCAATTAACTAATGTAAAATTTGATGCAATGTTATTGCAAACTAGATCTAGGATGATGATGCACTCTAAATTAGAATTAATATGTTCTAAATGTAGGTTCACCAAAATGAAAGGTGGAAAACTTATGTTGCTTATGGTTTAGGACACAAAACAAAAAAAATCTTCACTCTCATTCAAGGAAACCCTAGAGATCTCAATCCAAGGATTAATTAGGAGAAAGAGATCCTGCAATAGGGTGTCCAGGGATTTGATTAATGAATAAAAGGGGTGTTCACCACAAATCCAGGGCTTGGAAAGATTAATGAAATGCAATACCTAATGTCTAAACCTAATGCAATGAAAAACTTCACTAAATCGCCTATAAATGCATGTAAATCAAAACAAAAAGCTGAGAGATTAGAGGTGTGCACTTGGAAACCTGTAGAGGCTTGGATGGAGACTTGAAATGTTGAAAATAATAGAATTAATTCATGTTAGGACTCATACAACATTATGGTTGATTTAGTCTCATATTAGGGCTTTTGGGTAGGAATAGAAATCTGACAGAGATAATTCTAGAACTCATGAAAACTGGAAACTTCATTCTACTGGGACTCATATGCCAAAAGTGGCATATCAGTCTAGTTTGAATTTTCTAGAAAATTAAGACTTGAATATGCTCTTCAATCTCTACATAATCTTCTCAACCTAATCTTCAGGTCTGAATTACTGAATCCTACACTATAGAAGTCCTTTAATGATCTCCAAAACAAGGTGACAACTTTAAACACTTTGACAAATTTCTCCAAACTTTCTCTTCAATATTTCTTCAACTGAGATTTGTAAATCACACACTAAAGAGAGGGGAAAATGTTGTTATGTTAGTAGAAAGGGGATTGCCTTGGTCAAATCCCATTTTGGTAATCAAACCTTGTAATGAAATGAAATGAAATGAAGGAATGATGAATGAACAAAATGCAATGTTAAAACTCACCAAACCCTAGCAATAAAGTGTTGCAAACATGTATGAAATGGACCAATGGATATAGATCTTGATTCTTGCTTGAATATTATAGATCTTGAATTGAAAGCTTGCTTAAATCATGAAACCCTACATCACAATTGTTAGCTTAAAAACAAACATGATGCATGATAACTTTGACATGATGCTTGATACTTGAATAATGCTCCTAAATGCTTAATAAACAACTCTTGAATGCTCTTGTAAACTCTTGAATGCTCTTTTGATCTCTTGAATCCTCAAATTTTCTATAATGCACAAATACTCAAGTTTCTAGGTGTAAAATGAGTGAAATAACCTTGTATTTATACTTGTTTATGCAAAATTTCTTGAAATTACAACACTATAAGCTGACTTCAGATCTAAGAGGATAAAATCCCACCAATAATTTGAATTAAATTTGATTTTGGGCCACATGGGACTCATACACCAGAAGTGGCATAAGAGTCCCATTAGGCCTAACTATACGACACATTTTTCAAAAATATTTAGATTCATGTGAAATCAAGATCGAGAACTCAAAACTTAGGCGGGGACCCATACACCCAAGGTGGTGTATGAGTCTTAGATCACTAAATATGGGCCACACAACCTAAAAATACATGAATTATGATTCAATGTTTGTTTATGCCAGGATTATCTTTGGAAAGATGTATTAATTAATGCTTTGGATGAAAAATAAGGCCAAATAAGGCATAAAGAAGCCCCATTAATAATGACAACCCTATATTAGTGTGAATGTGTGGAACAACACTTTACAATGCCCTAAATAAGGAAAAACTAAGTTCATTTATCTCACAAGGGTCCAAGACCTAATGTGAATGTGTTAGACACATTACAACACTAGAATAAGGAAACATTAAACTTGATTTAACGAGGAACCAAATAAGTGTGAAAATGTTGCATACGACATCTTTTGACACTACAACAGTATGCAATCTTCTTGTGTAGTAATCAAATAATGTTCACATCTATGCATCTCCTTCAATTGGATTGCATCACAAGAAAGTGTATCACCATCCAAATAACACATCTCATCCACATTAAATTATATGCCTCAATGTTCTAAAAACAAGATTTATCAACATCCATAATACCATCATCTACATTAAAATCATGGCATTAAGAAGAGATGTCAACATCTCGTACATAAACAATGTTTTTCATCTCAAGTTCAAAGATAAGGTTATTAGAATTCTTCATATTAACACACAAGAAAGCTTCAAATGTAGGCCCAAATGACTCAAAATTTACTTCTACAACAAATATCTCATAGTGAGTGTTCAAAACACATTCATTGTTGTAAAAGGTATCACACTCAACATTACCTCTTGTTGCATCAACATGAATATCTCAAGCATACTGCTTATGATGGAGACCAAAGGTTGCACACCCAGAACAAAGGTCATCATATGCATCCATGTGATGAACACAATCACATCCTTCAGGTGCAAATTCATCATAAAGAGCTTCATCAACTGTACCAACATTTTTCTTTAAATTTTTCACTTTCATGTGTAGCTTCACCCATGATATTCTAATGTAAATAATCAATAATAACTTGAAAGTTAAAAAATGGGATAGAAGAAGGTAATATATCAAACAAGAAAGGAATTTCTTGTTCACCACTTACATCACCCACACATGCCTGCTCTTCACAATCAGCTTCTTGAATTGACTCATCCAATGAATCTCTTGCAATATATCTCCTTCTTTGTCCATATTGTTGCAATAATCAACAGGGTCATATTCTTCACCATCAAAGTGAAAAACATCATTTGTTTCTTCATTGTGAATTCTCGGGTATGTGCAAGATCATCATGGAAAAAAAGGCCCTTAAGTGGAAAAAAATTCAGAAAAATTAGAGTTAGGAAACTTGACATAAAAATTTGAATAAGTTATCTATATTATTTTAAAAATATGTAAGAATAGAATCTGTAGAAAATTGAATCTAGTTTCTAAACTACTAGGTTTGTTTAAAAAAAAATCTATTTGGTGAAAATTTGAAATTTCAATTCATTGGTATTTAAATTTAGGAAAAATAAGAAGTAGGTGTCTGTCTGACCACCCTAACCACAATAAAATGATAATATTTTTTTATAAGATTTTAGATATAAGTAGAGGACTCATTCCCCAATGTGATGCATATTTTTTTATTATTTTTTTCCAAGTATATAATTAATTATGATTTTTTTATTGCAACTTTTTAAAAAATATAAAAACTCATATGTTTGACCACCTTAACTTGGTCAAAACTTCATGAAATACAAATTTCCTTTTTTTAATCCTATAGTATGCAAAGCATAGAATGTGATGCATGTTATGGATTCAAAAAATGTGATACCATTTGAAATATATAGATGTTTTTCAATTAGCCTATCAATCAAGACTTTAGTTGTACGTTGAATAGAAAATAAATAATAATTACTTATTAAATTCAAAGTAAAGCATAATTTATATCAGTGGAAAGCTGAGAATATCCTTTAAAAACCCTTTTTGTTTCGTCAATTTTGGGTAAAAAAATAGTCATCCGCCCTTCCCCTCATATTGCCACATCATGATCCTGCACATACCCTCTCATGGATGATTGCTTTGACTGGAAGTAATTCCACACTCTGTGATTTGCATCTTATTTACTGCAATTTTCAAGAGTATTCAAAAAATCAGCAAACTCTTTTGTCTCATCACCATGAAGACTTGCATCAATGCTACACTCAATAGTTGTAGAATTATCATGACCAAGTATACCATAGCAATTTTAATCACAAATCTCCTCTTCAAAAAGTATATTTAATTTGTATCCATCATCATGCTCATATCCAAGAAAGATCTCCATTGTGTTTGTTACTAGAAAAGAGGATGTCCAACTCACCCCAATTTTCAACATCTATCCTTTCCATACAAGGCTCAGAAAGTCTTATATTACCAGCATGATTTGAACTATTATGATCATTCAATGGATTGTCAATACCATCACAAATTTTCATAACATCACCATTCATTTGCGAGCCTTCAAAAATGTTGTCATCATCATTATTGAAACACCTCTCACTTAAGGAGATAAATTATAACTCTTCCTCTTGATAGGAATCACGGTCACTAGGGCTACAAATAGAATTGTAATCATCTTGATCCTCTAGATAGGAGTGCTTTTCAGCTAGTTGCATATTTACATCTGCAGCACTAATATTTTCACCATGAAGAGTTGAAACTTTAGAATCAACACAAAATTCTTCTACATTTTAAAATGAGATCAATTCACTTGACCTAAAGGATTTATCATAACACCTTTTCTCCTTGTCGTTAAATGAGAAAATGCTTTCAGTATCATCTACTTCATTGCAGCCTTTCTTTGATACAAAAAGTTGGCTCTCTAATTCCATTTTTTCAAAGAAAACATAAGTGACTTCAGGTGTTTCATTCATCTCATCATGTCTTATATCCTATCTATTATGAAAACATTCTTCATTTGCATATATTGTCTCTGTATGTTGTTAAAAAATGAAGTCCTCACCACTACAAGATATCTTATCATTGCCTTTTTCCATACCATCCAAATCTATTTGATGGTGTCTAGAAAAGCTACCATCACATAGTCTAGTTAGGAAATGACTTCCATATTTCTATTTCATTTCTTCAATTACTGAAAGCCATTGATATAAGCAATTAAGGTTAGGGGAATTCCAATCAGTTGGCATGGTACTCAGATCTAGCTCAAGTCCTTCATAGAAAATAACAATACATATTGATTCATTAAGTCTATTTAATATTGGTATAGCAAACAAAATTTTCATGAATCTATCATAAAAATTATAGAAGGATTCACCCTCAAATCTTCTTATATCATAAAATGCATCAATAGGTGACACGGATTCAACTTCACTTGCAAACTAATTTTCAAATTCTTCTTGGATATGCAGACTTCTATCCTTAAATAATCATTCATAATCTATTGATATTCCTTCAAAGTAATCAACGAAAAGTATTTTGAGCTCACGCCATGAACATACGGAATGCATTGGTAAACTAGAAAACCAGCGTTCAACAACATCTTCTAAAGTTCTCACAAAAAACTTCATGATAGCATCCTCTTCTTCTATTTGACAACCCTTCATAAAATCAATGAAACTTTGTAAATGTTGTGATGCTGATTGTTCAAGATCTCCTCTAAACTTAGGAAAATATCCAAAGGGCTATATCTTTCACTACTTAACATTTTTCTTTGAGGACATGGCTATGTTTTAGGCATTGCATTAAATCTTGTAGAGGGAGAACTAAGCCAATCATACATATTTGTAAATAAAACTTATTCCCTCTACAACTATTTAATTCTCAATATTCATTTATCCCTTTCTTGTAGTTCTTATTTTCACTGAATAAGAGAACCAGACTTTTCTAGGACTTTCAAACATGGTCTTCAAACATAGACATATTCGTCATGGAAACCAAAACATAAAAATACCTAGATACATTGTAGCTAGTATAAATTTTCCTTCCTGGCTAGA
Organism: Sequoia sempervirens; assembly: GCA_007258455.2. Taxonomy (NCBI): domain Eukaryota; kingdom Viridiplantae; phylum Streptophyta; class Pinopsida; order Cupressales; family Cupressaceae; genus Sequoia; species Sequoia sempervirens. The sequence continues at coordinate 92,861,131 of VDFB02075321.1, read as the reverse complement.
AATTTTTGTAGATATAAAACTTTCTTCACAACTTCATCAAGTTCTTTTCATAGAGTCGACACCTCTCTTCAAATAGGACTAAACTTCAAAAAATATGAAGCTCTTTCATAGATGAATTTCATTCTTTTGGGTCTTCTCCAACAGCAGAGTCAAACATAAATTCTTTCAAATTTTCTAAAAAAAAACTTCCTCTAGGTTTGAAAACTTCATTAACTAAACCAGATGTTTAGATTCACCAATTTTTTTACTCTTTCCAAATGGATACTCTTCTGATATTCCCTAGTAGATTCACCAATCTGTTGGTGTTTTTTATAGCTAAACCTTAAAATTATCTAAAGGGTATCCAATCCTTATGCTTAAGAATTTCAAGATTAGTGGCCAATGAACGAGAGATGAATTCTACACTTTTCTCCCCTGTACTTCAGGATCTACTAAATCTAGGAGGGTAAACCCACACAATGTACCTATAAATTTTTGTAGCCAAATGACCATGTACATTGTAAATAATAGATGAATTCTCATGTAAGTGCCCAATAAATGGAGTATTTCAAAAGGATGGCTAATCATTCACAATGTACTCAACATTTTGAGCATGAGAATATGGAAGTGCATTGCACTCCTAGAAACCAAACATAGAAAAAAAGCATTTAAAAGTTGATTTCAAATTTTAAGATTATTTCTAAGAATGGGGAAAGACAACTATGCAAGACCATTTCCTACTTTAGGCTACAGAGTCACATATCATACATCATATTACAATACTATAACATAATCTTCATGACCTTCAATCTTTCATCATATTATGATAGAAATATCTATGTAAGAATGTAAGGAAATCATATTTAGTACAATCCATCTAAAAATATAATACCTTCATTACCTATCTATACACATTTATACCACTCCTTGAATCGAAAGCAAATAAACAAATAACTCAAAAAAAAAAAGTGTCTGAAAAAGCCTCAATAACCTTGTTATTTCAATTCAAAAAGATATTACAATTCAGACATGGAGACAATTACATGACAATTTATACTCATGTCTTTGCAATCAAGTTACATGAGTATCACAACATGGACTTACAATATATGGACCTTTATCCAACATTCAACAATTATAGTACATAGCCTCTTTCATGGATGAAACCTAAAGATAAGAACATTCCCAAAAATCAAAATCCCTTACAATGAAACCAACTTCTCATTTTAAGAGAAATGAGAAGAAAGTAGAAAAACCCTAAAGTTAATCCACCAATGACACTTGGCACATCTAAGCTCCACTGATCAACAAAAAATTAGCATTTAAAGAATGGCTCTTTACTTCATTTTCCCTCCAACTTTTTTTCACTTGAAAATCCTATGCACAAAATTACCTTGCATGTAAAAACCAATTTCCTGCTCATTTTCACTTAACAATGAAAAATATTTACTTTTGGGTCAAAAACCATTTACCCAACTATTAAAAATGCCTTTGAATGGTATATTTTAATTTTTTGATAATTCATTTCACTCTAGAGGTGAACACATTTTACCCATATGTTGGATTTAATTTTTGGGTTGTGAGAAATGGTTGTTAGGTATTTTTCACCTCATAGGTAGCCAGAAAATGATCAAAACTTTTCCAAAATTGCTTCCCAGGAAATAGAAATTGTTATGAAAACTTTTTGGAGCATGAAAGAGCATTTTATAGCTTGTAGATGCATTTAAAAATATGCCCAAAACACAAAAATGTGATTACATTTAATTTTCAGCTCCTTCCATTATTCATGGCACCCAATATTTGTGCCAAGACATAGGAAAATGACAAAAATAAATCACATTATTCCCCTTTCTTTCCCTTTGAAATTCCATCATTGAATGGTTGTCCATCATTGATTAGAAACTATTTTCCTTCAAAATTACTTTGTCTGTGATGTGTATGTTGAAGTTTATTTGCATATATTAAAAATCATCTCTTCACGAGAAAGCCATCGCACAATATAACCATCATTTTTTTTCTCTTCCCTCTCCATTTCAATCTAGAAATGAGTAATAATACTTCATGAAGAAAATGATTTGAAGTTTCAAAGGTTTCCCGTGGACTCTATCAGCCAACAAAAACTTAGAATTAAATCTCCCTTTAACTAATAAACCATTAATTATTTTATCTAACAAAATTCATCACACTATCGCTGAAGTAATTTTAAAATCAAACTCACTACAGTGATGAGTGATGAGAAACAAGGCCATCACTCCATCACTATAGTTTTTTTTGAAATGAAAAGGCTTTTTGAGATGAGTGATAGAGGATTTGTTGTGAAAAACTTTGAAGCTTCAAAAGGTTTTCCAAATGAAATACATTGCTATCAATCAATTCATCCTCATATTTCTCCACCATTTGCAATCAATATAGCGATGAGCGATGTGCAGCCTAAAGAAAAACTTGAAACTTCAAAGTTTTGTCATGTTGCTATGTTGTCATGACTTTGACCAATCACAAGAAAGAATTAAACTTTCTTTCCTCAAAAAAATTTGGAAATGCATTTCATTTTTCCCTAAATGAATTTTTTAACTTTCCATAATATTTTAAATATTCAAAAATATTTTAAATATTAGCATTTGAAACATTAGAAAAATGCAAATTTTAATTGCGCCCATAGGAAAAATGAAGAAAATTCATTGAGCTCAAACAAAGACCCCTAGAGCAGAGATTTTTTGCATTTTTCCATAATCAATTATTTAAAACATGGGCTTAAAATCAAAATTCGCCTAGCCATCAAAATTTAGGTACCTTCTTTGTAAACAGACTCATGGGATGTGTTTGTCGCAACCAAAAAATATTAAAATAATGCATCATTTAGCCTTTGTTATTGATTAAATTGGAACTAGAGATGTTTTAGACCAAAACAAGAAATGGGTTGCTTTTAGAATTTTAAAATTTGAAACTTTTCAGAACACCAAATTTGGCCTAGTTGTTGTCAACAAAGCATTAATTAACCCATTAAAACTCATCCATGAGGCACGAAATTGAATAGACACACTACCATATGTACCAAAAAACATTCTACCAAAATTATTTTCAATATGACCTCCTAGTTGGAAAATATTAATAAAAAAATATGGCCTTTGGGACTAATTTAGCAAGATGCAAGCCTAGGCTCCGTAGACACATTGAAGAGATATAGGGACTTCAAATTTGAAAATATTGAAGGTGCCATTAGTTTTCTACAACTTCATCACAAGTGAAGTTATATTTTCAATAATATTTTCCCTCACCTTTGTCATTTCCCCTAGAATGATCAAGGATTGGATCCTTGTATATTGCCATGTCTCTAATACTGGATGGCCTAGGATGATATTCAATGTCAACCTCTCATTTTTCTATCAAGTCTTTTACAGAGTTTTTAAGTCTCATAGTTATTTGTTGTGTGACCCTTGATCTTGTGGAATTCACATCGACCATTCTCATTGTACCAAGGGGGTTTGAAGTTTGGTTTGTTATAAGTTATTTTATCAGGATTAGGAAGCCTAATAAGGTTCTTTTGGATGAGTTTATACATAATTACATCAAGAGTTTCACCCAATGGAGTAAATTTTCTCCTAGTCTGATTATTTTTCCTTAGCGACCCTCTTTGAATATCTTGACCTTTATTTTTTGTTGTGTATTTTGTTGGTTGTTTGGAAGATATGTTGATTGGTTGTTTTGTGTGTTGTTTTGAGGATAGTTCACTTGAGCTTTTTAGACATTATTCTATCGATTTCTAGGAGGTTGTATATTTCACACGAATTTTGCATCTACCACTCCATCATTGGTAATTTTCTTGTTCTTTTCCCATATTTTAGGTTTGTCATTAGAACTAGAATCTTGGTCTTCATTGTTATATAGTTTAATCACTCCTCTTTCCATGAGAGATCTTTCACTGAGTAAACCATTTTCGATGGTTTCTTTAAAATTACTAGGGCACAACATGGTGAGTTGGTAGCTAATGTCTTGTATATTAGAGACAAAGATTTCCATGAGTTGTTTCTCAAGAACAGTCCATTTACATTTGCTAGTTTTATTTCTCTATCTTTGTAGCTATGAAGCAAAGGATTCTCCTTGGCTTTGTTTAATTTTGTATAGGTATGGGACCATTATGTCTTGTTCTATGTTGTAGGAGAAATGGTTAACAAATTTATGTGACAACTCATCAAATGTTTTGATACCATGCGGTAGATGGGAGAACCACTCGATAGAGGCACTGTCGAGACTTCATGGGAAAATCCTCATTAAATAGGTGTCACTGTGTTGTACATCCATGCAAGCTACTAAAAATTCTTGCACATGCTCTATTGGATCTCCTCTTCCCTTGTATTTGTCCAATTTTGTTATTTCAAATTTCTTAGGGAAGGGTATCATAAATATGGACCGATCAAAGAGATATTGATATATGTCTTGTAGAGTGTAGCTCTTCTTCACCTTTATAATTTGAATGTCTGATATCCTTTGGTTTAGACTTTGGATTTCTAAGATTACATCATCACTTGATGCATTCATTTGATAAGGAGAGATGTTATAACATTATTTCCTTGCAATTTTATGTGTAGTATATTGTGGGGTTTGTATATATGAGGGCCCTTGGGACATGTTGTGATTGTATGATGATGGATGGAGTCCTTGAGGACTAATGTGGGTGTGTCATGGATTGAGGGTATGATGTTTTTGTTGAGATATGTTGTATTTTTTTGAGGTATGTTGTGTTTTTATTGAGGTATGCTATGTTATTATTGAAGTGTGTTGTGTTGCTGAGATATGTTGTGTTGTTGAGGTGTGTAGGTTTGATATTGTGACAAACATTATTGTGCACCAATGTTGTGTTGTGGAGTATTGGGTGCTTGTTTTTGAAGTTGTGTGTTTTGTTCTGGTTGAATATATGTTGGATGTTGGGTATTGAAATTCGGTGGTGTTGAAACATATGTTTGTGAACCATTTGGCACTTAGGACTTCTCTAACTCTTCTAGGGGTTTCACCTAAAAGGAGAGATTTTAGGCCAAAAATGCTAACTAGTTCATTCAAATAATGTTATGTATGATGTTTTCTAAGCTAAATGAAGTAAAATAAATGTGATTGAAAGATCTATAAAATAGATTATGAATTCAAAACTAAGATCTATGCTATGTTTGAAAACATAGTGTTGTTAGCAAAAATGATTTAAAGAATGAATAAAAATGCAAATTAAACTAAACAGAATGTTGTTTCTCAGAGTGAGTGCACCTAGAAAACTCGAGATGACTGGAAATAATCTAGAAAAATGGAGATGACTATAAGCTGACCTTGGGCAAATTAGTCCCAGATTAGCACTTTTTTGTACATAAGCTATTTTTTGACAGTTAGGAACCTGGATCTGCATCTAACTCAAATCTTCACCTCAAGATAGACTCATTCACCATGCATGGTGAATTATTCCACTTTCAAATTTTTTCAACTTCAAAGTTTTTTCCTGCACCTTGACACCTGCACAATAATTTATGACAGAAACCCAACTTTAGATCTCAGAAAATTCCTACAAACTAGCTCAAAATTTTTTTTCTAATGGGGAGTTTTCCTTAGTCAAACCTCTAGTTGGGTAATTAAACCTTGAATGGACAAAAATCTGCATAAACCCTAGCCTTAGATGTGTTAAAGACTAAGAAAAGTTGAGATGTGATGAAGATCCTATTCTATTGTCCTAGAATAAGACATGCAAGAAAGATTTATATGATGCAAGATCTCAACCCTAAAACCTTATAACACATGAAAAATGAGAATGAAATGACATGCAAATGATAAACAAACAAGATGCAAACCTTAATATGAAGATGGAATCAATAGGAAACCAAGTCCTTAGGTGTGATTTGGTTGCTAGTTGCACTTCTTTACCCTATATTTCTTCATGATTCGCCATAGGCATCCATCAACAATCTTTTGCAATGTTGGATCTTGACAAGAGAAGTGAGATTCAAGGCCTGCAAAAACCCTAGTTTGATGCTCTGAAACTTAAGCTTTTATTAATGAAACTTGTTGTGGAAGACTTGACTTTATGAATTGCTCTTGAGGAATGATAACGATAAGAAAAGATGATAAAAAGATGTGTGAAATGACTTCAAATGAGTATTTATAAGCAACAACACCTTATTTTCCCATTAATTAGACCTAAGAGGCCAACATTCACCAGAAATTAAAGTTAAATTGATTAAATTCCTGCTTAAATTTGAATTTTCCCTCAAATGGGACTCATTCACCACCCTTGGTGAATGGGTCCCACTACTGCTGTTTAAAGGTGGGTTTTTGGGGTATGATATAATTAAATGTTGTTTGTCTGGTTTTATGTGATTTATGAGGTTAAACGGGCCTCTAGATCAAAATTAATGGGTCTAAGGGGCCTATAAATGTTGTTTTGAAGGGTGGATGATGTGAAGGGACTCAAAAGTGGGTCCAATTATGTGTGAAATTGTCTCTTTTCTCAAGAGGGTCCAATTTTCTATGGCACATTTAGCCCCCACTTTAGTGCCCATATGACTCTATGTGCATATATAAGCTAAAGGACTCTAATTGATGCACCTTATTACATGAAAGGATACTCATTAAAAAAATGGGAGAAAAAATCCCCCAATGTAGTTATCTGCACAACCACAACATTAGGAACCACATCCTGCAACACACATTCGTTAATTGCTCAAAAATCCTTTTATCTAACACTTAAGAATCCAATTTTGGGTAGATGTATGCCCCCCTTGATCCCGTTTGCTTTACGGAGGTGGAATCAAGGTAGAAATCTAGCCATGTTGAATAAGAAACATCATATTGTTGGGAATTTCCAAGTACCATGCCACATAATGATAGACAATGATGTCAAGTATGGAATCATGATTCCAACACATCAAACAATGTTGAAAACGGATTAACCTAGCTCTCATTATGTTCATTTGAATAATATCTACATTATGAGTTCTTGAAAAGATGATAACCGTATGTGAATGTGTAAAAGTAAAAAGAGATGAAAAGTAATTAAAAGAAGGAAAATAAATTAATTTGTCACTTACTATTCATTTTACCTTAGTGTAGCTTGAGAGTGACACATGAGAGAAGAATATGTCGAGTAGACAGGATTACACACCTTCGTGGTTGGATGGTCTTTGTGAGCAAGTGGCACGCGACAAGCTGTATCATGAGGTGAGTCAATTCTATAATTTTCACCTTGCAATTTTATAATAATTTAATGATTTTTATGCATAGATAGGTTAATTTAGGGTTCTTGGAAAAAAGTTCAAAAAGTTTCCCCTTTTTTTGCAAAGTTTCCCATTTGTTCGCAGAGTGTCTCTTTTGTTCTCAAAGTATCTCGTTTCTTCGAAAAGTGTCCCTGTTTCTTTGCAAAATGTCCAAAAGGGGTTCTAAATTGTCTAGGGCCATTAGAAAAGAACACTAGATTGAATTTTGCACACTTGCTTGATGAATATTATGAAAATTGAAGATTTTAGATGAAATTTAGAGCATTTTGTGATGATTTTGATAGGTCCCCGCCTGGTCGCAACAGTGGATAGGGGGAAGACAACTCACATTTCTGAGAGATCATGCACCAACGCTATCAGTGACAGAGGTAGAGCATTTACAATTAGTGGGTATCTATTGGGCATATCTTATGCCACCTATGAGATACCATGATGCCATGCTTATGGCTCTGTGCAAGCCGTGGGATGCAAATACATGGACCTTTCATCTTCCCACCAAGGAAATGACTATCACTCTCAAGGATGTACATTGCATTCTCCAATTTCCCATTCAAGGAGAGTGGGTATATTTTGGGGGGGATCATTCATTCTGGGAGAAGAAGAAAGATATGCAGTATTGTCTAGGTGGTCTGATACATGATGAGAGGGTTAGAGCATGGATCAAGCTTTGTATGTTGCTCTATTCATGGGCTCTTATGGTTAGACAGATTATGATGAATACAATAGAACTAGTTCTCAATCCAAATGGATGAGAAACACACTTGGATGGGGTACTGGTACACTTGATATGAGGGATGTATGAGTAGAGGACAGTTTATGCTTGGGGCCATTGCATTCTAGCACACTTGTATTATGATCTTGTGTTGGAAAATCAAAGACAAACAAGTGAGAGGGGGGGTGAATCAATTTTCATGAAATATTAAACTTTTCAATCTTTACTTAACTTTAATCTTAGATTTGATGAATGAATAGTAAACCACAAGAAATCAAAACATTAGAAACATAGAGAACACCCAAAAAAAAAATTATGTGGAAACCCTGTTAGGGGAAAAACCACAGTGGATGTTAGTCCACAATATTATACCCTGTTAAAAGTATAATAGGAATAATAATGGGAATGCACGTGCATTCAGGTACACTTCTTAGAGCTCATTGCTCAAATACAAGAGGGCTCACTGCTCAACAATACAAAATAGGATTAAATCTAGAGGGTATGAATTGAGAAAATAGCTTCTACACAAGCCTAATTACAGTTCCAGTTAAGCACAAAAAAAACTCCTTCACTCTTCACTCTCACTCTGCTATATAATCAAATGAATAGATCAATTATTGCACACTTGCACTATCTTTGGCTTCTCTCACACCACACACACTCTAACTTTTCTCAACCAATCACTCATATATATCCTCATTATGGAATTATGTATCAACCACTTAGTCAGCTAGAAAAATAAAATATATTTACAATGTCGGCCCAAATTAACCAATACAATGATGCAAGACAAAACAATATCCACTAGCGCACCAAACATTCAAATTTCAATCTCCAAGGATCTGCAACATGTTACCACCAACATGTTGGCCAAGAATATGAAAAACCCGAACATGCACAAGAAAAATCTTTGACCACGAGCACACCGATCAACGTGGATGTACAATAATGATGGAGAATGATGTAGAAACATCCAAAAACATCAAGAACTAACAAAGAGGCATCTGCAATGACTATAATTACACAAACTTCAATAAGGAACACTAACAGAGACCACAAAAACACTGTCAGAAGACAATTGTTCATAGCACGATCAAGTATTCACACAAACCACTAAAAATTTTGGTAGATGAACTAAATAATCTCAATAATAAACCCTTTAGTCCACAATAGCTGATCTTCAACATATAGAACAAAATACCTTCATGACCTTCACTATTCCACTGGCAACCTGCAACTCTTCTTTTAACAATTTTCTCAATATCCTTGACATATATAGCCTTCAATACAATAATTCTAATAGTGTTTACATCAATGACAACCACATATTAGAAACACAACCACAACATCCAACAATCTCCCCCTTTGGAATAGATGGCAACACATGGTGTGAAAAACACCATCAACACAACTCACAATCAACACTTTCTCCCCCTTAGATTTTGACTCTTCTTCCTTGAATTCTTGTACATGGTCTTCTCCCCACAAGACTCTTCTCCCCAGATAGGCAATAGTTTTTCACATTACTCTTCTCCCCCTTTGACATCAATGGAAAAGATAAGAATTATCTTCCCACATACAAGCTCTAAACCACATATCTACACATCTGAATGCTCCCCCTGAGTAGCAACCATGGAAAAATCAATCTAAATCAGGAAATATCTATGAAGCACATAGATTGATGCAATTAAATGCATTTATTATTTCTTATCAAGAGGGGTAATCACCCCTAGCATTTCTCTGAGATATTCAAAAGTATCCTTATACAATGGCTTAGTGAAAATGTCTACAACCTGTTCTTTGGTAGGCACATACTCTAGTCTGACTTCCCTTTCATTTATTTTATCCATCAACAAGTGAAACTTGGTGGATATATGCTTAGTCTTAGAGTGTAGTACTAGATTCTTTGAAATGTTTATGGCTCTTCATATACCACCCTAATATCTTTCAGCTTCTATTTCATCCACTTCACTTGAGTACAGTTGTTTGCAGTAGCAATATACTCTACTTCAGTAGTACATAGAGAAATGAAATTATGCTTTTTACTCAACCAAGGCACCAACTTCTTTCCTAGGAAGAAGGAACCACCACTAGTACTTTTCCTATCATCTACATCTCCTTCCCAATCCACATTAGTATATGCACTCAAAGTAAGATCATCATCCTTAGGATACCAAAGTCCAAAATCAATTATTCCTTTCAAATATCTGAAGATTTTGTTTATAGCAGTCACGTGAGATTCTTTTGGATTAGCCTAAAATATAGCAACCATACATACAAAATTCATAATGTTTTCCCTGGTTTGAGTTAAATAGAGAAATCTGCCAATCATTGATCTATATCTTGTTTGATTTGTCATAGGAGAATCATCATTCTATGTTAACTTGCATCTAGTTACCATGGGAGTACCAACAAGTTTTGAGTCATCCATTCCAAACTTCTTCAGTAGCTCTCTCACATATTTGAACTGAGATATGAAGATCCCCTTGTCTAACTGAGTAACTTGCAATCCCAGAAAGAACTTCATCTCTCCAATCATACTCATCTCAAATTCACTCTTCATTTCATCAACAAACTTCATATACATATTATCATCTCCTCCAAAAATAATGTCATCAACAAAGACCTCAATAATTAACTCTTTGTCATGATCCAATTTGAAATGTAAGTTGCTATCAATAGTACCTTTATTGAATCCAAGCTTCAGTAAGTATTTTTCTAGTCTAGCATACTAGGCTTTGGGGGCTTGCTTAAGTCCATATAGAGCTTTCTTCAATTGAAAAACCATGTCGAAACAAATTAAAGTTGTCTCTGCTTCCTGACTATCTTGATTTACCAAAAAAAAATAAAGTTGTCTTGTCAAAACATATGGCACAATTTGAAGTTGATTTTGTTTCTGAACATTCTTCCCTTTGTTTGTATTGCCTGAACATCTAAATCATATCCACAATATCTAGATGATCTAGTAGATTCCTCATCAACTCTAGCATTTCCACTCTCAACCATCTTCCTCATTCTTCTATTATAGCACCAGTAGGCCTTGCTTTTAGTAGAGTAACCTAGAAAGATTCCTTCGTCGCTTCTTAGATCAAAATTTCCTATATCATCATCTCTCTTGATGTAACACTTTCTTCCAAAGATCTTGAAGTATTTAATAGTAGGCTTGTAACCAAACTATAGCTTAAAAGGAGTCTTACTAGAATTACCATTTACATTTATCTAGTTCAAAGTGTACACAACAGTGCTTGTAGCTTCACTCTAGTAGATGTGAGGCACATTTCCTTTAATCACCATTATTCTTCCTCTCTGCAACTCCATTCTATTGAGGGGTTTGGGGAGTAGATAACTGTCTTTTGATTCCATGCTCTTCACAGAAAGAGTTAAACTCCCTCGAGGTGAACTCACCACCTTTGTCCAACCTTAACCATTTTATTTTTAGACCTTTCTCATTTTCTTCCATAGCTTTGAAACTTTTGAACTTTTCTAATGCTTCACATTTTTCTCTTAACAAGGAAACCCATATCATTCTAGAATAATCATCAATAAGCAGCATAAATTACCTTTCACCATGAAGACTTCTAAATTTGGAGGGACCACAAAGATCAATATGCACCAACTCTAGCAAAGCATTTGTATGATGTTGTTTTCTCTAGAAGGAGACTCTAGTATGTTTTCCCATCTAACATACCTTGCAAATTGTGTTAGCAGACTTCACTAGCTTAGGTAGATCTCTTACTGCTTGAGTGAAACTTACTTTGGCAATACTTTCAAAATTCACGACATAGCCTCCTATGCCATAACCAACTTTCATCTACTTAAGCAATTAAACAACTTTCACTAGCAGTATTTAGGTGAAAATTATTACCTTTTGTCTTTTTACCTGAAGCAATTATCTTTGTAGAGCTTCCAAGTATCCTGCATCTTCCATCTTTGAACTAAAGATCATAACCCTTGTCCACCATCTATCTAACACTCAATAATTTGTGCTTCAACCCTTCAACATAAAGAACATCATTATTGTTGTGCTTACCACCAAGACAAATAGATCCTCTACCATGAATCACACCAGCATTGTTATCTCCAAATATTACAACCCCACCATCATAATTTTCTAGACTTAAAAATTTGCTTTTGTCACCAGTCATATGATGTGAGAATCCACTATCAATAACCCACTCATCCTTATCTTCAATTCGGGCTGCAAGAGCTTTCTCCTTCTCAACTTTAGTAGATTTAGTAGCCATAGGACTATTTTCAATGGTAGTAATGAAAACCCATTCATCTTCATTTCCATTATCTTTTTTAGACTTATCATCAGTCACTCCTTCAGCATAGTAACATTTCTTTTGGAATCTATACTTGTTAGGCTTAGATCTAGGAACTCCTTCAGGACATCTTGATGCAAAATGACCTATTTTACTACAAGGAACTCCTTTATACTTACCTTGTCTTCTGCCTTCTTTCTTCACAATCAATGCTTCGAATTCTTCTACTTCTCTTTCTTCATCTTTAAGTTGTTTCATTAATTCTTCATACTTGAATGACTTTCTAGAAGATTCCCCCAGATCATATCTTTGCTTGTTTCTTCTAGATACAAAATCCTTAAATGCAATTTCAGTGTTGGGAACATATTCACGAAATTCACTCAATTCAAAGGTAGAAAGTTTACCAATTAGTGTATCTCTTGTCATATTCATCAATGATCTAGTTTCTTCAATAGCATGAGTATTTGCTTTGTAAGAGGGAGGAAATGATCTTAGCACTTTAGCTACAATTTCTTCCTCTTCCAGGGTACCACCGACATATCTAATACCCATCACTAGTTCATTTACTCTTTGCATAAAAGAAGAAATATTTTCATCTTCACCCATCTTCAAATTTTCATAATTTCCTTTCAAACTTTGTAGCTTAGCCATCTTCACATGCACATCTCCTTCATACAAAGTTTCAAGCTTCATCCAAATCTCATGAGTTGTCTTTGGACCTATCACATTTTTCATTTCTAAATTTGTTAGAGCACTTAGCAAAGCTTCCATGTCCCTAACATTATTCTCAGCCTCTTTAATCTCATCAACAGTGGAAGGACCATTCTAAGGAATAACATATGTATTCCTAGTAATCTTCCAATAGGGTTCACCAATACACCTCAAATGACACTCCATCCTAGCTTTCCACAATGAGTAGTTTGTTCCATCAAATATAGGATTGTCCTTCTTGTATGATGACATCTCGGATCACCTCAAGCTTTTAAACTTCTTTAGAGGAACTTGGATCTGATACCAATTGTTGGCAAATCAAGGACATACAACTAAGAAGGGGTGAATCAGTTGTCACATAATATTAAACTTTTCAATCGTTAATTCACTTTAATCTCAGATATGATGAATGAACAATAAACCATAAGTAATCAACACATTAGAAACATAGAGAATACCAAAAAAAAATTGTGTGGAAAACTTGTTAGGGGAAAAACCACGATGGATGTTAGTCCACAATATTATACCCTATGAAAAGTATAATGAGAATAATAATGGGAATGCACATGCATTCAAGAACACTTCCTAGAGCTCACTGCTCAAATAAAAGAGGGCTCACTACCCAACAATACAAAATAGGATTAAATCTAGAGGGTATGAACTGAGAAAATAGCTTCTACACAAGCCTGATTACAGTTCCAATTAAGCATAGAAAACATCCTTCACTCTTTAGACTCACCATGCTTTGTAATCAAATGAACAGATCAATTATCACACACTTGCACTATCACTAGCTTCTCTCACACCACACACACTCTAACTTCGCTCAACCAATCACTCATATATATCCTCATTATGGAATTACATCAACCACTTAGTCGGCTAGAAAATAAAATATATTTAAAATGTCAGCCCAAATTAACAATTAAATTTTTGATGCAAATTAAACACCATCAACCAATACAATGATGCGACCCAAAACAATATCCATGAGTGCGCCAAACATTCAAATTTCAATCTCCAAGGATCCACAACAGATTACCACCAACATGTTGGCTAGGAACATGAAAACTCAAACATGCACAAGAAAAATATTTGACCACGAGCACATGATCTAGAAACATCCACAAACATCAAGAACTAACAAAGAGGAATTTGCAACAACTAGAATTACACAAACTTCAATCAAGAACACTGATAGAGACCATAGAAACACTGTCAAAACACAACTGTTCATAGCATGATCAAGTCTTCATGCGGACCTCTAAAACTTTTGGTAGATGAACTAAATACTCTCAACAATAAACCCTTTAGTCCACAACAGCTGAACTTCAACATAAAAAAAATACCTTCATGACATTCACTGTTCCACTAGCAACATGCAACTCTTCTTTTAACAATTTTCTCAATATCCTCAACATCTACAACCTTCAATACAATAATGCTAATAGTGTTGGCAACAATGACAACCAGATATTAGAAAAAAAACCACAACATCCAACATCTTGGTAATTTGTATTTCAAGAGATCGACAGAATGGTCCATTGTACGCTTCTACAAGTGTGGTACCTTGATCATATCACATGTACCAGGCCTATCAAATACCCTTGTACTATAGTTGTAGGCTATCCATGAGCATTCAACTATCCCTTGCAATGCTTGTGGTAGTATGGGGATTTACACTTTTGGAGGGTGAGATTTGACTAACTGGAGGAGGACGAGATCCTATGGATACCTTATCTACTCACTTTACATTTGCTAGATCCCACCGGATAGTTACGGAGGATGCAGATGGATAGATATCTAGCAGGGAAGCATGACTACACTATATGACCATTCTATTATGGGTGAGTCATGAAATAGTTTGGACAGGTGCATACACCACTGAGGCAGTTCCCCTTCATTAAACAATCAATGTGGATTGCTCAGAGGCTAGGTGATACTATTCGGCTGACTATAGATCATGTTTGTGAGAGTGATTTTGATGATTCAAATCATGACTAGCCACCAACTTCTGATGTTGATGATGTTGGAAACACAAATGAGCACAAGGAGTGGTGGTCATATGCATGACCAGCTCCTGTGTTCCCCATGGATTTCCTTATAGGTGATGCAGAGCTAGTATCAAATGAGGGGGATGAGCCAGAGGAGAGAGCAGAGGAGGTACAATATAGGCCATTTGATATTTTTATAGATGTTATTGATGATGAGTATCAGACTGAGGTCGATCCTGACTATGAGGACTAGGATGGAGGAGAGGATGAGGAGGAGGAGGATTATGAGGAGGATGATTACTATGAGGAGGATTCACCCTTGAGCTAGGATGAGGAGGTAGCTATTAAGGATCGGTATGAGCATAGAGAGTCCTCACATACTTATAAGACAAAATCATGTGGAGTAGCTACAGTGAACATCAACACTCAGAGTCAGAGAGAGGCTAGCACATCCTCCATGTCCCCTAGAGATGAGGAGGTTGACATTCCTCATGCATCTGGAGACATAGGTGATGATATTCGATTATACACATGTCCTTTAGTGATTTATGCTTTATTTTCATATATATATATATAGCATGATGACGTGTTACTGATTATGTACATTGTCTATCTTGTAAGAGCGATGAGAGACTGGTGAAAGTTCTATCATTAGGCTGCCACAAAGATAATGCCTCCATCCATCAATGAGGAGGAGATGGATCCTGACTATGTTCCCCCACCGATCGTGGAGAAAGAGCCAGAGTCACTTAGAATCTTTGCAAGGTTACAAGCAGCATACGAGAGTGTGAGGAGATGACTCCATCGAGCTGAGAGTGCACTATAGTCAGCATAGACCTCGACAAAGGTAGAGAGACAACATGCAAAGCTGGCACATGAATGAGTGGAGAGGGATCATATGGTAGATGAGTGGCTTATAGTTGTTGGTCGAGTAGAGGATCTAGAGTATGCACTTAGACTCAACAGTTTTCAATCACAGTCACACACAACCATCTCATGACATCCAAGGACTAGATCATGAGTGCCAGATCCTGAGGGGTCTAGCTCTCATAGACCATTATGACTTTGTATATGATTTTGAGATGTATATAAAACTATGATATATATAAACATGCACATATGGTTTTATGATGATGTGTCTCTTTTTTTGGATGTTAAATGATATGTGATTAATTAAATGACTTATAGTAAAATTATTTAACTAATGGCTACACGATTTAATAGGATTGATGTTATCTAGTGTAAAACATATTGCAGCCTTAGCATAGAAACAACATTGATAATGAGAAAAGAATATGTTAAATTAAATACACTGATAAGGATCTAACTTAAAAAATAGAAATTTGAATAGTATGAAGGCTAAAGGAATTATAAAAAGAACTTAAATAATTACCTTAGTGCTCAAGACAAACACAAATTTAATTGTCCAGAATGAAGCAATGTGAAAGTTATTTAGAATAACATCAAATAACTTTAAACAACACTAGTATATCAACCATACTATTCAAAGGGGATTAGAGATAATACCGATGCAAATGTGTGGATTTAATGGGTTCCCTAAGGGGTGTTCTATCAAGTTGCATTAAGAGATAAGCACCAAACCCATAATTGGTATCAACGATGTAAGGTCCCCAACCAATTAGGGTTGAACTTATCTTTATCTTCGTTGTCAGCACTAGCATCTCATTGATTTTCAATAAGAACAAAATCTCCCTTAGAAAATGAGTGAGCGATGGAATGAATGTTGTGTTTGCGTTGTAATTGTTTGAAGTGATCTTGGAGATGTTCAAGAGAATTAATGTGTTGTTCATCGAGCATCTTGAGTTGATGTAATCATTGATCTTGATAAGTGTCATCATCAAAAAGATCTCAGAGAGCAACTTGCAATGTAGGAATTTCTAACTCCAAGAGAATAATCGCATCAATGCCATAAACGAGGTTATAAGGGGTATTTCATGTGGATGATTGAACATTAGTTCTATAAGCCCAAAGCACATAAGATAGTTGCATATGCCAATCTTTATGATGCTTGGTGACAATTTTCTTGAGGATTTGTTTGAGAAGCTTATTAGTATTTTTAGCTTGTCCATTAGATTGTGAATAATATAGTGTAGAAAAGCAATGTTGAATATTGAATGTTACACAAAAAATTTGAACGTCGTTATTCTGAAATGGAGTTCCATTGTTTGAAACAATTGTAGAAGGGAGTCCAAAGCAAGCAATTATGTGGTCTAAGATGAAGCAAAAAATTGCTTCAGCTATTGTAGAGTGGAGGGGAATAGCTTCCACCCATTTCATGAAATAATTTGTTGTTGTTATGATAAACATATGTCCAGCTAAAGAAGGCAGTTAAATTTTTCCAATAAGATCTAACCCCCATAATAAAAATGACCAAATGGGAACATTGGCATGGAGCTCAGCGGTAGGAGTGTGGATCAAATTGCTATGCTCTTGACATTTGTGACATCATTTAATGTAGGTGAAGAAATCCTTCTCCATATGTCTCCATTAATAACCCATATGAATAAGTTTTTGTACTAACGAACGTCCTCCAAAATGACCTCCATAGGCACCAACATGAGCTTGTTCAAGTGCCAAAGGGATTTTAGAATCTCTAAGACATCGTAATAGGATACCATTAAAATATCTTCCATACAATGTGTTTGCAAGGATCACATATGTAGCGGAAAGTTTATGTAAATGCTTTCAAGTATTCATTGTGGTAGGTTCGGGAATGGTACTGTCTTTCAAATAGTTATATATTGTATTGTACCATTCACACGAAGCATCTTGAGTTATCACCAAAATGTCTTCTAATGGAGTATCGATCGAGGGTTTCATGATGGGATGGATAACAAAAGTGAAGTCTACAGAAGGATCATGTGGGGATGTGAGAGAAGCTGCACTCGCCATTGCATCCGCATGTCGATTATCTTTGCATGGGATATTATGAATGGTGAACGAGTCAAATATTTCTAATAGTCTCATTATAAAATCCTTGTATTTTAATAATTTTTCATGTTTAGTTTGATATGTACCATTAATTTTTTTGATGACCAATTGTGAATAGCCAAAGATCTTGATATGTTTAGTGTTTGGAGATAAAGTAGCTTGTAAACCTATGATCAGTGCCTCATACTCAATGGTATTATTTGTGCATAGGAAATTTAATTGATAGGATAAGGGAATAGGTTTTTCTTTGGGTGGAATTAGTACCACTCTAGCACCGAAACCTATTCAACACTTAGACCCATCAAAAAATAACTCCCATGGTGTAATGTTAGTGGTTAAGACATGATCATCAAGAAAGGAATCAAAAGTAGGTATAGCAAAAGGAGAAGGAGCATCAGCTAAGTGATCAGTTAAGGCTTGGCCTTTGATTGCTTTTTGTGAAACAAATTTAAGGTCAAACTAAGTTAACAACATCACCCACTAAGCTAAGTGTCTGGAAAGGTTTGTTTTGTTGAAATGATATTTAAGAGGATCAAATTTTGTGATGACTTGTATTTTAGCATTTAGTAAATAATGTCGCAACTTACTAGTAGCGAATACAAGATCCAAACATTGTTTTTCAATTGGTGAATAACGTGTCTCATAATCAATTAAGGTGAGACTAATGTAATAAATAGGGTGTTCTTTACCATGATCGTTGTGTTGAGCCAAAAATTCTACAAGAGTATGGGTCGATGCGGCAATGTACAAGATAAACGGTCTATGTGGCACAAGAGGTTGTAAAATAGGTGGAGTAGCTAGATATTCCTTTAGACTCTCAAAAGCCTATTTACAATCCTCATCCCAATCAAAAGGGATACCCATTTTAAGGAGATGCGTGAAAGGTAATGTGTGATCAACTAAAGATGTAATGAAATGATAAATAGCTTGAATTTGACCTTGTAACATGCACAACTGGGAAATATTCCTACGAGGTGCCATGTTAACAATTGCATCAATTTTCTTTGTGTTCACCTCAATGCCTCTGTGAGATATGACAAATCCAAAAAATTTACCACTATCTATGCCAAAGACACACTTTTTTGGATTTAATCACACATTGTATTGTCGTATTCATTCAAATATTTTATGAAGGGCATTTATATTATCTTGTCATGTTAATGATTTAGAGAGGATATCATCGACATAATCTTCTAGAATTTTGTGAATGTAATCATGAAATATTAATGTCATTGCACGTTGATAAGTGTGGCTGCAATTCTTTAGACCGAAGGGCATCACAGCCCAACAAAATGTTCCCCAAGTAGTTGTGAAGGCAGTTTTATATTGATCTTGAGGGTTAATAAGGATTTGATTATAACCAGAAAATCCATCCATGAATGATAATAAAGTGTGTCCAACAGTTGAATCCATAGTCATGTCCATATTAGGAAGTGGAAAATCATCTTTTAAATAGGCTTTATTCAAGTCTTGAAAATTCATGCACATTCGAATACGATTATCGAATTTTGCAACTGCAACAATGTTTGAGATCCAAGGAGAATAATCAATAGGTCTAATAAAGCCTGCATCAAGAATTTTTTCAAGTTCCTCTTTGACACACAAGGCTATGTTAGGATGCATTTTTTGGATCTTTTGACGAATGGGTTTAGCATTTTCAGCAAGGACAATGTTATGCATCACAATTTTTGGGTCAATTCCTAGCATATCAAAATATTTCCAAGGAATTTTTTTAAGAAAATCATGAAGTAAAGTGGTAGCATCTTCATCATCAAGGCACTTCCCAATCTTAATAACTTTATCTAAGTTGTCATTAATGTCCATTAGCACATCAATTGTATCTCCTAAAGGGAGTGCATTGGATTTAGGACTTTTAGATTCAAAAAATTCTTCAGTGATATCACTTGCTTCTTGCTCAGTAAGTTTCATGTCACTAGTAATGTTTTCCATGTAACTATGCGAGGAAGAGGTATCCTAAACACCTAACATTTGTTTCAAAACCTCATCACTATCGACATACGTCAATAAAAGTGGTAAGGTTATATCGAATAAATCAGGATGTTTAATTGTAAGTTTGTGTTGTGAGTGATATGTTATAACATTAATGGTCAAGGATGGTCATTGAGTAGCTTTAGTCATTTTAGAAAAAGAATATCCCAATCCATTTTTCATTTCTTGCATATTAGGTTCAATAAAGACACGAATACCTTGCTCATGTTTTCCACATCCTTTTCCAATATAGCCTAATTGTTTTACAAATTTATAGCATTTTCCATAAAGTATTTCCATTTCGTGTAGAGTAGGTAGGGATTGGTAATCTATCTCATCAAAATTTGTTGTGTATGTTGCATTTTCATCTAAATTATAGGAGATAGATGCTTGAGAAGATTGTTCAAAATTTTGAGTGGACATAATGGTTGGTTCATCTTGTTTATCATCTTTCTTTTGCATGAATATGTATTCACCCATAAACGAGAGTGTGAATTCTAAGGATCCCCAATTGTCACCAAATAATTTAGATACCGATTCCTTAACATTTTGTTCAATTTGAAGAGGGTCTATATTGGATGTTGGAATTAATGTTTTCAAAGGACTTGTAACCTGTTTTTCAAGCTGCAAGCAACTTTCAGGCTCAGGATCGATTTCAACTTGATAGATACGATTGTTATAGACATATTTCATAATAGGATGAAGGGTTGAAAGCACTGCATTCATCTCATTAATCCATGGTCAGCCTAAAAGAATATTATATGAAAGATCATAAGGCATGACATGGATAGGAGTCTGCAAAGTAGCCACCCCGACCGTAATAGGCAAAGTAATTATCCCAAGTGGTTTCTTTGTTGTATTATCAAATCCTCAAATAGAGAGAGAATCAAGTATTATTTGTGACTTGCCAACATCTAGTCGATCAAGGAGACTCACACTACACACATTAAGGGCATAACCATTATCTATGAGAGTGTGTTTGATACCTATGCGATTAAATAGAGAAATTATCCTAAATTCATCATGTTGTTTATGAAACTCTAAAGGAGGGAGCTCATGTTGATGGAAGGTAATGTCAAGATTATTTTTGTGAATGACAACTACCACATCATTCAAAATGGTACTAAGAGGAATTGCAATTTTTTTTAGAGTGGTTTGACGAATGTTGTGATAATTTGGTGAGGTTAAGAAGCAAATCCCAAAGGGAAATTTTGGAGGGAGTATTCTTTAATTGTTCAACAAGATCATACTCCTTTGTGTGTCGGTTATAATGAGGAGCACTAGGTGGATTGGGTAAAGGTAAAGAGGGTTGGATTGGTTGTGGCAGTTGCGGGTTGTTTCGGGTGTTCTATGTATGAGCAATAGTATCATTACTATATTGTTGTGATACATCGGTTTTAGGGGGGTAGAGAGTGTACCAGGGTCGATTAGAGGGGTGAAGTGGATGTGAGACTGGGTAAAGGATAAGCTTAGGTTGAATTACATTAACATCCTTGATGTTAGAGATATCACAACAAACCAAAGTGGATGAGTTGGGTGAGATGAAGTCTTGAAGAGACTCATCTAGCAAATGCAAATCATCACAACTAAAGGGTTTGATGGGTAAATTGTCGTCAACTAGTTTAAGATGTTCAAGAGAAGAATTAGAGGTTGTAATGTTCAGTATCATGAGTTGGTCCCCACAAACCTTAGTGGATGGCTTATGCAAGATGAATTCTTGGAGGGATTCATCTAACAAATCAAAGTCATCGCAAGCAAAAGGTTTGAGGGAAACTTTATCATTAAGGGGTTTATGTTTCTCATTGCAAGCATTAGAGGATGAAGTGAGTGAGAGGAAGTCTTGAAGGACTTCATCTAACTTGAAAACATCATCACTACTAAGAGGCTTAAATGATATATTGTTTCTAATTTGAATCATGTGTTTGAAGGGATTGTTTGATGTTTCAATTTTTGCATCCTTATGTATCGATGAATCCGATCTAAAATAAATAGGAATGAAAATAGAAGAGGAAATTTTCAAAGATCTAAAACTATCATGAATTCCATGAAAAGAAATGAAATTTATGCTAATGAAAACATAAAAAAATGAACTATAACAGAAAGAGAATGATAGAAAAAAGAAAGAGGCAATACAAGAAACTAAAATCTGGAAATGTTGATGTAGAACTATAGAGGGACTGATTCGCCCTAGGTGGCGAATGAGTCCCAAGAAATGATTTTTTTAAAGATTTTATTTATTTATTTATTTATTTTTTTGAAGATTTTTAAGTCTATAAAATGTAGAAACAAAATGAAAATGTAGAATGTTGAAATGATTGAATGAAATAGAATGTAATAATGAGATCTAAATAATGCTTTCACGAATGCAATGCTTAAGAAACCTAAAGATGCAAACAATGAAAACTGATGAAGCAATTAAGTCCTAAGATACAAATAGAAATGTAAATCAGAATGATGTTATGCTCAAAATTCAAGTTCACCAAAATGAACCATAGATTTTTTGCACTTAGGACTTCTCTAACTCTTCTAGGGGTTTTCACCTAAAAAGAGAGAGTTTAGGCCAAAATAGCTAACTATTTCATTCAAATAATGTTATGTATGATGTTTTCTAAGCTAAATGAAGTAAACCATATGCAATTAAATGATCTATAGAACAAATTATGAATGAAAAACTAAGCTCTATGCTATGTTTGAAAACATAGTGTTGTTAGTAAAAATGCTTTAAAGAATAAATAAAAATGCAAATTAAACTAAATAGAAGGTTGTTTCTTAGAGTGAGTGCACCTAGAAAACTAGAGATGACTAGAAATAATCTAAAAAACTGATGAAACTTGACTTTAGGCTGACTGGGACTCATTTTCCACCTTGGGTGTATCAATCCTAGATCAAGAGTTTTCTGCACATAAGTTGTTTTCTGACAGTCGGGGACCTGGATCTACATCTAACTCAAATATGTGCCTCAAGAGGTGCTCATTCGCCATGCATGGTGAATCAGTCCACTTTCAAATTTCTACAACTTCAAAGTTATGTCCTGCACCTTGACACCTGTACAATAATTTCTGACAGAAACCTAACTTTGGTTCTTGAAAAATTCCTTCAAAACAACTCAAAATTGTTTGTTTAATGGGTGGTTTTCCCTAGTCAAATCCCTAGTTGGGTAATTAAACCTTGAATGCATAAAAATCTGCATAAACCCTAGCCTTAGATATGTTAAAGACTAGGAAAAGTTGAGATGTGACAAAGATCCTATTTTATTGTCCTAGAATAAGACATGCAAGAAAGATTTATATAATGAAAGATCTCTACCATAGAAACCTTACAACACATGAAAAATAGGAATGAAATGGCTTGCAAATCATAAAAAAATAATATGCAAACCTTAAGGGTATGTGCAAGATCATCATGGAAAAACCAGGCCCTTAAGTGGCAAAAATTTCAAAAAAATCAGAGTTAGGAAACTTGACATAAAAATTTGAATAAGTTATCTATATTATTTCAGAAATATGTAACAATAGAATCTATAGAAAATTTAATTTAATTTCTAAACTACTAGGTTTATTTAAAAATAAAAAATATATTTGGTGAAAATTTGAAATTTCAATGCACTTAAATTTCAGGGAAAAATAAGTAGGTGTTTCCACCCTAACCAAAATAAAATGATAATATTTTTTTATAATATTTTAGATATAAGTAGAGGACTCATGTCCAGATGTGATGCATATTTTTTTGTAATTTTTTTCCAAGTAAATAATTAATTATGATTTTTTTATTACAACTTTTAATAAAAAAAATATAACAAATTGTATGTCTGACCACCTTAACTTGGTCAAAACTTCATGAAATTCAATTTTATTTTTTTAAAATCCTATAGTATGTGAAGCATAGAATGTGATGCATGTTTTGGATTCAAAAAATGTGATACCATTTGAAAGTTATAGATTTTTTTCAATCAGCCTATCAATCAGGACTTTAGTTGTAATTCAAATAGAAAATGAATAATAATTATTTATTAAATTCAAAGTAAAGAATATTTTATATTGGTGGAAATATAAGAATATCCTTTAAAAACCCTTTTCATTTCATCAATTTTGGGTAAAAAAAAATTCATCAGCCACATACCCATCATATCACCACTTTTTGGCCCATCATGATCCTGCACATACCCTCAAATCTACAGATAGAATGAAAATGGAAGATGGAATTAATAGGAAACCAAGTCCTTTGGTGTGATGTTGTGGCTAGTTGTATTTCTTCACCCTATATTTCTTCATGATTCACTATAGGCATCCATCATCAATCTTTTGCAGTGTTGGATCTTGACAAAAGAAGTGAACTTCAAGACCTGCAAAAACCCTAGTTTGCTGCCCTAAAACTTCAAATTTTTCTAATTAAACTTGTTGTGGAAGACTTGACTTTATGAATTGCTCTTTAGGAATGATAAAAGATAAGAAAAGATGATAAAAAGATGAGTGAAATGACTTGAAATGAGTATTTATAAGCAACAACACCGTATTTTCTCATTAATTAGACCTAAGAGGCCGACATTCACCAGAAATTAAAGTTAAATTGAGTAAATTACTGCTTAAATTTGAATTTTCCCTCAAAGGGGACTCATTCGCCACCCTTGGTGAATGGGTCCCACTAGAGGGGACTCATTCACCCAAGGTGGCGAATGGGTCCCACTATTGCTATTTAAAGGTGGGTTTTCGGGACATGATATAATTAAATGTTGTTTGTTGGGTTGTAAGTGATTTCTCAGTTAAAAAGAGCTTCAAGATCAAAATTAATGGGTGTAAGGGGCCTATAAATGTTGTTTTGAAGGGTGAATGATGTGTAGGGACTCCAAAGTGGGTCCAATTATGCATGAAATTGTCTCTTTTCTCAAGAGGGTCCAATTTTCTACAATAGAGTTTAACGTTGAGGATTTTGGGTGGACAATGATCCATATTTATTTTGCATGTTAAGATCATAGAATTATTGTTGTTGCATGTATTGAGTTTGATTTTGAAAATTTCCTTGGTACATGCTTTGACCTTGGGGTGGTTCTTGATACATGTGTTGCCCTTGAGGTGGGTTGTTACCATGTAGTGGTGGTTGCAAATGGTTACCTTGTTGGTTCACTACATGTTGTGGTTGCCATGGTGGAATATTTCCCATGTTTTGTATATTAATAATGAGACCTTGTTGTTGAGTGTTCCAAGATGTCTCATATAATTTGGGTCCCATTGTATTAGTTGGTGGCATGTTTTGAATTATCAAGAGGTTTGGATTTTCTTGAGTATGTTGAGCTACCAAATCTTGTTCAATTTGTGAGGGATGTCTATATAATGGATTTTCCACATTTTGTGGGAATTATTGAACATTGGTATGTGCTTTTGAGAACAATGGTGGTATCTTGGGATCCACCATTTCTTTGTGTATTTGTCTCACCACTGATTAGTCTCCCAAAGGAATGAGATTGGGATCCTCAAGAATTTCAACGTTAAAGTTGGTAGGTAGCCTAGAACCACTTTGTGCTAGTTTGAGGAAATATGTGTTTGGATCCTTCCCAATCAATTTTTTCATTAGTTTTTACATTTTTGAATCTTCAGAGTGCTCTAAAAGTACTTCTTCATTGATTTCCTCATCACTATCATACTCCTCTATGATCATATCTATAGGATTAGGAGGTTGATCTTATTTTCTAGCAAATATGTCTTGATGTTTAAGGCATATGTTAGCATCACTAGGTGGTGGATTTGGCTAAACTTGGAACGTTGGTTGTGTTGGAGGAGTTGAGTATGTCTTAGGATGACAACTTCATGGTTGAGATTCCTCATTGGTGGTATTGGTGTTTGTTACATTAGAACTGCTTTTGTTGGCTTCCATGTTCTTTTTATATTGAGATCTTGTTGTAGTCATAAATGAACTCAAAAGACCTTGGTAAGTTTGAGATAATAATTTATGGAAATGGAATGACATTTTGTTTTAATATTTTGTTTGATAACATAATGTACAAAGGGGATGTGTGTATAAATTTTGGACAAAGGTTGTTGGTTGTTTGTTATGGATTGATGTTGGATGGTAACATTTTGCTACTTAACCCTATGATGAGGAGATGAGCCTATTTTGGATGTTGTTTGATAAACGACATTATGATGTTGGATGTTCAAACCCTAAGATAAGAGTATGAGTTTGATGTTTTAATTTGATGCTAGTTCAGAACATAAAGGTTCACAAGACTCAAATCGATGTTTTGCTATGTTTTAAAGGATATGGTGATTTCTTTATTTGAACTAGCTATGAGGTTGCAAGTAAAGGATGTTGAAAAAAAATAGCAAGATGATGGTTTGATTTCTTGTGTTCAATACATATCCAATGCTAGGTTGATGTTTGGTTTCTAATAGTGATGTTGAAGGATGTTAAAAGGTTATGGTGCAAGTTTGATTTTGATGTTGTGTCCAAAAGATGATAGCTACAAATCCTATGTAAACCAAGTCCAAAGTGTAGGATGGTAATGTTGTATTGTGACTGATAGGTCCAATGATGATAATGTTCTCTAATAACTGAATAAAGTTTTTAGGCCAATTTTTTGAAATAATTTTTTGATAAATTATGAGATATGCCAATAAGGAGGAAAATAATGGCTTTTGTCCAAGACAATAGTAGCAAGAATTTTGGACAATAGTGGTTCTATTTTAGGAAAACTATGACAAATTTTAGAGAAACGACTCTATTTTGACACTTTAACTGTCATCCAACCAATGATAACAATAGCAATAAAATACACAATAGTGAGAAAATTTTAGGTTAACTGTGGTAATACTCTAGAATGATAGTGGTAAAGTTCTAAGACACTAGTGGAAAAACTTGATAGTAGCGACTCTAGTTCAATAGTTTCCAATTTTTTGATGGAAGTTTGTTTGATAAGTTTGCAAGTTTTGATGTTTGTTTGGTCTGATCTATCTAAGATAATGTTTTTAAAATACAAGTGACAAAACACAAAAAAAAGTGTATGAATCAATTGTAATGTTTTGAATGTTGATAGGCCAAAATCAAGCATTTTTATCCCTAATGTCAAAGCCTATGGTAACACTTTTAGGCCCACAACTTGGAATCTCCTTCAACTCAAGGGTAGGGACACCCAAAGGGATATATACACTTTATTCTTTGAGAGAGCAAATAGATAGGGGCCTCTTGGCATGGAAGGATAACCAAAATCACCATTTCCTCAAAAAGCTATAAGTAGCTTAATGTAAGCCAGTGATTTTTGTCTCATCTCAAGCAAGCTCATATGGTGAGTAAGAACTTCAATTTGTAGTACGCATCCTTTCCATTGAAAATGTCGCCAATACATGATCAATCAATAAGGTGGGTAACTATAATAAGGTGTTTAGTTGTTGCTCAAGGAATTGATGCCTTGCTAGAATCTAGTAAGCCAATTAAGGCTTTAACCAATCCTACTATGGGAACTATATACCACTTGTGTACCTCCCCTTTCTAAATGGCATTGTCGGCAAGGTACTCGTTAGTTAAATCATAGCTTTCACTTTAAGATATTTATATAGTGGTTCGAGGAAAAACCCACTTTTAGTTGCCTTTGAGTTTTCCTTTTCGGATGTGTCTCATAGGTAGGCCCAATCTAAAAGGGAATGATGTAAAACAATGAAAAGAGACCAAAGTGTTTCTTACCCAGGATCATTAAAATATGTAGGGGAGAGGATACACACTTGGCTTGCTAATAATGATAGACATAGTGGAAAATTTATTGTAATTTGATTTTAAGCCCAAATGAGGCATTATAGATAACAATTCATGTTTTAAAAGCACCAACATCAAATATTTGAGACTTCAAACATTCATACAAAATTCCATAAACCAATTTGTTATCATTGCAATCATATTTTAAGCCCAAATTTGAAATGTTCAATTTCTAGACACCACAATGAAATGTGAAGATTGTAGGTAAATTTTAAAGCACCAAATCAAAGTGTTCAAGTTGTATTATTCAATTTTAGTGCACCAAGATGAAATGTGAAGAGTGTAGGTAAATTGTACTGCACCAAATCAAATAATTCAAGTTGTAATATTATTTTGTTCTAGTCTTCCAAGGGAAGATGAATTCATTTTAAAGCACCAAATGTAAATGTTTAGACTTAAAAAAATCCAAACAAATGCTTGAATATTAAGAGTCTTGGACCATTCGTCAACCCTACAAGAAAAATGATTAGTTTTTTCAACAAGAATATGCCATGACCCTACAAGGATTGCACCAACAATGTTACACAATCTCACAAAACACAACAAAAGATAAGTAGTTAGTGTTAGATACACTACAAATCCAAGAAAGTTTGCAAAACTAATACAAACCCAAATAGCAATACAATAGCAACCTTGTTACCTATAATAGTGACTCTATACCTAGTACAACTATGACTTTTAAATGATACTGATAGGAAAATAGTATAATAGTGCCTTTGTTTAGGATGATAGTCATACACACTTAGAAACCTACAAAACAGAAAGGAAAATAGCAATATTTCTTTATAGTAGCAGCTATATCTAGGTCGATAGTGACTAGATTTAGAACGACCAAAGAAAAAAAATAGCAATGATCACATTCAAATCTAAAGGCAATAACATCCTAGTTAGAAAAAGTGATTCCTACAAAAGACATCAGCAACCTAGAACTTGCAACTATTCACAAAACTTAACAAAAACATCAAAGTTAAGGACCTAGGTCCCACCAGGTGTGCCAGAATGTTTAAGGGGAATATGGATCAACAAATTTAGTAATAACGAAATGAATTCAAAACAATTCAAAATAAGATAACAAGACCCACTTACCCATGAATTGTAATTGCAAAGGTTAAGAATCCAAACAAGCAAGACCTTAACATAAACAAATGAAACACATGTAATGAATTCTAAAACTACAATCATACCATCCCATGGTTGAGTGTATTCATGTTGAATATGGATGTTGGATTGCTTGATTTAACATGAAGCATCCATGTTTGCAAAAGCATGATAACAATGATGATCTTGTATACAAGTATATGTTTTCTCAATTTGCTTCAATAGTCAATTTGACATGACCTTTCTACAAGTTCTATAGCTTTCTTATGAGAAGGATGAAGGTTGTTTTATAGATTTATGATTTTTAAGATGAATGATCAAAATTCAACAATGAAATATCAAGATCAATGGAGGAAAATAAGGTTAATGATGTAATTAAAGAGGTGAAATTAAATAATGATAATGAAATTGATGCCTATAATGGAAAAATGTAGTTTAGGATGCGTGATATGAGTTGAGCCATTTTTACATGTCTACACAATGCTACATATGTTGAGTGTTGAACCAGTGTCAATGAGAGTACGTCTAATGCCAATATTATTAATGTAGTGTAGAAAAATGTCATCCTTTATATTTTCACACTTAATTTGGGGATGATTAGCATTAAAATGAACCTAATCATGTGCATTATTTAGGATGTTGTAAAGTGTATCCTAGCACTTTCACACTAATCTAGGGATTTATTAATTAATTGGGCTTATTTATGCCTTAATTGGCCCTATTTTGCATCAACAAGCCTTATTAGTTGCATCTTTCTATGGATAATCCCAACACTTATCAAATAACCAATCATAATTTAGGGTTGGGTATGTGCAGGATCATCATGGAAAAAATAGGCCCTTAAGTGGCAAAATATTTAGAAAAATCAGAGTTAGGCAACTTGACATAAAAATTTGAATAAGTTATCTATATTATTTCAAAAATATGTAAGAATAGAATATGCAGCAAATTGAATGTAGTTTCTAAACTACTAGGTTTTTTTTATATATATATCTATTTGGTGAAAATTTGAAATTTGAATGCAGTAGTACTTAAATTTCAAAGAAAAAATAAGAAGTAGGTGTTTGTCTGACCACCCTAACCACAATAAAATGATAATATTTTTTTATAAGATTTTAGATATAAGTAGAGGACTCATGTCCCGATGTGATGCATATTGTTTTGTAATTTTTTCCAAGTAAATAATTAATTATGAATTTTTATTACAAATTTTAAAAATATAAAACTCGTATGTCTGACCACCTTAACTTGGTCAAAAATTCATAAAATTCTTTTTTTTTAAATCCTATAGTATACAAAGCATAGAATGTGACGCATGTTTCAGATTCAAAAAATGTGATACCATTTGAAAGCTATGGATTTTTTTTAATTATCCTATTACTCGGGACTTTAGTTGTAATTCAAATAGAAAATGAATAATAATTATTTATTAAATTCAAAGTAAAGCATAATTTATATTGGTGGAAAGCTAAGAATCTCTTTTAAAAACCCTTTTCGTTTCATCAATTTTGGGTAAAAAAAAAGTCATCAACCACATGGGCCATCATATCACTTACATATCACCACTTTTTGAGCCATCATGATCCTGCCAATACCCAATTTTGGGTCATGTGATCCAAATTTGGTGATCTGGGACTCATATGCCACCTTGGGCATATAAGTCCCACCTAGGCCTTAGGACCTGATTTTAAGTTTCACATTATAGAGGACATGTCTTGGAGTTTGTTCCCTAGTTTTGAGCCACTTGGACTCATACGCCACCTTGGGAATATGAGTCTTGCTTTAATCAAGACCTATTTTGATTTCAATTCTTGGAAATATTTTATCTTCCTAGATTTGATGTCAGCTTGTAGTGTTGTAATTTTGAGAAATTTAGCAAAAATAAGCGTAAATACAAGGTTGTTTCATCATTTCAACATCTAAGCAATTCTAGAATTTGATAAGCAATCAAGAGCACTTTCACAAGAGTTCATAAGAGTATTCAAGGGAATTCAAGAGCATTTCTAAAGAATTCAAGGAAATATTTCTTCATCATTTGTTGTAGCAATTCAAGATCTATCATCATGTCAGAGGCATAATGCATCAAGCATGTTGTTGAGCTAATGTTGTTGATGTAGCATTGAAGATCCAAGTTAAGCATTCTCCCATATCCAATTCAAGATTAAGATCTGCATTCTACATGGCCACTTCATGTCAGATTGTTGATTTATATATTTCAAGACATCATTCAAGGTATCATTGTTCATGTTTCATGATTCATGATTCATATTTCATTATTTCATCATAAGGTTTAATTACCTAAACAGGGTGTGACCAAGGAAAACCCCTATTCCCTAACAATCAACAAGTTTTTTTTTCTCTCTCTACATGTGTGATTGTAGATCTAGGTGCTTCAGGCTTATCCTTTAAAGACAGAGTTGCAAGATTGAAGAAAGTTGTCCAAGTTGTTACCAATTTGTCATCTTCATGGAAAGTCACCTACAGGTCCTAATTTAGAGTATCAGACCTGGAAACAAAGTTTGGAAGAAAGATCAGAGATAGGAGAACAAATTCAGATCTTGAACTTTTGAAAAAATAGAACAAGATTGATATGCCACTTGTGGTTTATGAGTCCTGGTACAGTGCTTTTTCCATATTTCAATGGATTTGGATCAGTCACTATAAGATTCCAGTTTTTGCATAAAAACCCTAGTCAGGGACTAAATCGCCTTGACTAGCATATGAGTGGGTATGTGCAGGATCATCATGGAAAAAATAGGCCCTTAAGTGGAAAAAAATCAGAAAAATTAGAGTTAGGCAACTTGACGTAAAAATTTGAATAAGTTATCTATATTATTTGAAAAATATGTAAGAATAGAATTTGTAGAAAATTGAATGTAGTTTTTAAACTACTATGTTTGTTTAAAAAGAAAATAATCTATTTGGTGAAAATTTGAAATTTCAATGCAGTAGTACTTAAATTTCAGGAAAAAAATAAGAAGTAGGTGTTTGTCTGACCACCCTAACCACAATAAAATGATAATATTTTTTTTATAATATTTTAGATATAAGTAGAGGACTCATGTCCCAATGCGATGCATATTTTTTTGTAATTTTTTTCCAAGTAAATAATTAATTATGAATTTTTTATTACAACTTTTAAAAAATATAAAAAAATCGTATGTCTAACCACCTTAACTTGGTCAAAACTTCATGAAATTCAAATTTTCTTTTTTTAATCCTATAGTATGCGAAGCATAGAATGTGACGCATGTTTTGGATTCAAAAACTTTGATACCGTTTGAAAGCTATAGATGTTTTTCAATCATTCTATCAATCGAGACTTTAGTTATAATTTGAATAGAAAATGAATAATAATTACTTATTAAATTCAAAGTAAAGTATAATTTATATTGTTGGAAAGTTGAGAATCTCCTTTAAAAACCCTTTTCATTTCATCAATTTTGGGTAAAAGAAAAGTAGTCAGCCACATACCCATCATGTTGCCACTTTTTGGCCCATCATGATCCTGCACATACCCGAGTCCCATTGGGCATCAAACAATAGAATTTTAAGGTTTTCAAGTTTTTTTTATCACATCTTTCTTCCAAATGCATCTCAATACTTTCTTAGTCTTTTATTCTACATTTTAGTTTCATAATCTAGGTCATATAGTCTAGTCTTTGATATCACTTACATTCCTTGTCTTTCCAAGCCCTAGCTTGGTGGTGAACCCCCTTCCAATCTTTAATCACACCCTCGGAAACCTTATTTCCAATCTCTTTCCTTCATTTTATCCTTGGATTGAGATCTCTAAAGTTTCTTTGAGTGAAACTTGTGGAAAATCGGTGGTTGTGTGTCCTAAAACATAACTAACAGGTATGTGCAGGATCATCATGGAAAAAACAAGCCCTTAGGTGGTAAAAAATTTAGAAAAATTAGAGTTAGGCAACTTAATATAAAAATTTGAATAAGTTATCTATATTATTTCAAAAATATGTAAGAATAGAATATGTAGCAAATTGAATGTAGTTTCTAAACTACTAGGTTTGTTTTAAAAAAAATCTATTTGGTGAAATTTTGAAATTCCAATGTAGTAGTACTTAAATTTTATGGAAAAAATAAGAAGTAGATGTATGTCTGATCACCCTAACCACACTAAAATGATAATATTTTTTTATAAGATTTTAGTTATAAGTAGAGAACTCATGTCCTGATGTGATGCATATATTTTTTTAATTTTTTTATAAGTAAATAATTAATTATGAATTTTTTATTACAAATTTTTAAAAATATAAAAACTCGTATGTCTAACCACCTTAACTTGGTCAAAACTTCATGAAATTCATTTTTTATTTTTTTAATCGTATAGTATGTGAAGCATAGAATGTGACGCATGTTTTGGATTCAAAAAATGTGATACTGTTTGAAAGCTATAGATTTTTTTCAATCAGCCTATCAATCAGGACTTTAGTCATAATTCGAATAAAAAATGAATAATAATTATTTATTAAATTCAAAGTAAAGCATAATTTATATTGGTGGAAACTTGAGAATCTCCTTTAAAAACCCTTTTCATTTAATCAATTTTGGGTAAAAAAAAGTCGTCAGCCACATACCCATCATATTGCAACTTTTTGGCCCATCATGATCTTGCACATACCCTAACCACCATTTTCTAGGTTTCAATTAATACTAACTAGATTATTAGAGGATCTGCCTACTTTTGCACTTTTGGAGGCAAGAGTTCTTGTGGATAGAATGTAATTTTTGGTGAATCCACATGAATATGAGCTATCAATGCATTAACATCCATTAGTCTAGTGGAAGAAGGAAAGATAATCCTTTGCAAGGATTCTTGAAGCTTATCTTGATAAATCAGAGCAAACTGAAGCAAGTCCCACAAGTGAGATCTTAGTTGGAGTAACATTGAGTTGCTCGACAAGATCGTAATCACTAGGTGCTTTAGTCGTAGGTTTAGATGCTTAAGAAAGACTTGGTTGAGAAGGTGGTAAATAAATATGTTGATTAACATTTTGCTTATTCCTTCTAGTATTATAACGATGGGCTACCACTCTATAAGAGGGAGCCTTACAATGATCAAGAGAATCATTGTTAAATGGAACACCATTAATAAAAAAAATATTATAGGAGAAGGACTAGCCATCATCAGACAAATTACTAGTGTCTCAAGTATTTGGAGGGCAACAGAAACATAGATGATATTTACAGATTCCTTACAACTTATAGATGAATCATTTGAAGAAATAAGCTCAACATCTATCATTGGATGATCTGATGTGAGAGGAACATCATTTAATAATGCAACATCTCTAGAAGAGAGTGCATTGGAATGAAGAGAAGGTAGAGTAATATTAAGAAAAGTATCAATGATTTCATCTTCTTACAACAAAATATCCCCTAAAGAAGGAGGAATTTCATGAGAAATATCAAGGATACCGAGTGACATGGGTAAAGCCAACTCACAATCACATGCATGGAATGGAACATCATTAACGCTTTGAATAAAATTAGAAATTAAACTAATAAAACGGGATATTAAATTCATTTTGAAAGTAGTCAGCTAAATCTAATAAATATTAAATAAACAAGCTGACTAAAGGCCAATGCATTACTTCTACTTTGATGGTATGGAATGGGATTTGGGGCACTACCCAAAAAAATTATTTTTGGAAGGATAAATCTTTGATTTGTCATTTTTTTTTATGGAAGGGGTGTTCATGTCGGGTTCACCAAAATGTAGAGAAGAGGGATTCACTGCTCATGAGTCTGTTTATCCTCAAGAGACTCCCAGGGAATGAACTACCCTAAAATACCTCAAGGAATAATTATCAATTGAAAGGGTAAAAAGGTGAGAGTTCCAGAATAAAAAAGAGTGGGTCACATAGATTTTTTGGATAGACTAGCAAGCTTTTGACCAAAGGACGTCAATGTGGAAAATGGATGATAGCATGGCGTGATAGAGTCCCAAAGGTTCCCTGGCATCTTGTATGGATGAAAAATAGAGAATGTCATAGAAAACAACAGAGTGACTACTTCTGCTCTAACTACTAAGAAATCCTAGAATGTGAGAAAGTATGAGAGAATGGCAAAGCTAAAATAAAGTAAACTAAACTTAGTAGAACTTAAATGATAAAGTGAGAGAGGGAGAGAAAGAGAATACTTACAATAGCCCAAGTGATGAAGCCTCTAGCAAGTAGATATGTTCAACACCTCCATACATAAGATTGAGGGAAAAATGTCAAGGTTGTTTAGGGGCTTGCCTATGTCAAACCCCCATTTCAGTGTTCCCACCTCCACAAAAATCTAGATAGATAAAGAGGAATAATAAGTAGAAATAAAATGAATGAAAGAGTGATAAAAGCAAACCTTGCTCAAGGAGGAGAACCTGTATCATGATATAGAGATGCAATAGATAGGGGATGTGATAAATCGTAAGATGTTCAAAGATACAAGGCACAAGATAGATATCACCTGCAAGGCTTGAGGAAGCCAAGGAGAGAGACAAAGCTATGTGAGAAAAGAGAGTTACAAAGAGTGTTATGAGGGCTTTTGAAAATGCTATTGTAGCAAGTTGTAGAGAGCTTGTACAAGTAAGATATCAAGAGAGAAAGACAAGATGACATCAAAGGGAGGAGAAGAGAATTCAAGAGAGAATCCAAGAAGCTAGAAAGAAAAATGTTGGAGAGAGTAATAGAATTAAAGAGATGAATTTAAAAGAGATGAGAGGAGGGAAAAAAAGGTTCCTGAGTTGTTACAAGGCATCCCAAGCCATTACCACTGACAAAAGTAGCTGACAAGTGGAAATGCACTTGAAAACAGTGGTTTGAATGTCGAAATGTCATGAGATGCTAGCACGGTGCACAGACGTTTGCTCAATGCCCTAGTGTCTAGACATATCACATTACAAAATGATGAGAATGAGAAAAGCACAAGGTAGCTCCTAAAAAGGGGTCTTGAGCATCCTGAGAGGGAAAAAAAAGGCTAATGCAGGGGCTAAAATGAGCCTACACAAGTGCTAAGAGAATTGACACTAAAGAAGATACAAAAATGTATGTGAAATTGCAAGGGGTGCAATTTTATGACTTGCACATATTTTTCAAATTATGTTAATAACCTAATCAATTTTTTATGTCAAGTTGTCTAACTTTATTTTTTTGAATTTTCATTATCTCTTAAGGGCCTAGTTTGGACCCCCATGTTCTTGCACTGGACCACTTTCTTTGTTTAGTGTATTTGCATCAGAACTAAAATTTACATCATTAGGCTAGTAGATCATTGCATTTCATTTGTAAACTAATCCTAGATTTGGTCAAGGGGTGGTTGACTCGCCTTTTAGGTTGTAATTCAATCACATATTCTGTCCAAGTCTATCTAACACCCCCACAATCATATTATTTCTAATCCCCACATTTACTGAAATAGGAAAAAGGTGTGAGATCTTAAAGAATGCAAATCTCCAAAGGATAAGTTCCCCTTTTTTCAGCATTTCAGCTAAAAATTATAGGTTCTTATACATAGATACATCTAGTTTATCGAGATATATTAGTACCATATGATAGCTAGCACCCCATGTGACTTTTCAAACCATGAATATCGAGCATGGTAGGACATTACCATGTTTGGTACATTTAAAGTTTTCTAGCTCTATTTCATCCTCCTATTTCTTTTGATTGTAAATAAAAAGATTTCAAATTGTAAAATTTTATTCTTATTTATACTTATGTCACAGAAGCTAGTAATGATAGATTTTCTTATTTGCTAAGGTACTCATAGAACATGGTAAATGATGAAATTACTAAATTTCATTCAATGTGATCAATTAGATTTTATAAACCCTTGAGATATTCCTTTATCTTTGAATATTTACTTTACAAATATATTTGCGAATAATTCATACTTTGAAATATGTGACCTATATCAACCCACACTAATCTTCAATCATCAAACCAAATACCCTAATTTACTTAACATCCACTTTATTGATTTGAGATTAGTTACTAAATTATTCACACCTAAAACTCAAACTTATCAATGTAAATTTATTACTACTTATGTGTCTGTTTCAATTTCATTTAATTAGCCTAAATTAAGCTTCAGGAAAGATGGTTTTTCTTTACAGAAATATTTAGTAAGTCTGTCATAAATTGGTTTATTATTGGGAATCGGGATAAACGACTGTGAAAAGAGAATCTAGTACATGGGAGCCCACAAAAAAGGTACGACTGTGAAAAGAGAATCTAATACACCGGAGCCCACAAAAAAAGGTGTGCCCATCTAATTCCATTTATACACGCGTTGGTCCAAATGAAACAAGCACGGAAGATAGTGAAGTCGCATTATCGATCTACTTATTTCCTCACGCCATACACGTGTGAGACTTATTTTCAAGCCGACGAATGTATAGCTTACACGACTTATTTGGTTAGTAGAAAGTCTGTGAAAGTACAGATTTGATTTTTTTTTCATTGGTTTATATGTATCATTCTATTCATTAATATAATCTTCATCAATAAATCAAACTTTTTTTTCTAGATATTGTCCAATCTAAATCATGGTTGTGTTTGTGAGGTTATCTTCGAGTTGTGATTTTGATTTTTATAAATGTAAAAAGAAAATCAAACATTTTTGTTGACTGGGCTTCACTTTCACATTTTAATACCGACTTAGTTATGAATAAACATTCAAAATTTTGGTATTGTGTTCATACATAAAAAAACATCAATTTGTGTTCATAACACACATAGAAGAAGACATAGCACATGAAACCTAAGAATCTCTCAATATAAGGATATTGAAGAATAGTCATGTTCATACTTGCATATACTATAATTGAAAACACACTCATGCTAGTGTATGTGAATCACCTAGAAATCATTGTAGAATCCATGTGCAAGTCTAAAGCATGATGTATATCAAGGTACTTTAAATGTTGTCATCTCAACTAAAAAACGTTGAGAGTGTGAAAAAGGATAGTATTGTCTAGTAGTCTATTATCTAAGATTTTACCAAAAAAAATATAAAGATCATCCACAATTGACTTTGTAGGTGGGAACTAGATCTAAAACATTGAAGTTGACCCTACACAAAGCAATGGAGAATATTATGATTCTAGTGTATATACATGATTAACCTAAAAAAGATACCCAACCTAGTTATTCCATCTACAATTTCAGATTTTATATAGTACTAATTTGGTTGTACTTTCATATCATGTTTTTCCACCCTACCTTCCTAACTTTTCATTGCATCATGGTAGCTCCTAGGGTTTCCCCTTTTGTTGAATTGCACACATTCATTTAATAAATTTTGATATGCTCATGTCATGTGTTTCACATGAAACCTACATCCTTGATTCATTCATGCAATTTTATTATTTGTATAAGGGTGTCATCTCTAACGAGGTTTTGTTTTATCATGTCTTACCTTTCTCCTCCTTCTTGGAGTTAATGAATGCAACAAATATTCTATTAGAGAGACTTAGAATTTTTTTCACTATTTTCATGACGATCCCTTTTCTCATAACACCAATGATCATTTTTTTTAGCAAGTACCTATCAATTTTCTACCTATCCATGACAATAACATTCCTTGTAATGATATATCCTTATAATGTCATGATAACCTAGATCCATTTTATTTTCATTAGTTAACTTCTTTATACATAATGGTGGTCCTTACGATGAATAATTATATTACCCCTCATGTTTCATTTAACATGATCAGTTATTTATTTATGATGATTTATTAGTTGATCATGTTCTACGATGTGTTGATACTTCATTCGCTCTACACAATGATGTTATAAATTTTTGTGAAGATGAATTGCATGATGATTATGATAGTTCTACAAATTCTTCTATGTATGTGAAAACATTATTACTTGCTTATTATATGAACATAGATAATGACATCTTACTAATGCACAAGTTTAGATTTTGCTTATGTGGTAGAGCTTTAATATGGTTTGATTCATCATGTTTACTCTATACTTCATTATTTAATTTTTCTTATGCTTTCATTGATTAAATTTATTTAAACCTAGTTCACATAAGAGTAACATGGAATTAACAATGATCTATATTTATTTATATTTTGATCCTTGTACCAGGAATATTTCTTATCATACACAATAATATCCTAACCATTAAAGGCATTGTATTCCAACATAAAATTGAATAATTTAAAAACAGAAAGAACAAACATATTGAGGTCATGCATATATTGAAAGAGAAACTATTCTATGTAAGAGATGGATTCATTATTTAAATATCACTTTTACTTTTCCTTCATTTATCATTTTTCTTTTGTGTTGGTCACTTTTCACAACTACTTTTTCTTTTCAGGTCCCTTTAGCTCTTGGGGGAATGCATGCTTTGTTTCATCTTTAGTGTTTCTTTATTTCGCTCTAACCGACTTAGGGATCATGTTTGATTTATTCTATCACTTGATTGTTTCATTATTTCTCTTTTTCTTTTACATTTTTTATCTCTTACTTTTGTGTTGTCTTCCCATATCTAGTCACTCTTAATTAGCCATCTCTTATTTTCATGATCCCAAGTCTCTTATACTTTGATCCTTTGTTTTCATCTTATGATTTGCATGACTATTTGTTTCACATATATATGGTCCTACACTAGTTGATTCAACTTTTTACTTGACATTACCTTATGTTCGTATATTGTTTGAGGGTGAAGCCACAATAGTGGTTTACAATTGAAGTGAGGAAGGAAAACTCACAAAAAAATGAATGCATGGCAAAAAAATTGATTTTAGGGGTTCTTACAAACCTATTGGTTCGACCGAACCCATTAGGGGTTCACTAGAACCTAGGTTCGGGCGAACCCTCATAATACTTTTCCGCTAAAAAAACCATCAAAACCCCTTATAGAAGGGGGGTTCGAATGAACCCTGGTAGAGAGAACCCCTAGGGGTTCACTCAAACCCCCTATGGGTTCGTACGAACCCCCTTTATTCCTCAACCCCTCCCTAAGGCACCAAAAAAACTTGAATTTTGGCACTTCGGAGCTTGGGTTGAGGATGAAAATGGAGGAATCTTCACAAACCAAACTTGAATCAGGTAGTCCTCAAAACAAGCTATCCAACGAATATAATTTTAATATGTTTTGGTTTTATTATGTATTTGTTTTTTTAGTTTTATTAAACATAGGTTTTTCATCGAAAATGAACGTCTATGTTCTACACATGTGGAAAAATAGCAGATTATCAAAAAAAAATTGAAAAATATGAGTGCACCAAATATTGAATTCCTTGATCTAACAAAAAAATAAAATTGAATTTTGATATATACAAAAAAAGTTATGCGTTATACGGTCACGCTATGTCTGAATTGTAATTGGTTTGACTTTGAAACTTGATTAAAGAAAAAATATTCCATAAAAAACTATCTAACCAAGTGGAAGCATGAGATATCAGAGTTACAAATTTCTAAATTTGAAAGAATTAGAATTTTTTCCTTCACGGAAAAAAATTTATGCATTATACGGTGTGTGTCACTTTTTAAAAATGCAATTTTTTGAAAAAAACCAGTTTTCCTGGGAGATGGAAAAAGAAGTACAATATGATTCCAAAAAATTTGAAAAAAAATTTTTTAGAATCTAAAGACAAAATGTGACGAGACTCTAATTTTCATCATCTTCAAATTCTTCATGGTTTAGCTGCTATAGGATCTCGAATGTGAAGATTTAGTTTAAAAAAATAATTTCAGTGTCCAGTTTGGCCAAAAATTGTAAACCACTATTGTGGGATCACCCTTGATCTAGATTCTTATAATATTATCCTAGATATATTTATGTTAAGTGATATAGCTTCTTAGAGCATTATCTTATGCTCATGCATTGATTGACCTAGCTTATTAGAGAATGGTTTTATTTCACTAGTTTTGGTTAATGATCTCTTATTATATATCCAACTAATAAAAAATTTATTCATTATAATTCAGCTATGACTTTTTGCTTCCCTATCTTCCCATTGAGAGCATTTTGTTTATAATCCATTATTTTCATATCTGGATACTTTAGAACATGTTTTATAATATCACTATGTGATCCTATATTTGATATATTACACTCATAATAATATATACCACATGATGATCTCATATATTATAGCATATGTCTACTATCTTACATGATCTTATCATTGTAGTTTTACTCATAGAGTGCACATGTCTTGATGTTACATTACCATATCTTACTTTGACTATTTATAATTTTTCCTTATATTTTCTTACATTGGGGTGCATTATAATATTCCCCCCATCTTTGTTTCTTATTAGATAAGCTGCATTTACTAGGTGAAGTACCCATTA
The DNA here is from genome assembly GCA_007258455.2 of Sequoia sempervirens. NCBI lineage: Eukaryota > Viridiplantae > Streptophyta > Pinopsida > Cupressales > Cupressaceae > Sequoia > Sequoia sempervirens. The sequence continues at coordinate 92,820,113 of VDFB02075321.1, read as the reverse complement.
CACTATGAGCTCGACAAGCCAAAAAGGACCAAGATCAATAGTACATAATAGAGTTCAGACAAAAAATAACAAAAACTAGAAAGAAAGTAGGAAAAACACTCAGACATCAGAGACCCAACTGAGTCACATAGACCAACCCACTAATTGTGACATCATCCCATTTTTGAATGAGGAGATTTAAAACAACATCTCCAACCCAATTAGGGCCCTCACCCTCAATATTCTTGTCCACCTCATCCTTGATGACATCGAAGAGAGAAATGACAGATCTATGGATGATCTTAATGGTAAAACATGTTATTTTGATGAAATTTCATTCAAGTTTATCCATTTGCTCCTACAACTCATTGATGTCCTCCTCCTTGTTGCTTTTCATCTAAGTCATCTCTTCCTCCATAGCCATGGGATCCAAAGAGTAGGTGAAGTCCTCTTTAAGAATTTTTTTTTAGGTCCGAGAAGTGACTGGGACCATCCAGAAACTCCTCATCCTCCTCCATAGTGTCCTTCTTACACTCATCTATGTCGCTAGTCTGCTCTAAGTTGCTAGAAAATTCATCCACTGGTATCTCTTTCTTGTTCTTAGCCAGTCTATGAGACTTCTTGATGCTTGTTTGCTTCTCTCCCATATCAATACTCACAACCACAATAGTGTCCCCTTTGGAATCCTTATCCTCATCACTCTCTCCCTCACTTTCCATGCTCAACCCCTTGACTTGGCTTGCAATGTCCTTTTTACCCTTCTTCTTTGTTGAAGGTCTATTGTCCAACATGTTGGGTGTATTTTTAAGCTTGCACAGTCTAGGCACAGCCTTGGAATGGGTCGACCCGCTCCCCCCTTCTTCATTTTTGTTGGGGGTTTGGGATGATTTTTCGCATGGGGTTCACTGGCCCACGAGGGGATTTTTCTCTTAGGACCAACAAAAGCAATGAGGAACGATTTCTTAGGGGATAGGTCAGGTGGTTCCAATTCTTCCACACAAATAACAGAGATGGGATGAGGGGGGGAAATGGGCTAAATGGAAATGATAGAGTTGAAGAATGAGGCCCTAGTGAAGATGCAGTTGAGGTGGCTAGTCAAGGTTTAGAGTAGCAACATCAAGGGATTCCATTACTAAATTTTCTAGTGAGGTCAACAGAAAAAAGGAAAGCTTAGGAGTAATCTATGCCTTAGGTGGTTTATCAGTAGTAGATGATAAAAGTAAAAAACCTTAAATCTTCCTTCTAAAGTTACGTATTTCATGAGAGCTAAACACACCTTATCCCATGGTTTGGAAGCCCCTCTTTGTCAAATCTTGACTACTTCTTAACTAGCTTCTCGTTGTCCCTGAAAAGGCATTGAGGCTTTTAAGGTCCTGAGTTTTGGTGTGCTTCTTATACTTCTTTCCAATGCAGGAAAGGCCCGTCACCTTGGCTATCAACTCTTCATTAACCTCAAATGATATTCCTCCCATAGTAACTCTACCATCCCTCTGAGAGCCAACTAATTTCATCAAAATATTTTTGAAATGGCCCACCATACTTTCTAATAGAGGTGCCAACCCCCCTCCATGCAGATATGCCACACAATTGGATCTCTATGAAATTCATTGCAGTTGCTAGGTTCGATTTTGACCCTATCACCACCCATCTCAAAACATAGCTCATAGAAACTATCCCAAAAAAACAAAGTTAGCCAAGAAATGAACTGGTCATCGGTGAAATTACCCAAACATATAACACCTCTTCTAAACCACCACAAATAAGGTGTCATTAATGCATCTAGAAATTTACACGTGCCAATGATCATTCCCAAGGAAATCATCTATGTGGGGCCAAAATATTGCCTTAAGTACCAAAAGCTTAGGTATAAAGCCTTGATGAAACTTATCTAATAATTAATAAACGACGTGCAAGAAGTCACTTTGAACTTACACATTTTCCTAGGCCTTTTAGCCATGGGGACAAATTTTGAATTCCTTAAGCACATCACAATAAATCTTAGGATCATCACAAGCTTAATTAAAATAAAGATAGCCAACAAGTTGGAGATACACATCACCAACCACATGTTCCTAAAAATTTGATGTGATATGCGGTACTTACGACAAGACATCCCATAAAAACAAATGCGAGCCCAACCATAGATGGCCATAATTGCTAAGGATCCCACGACACCCAACATTATCTTTACCACATCATCTGACTTAGTCCACATCATCAAATGACTTGACACGTAGAGCCACCTATACCCATAATGAACCATATAGTAGGCCACCATTTAAATGGTTACATTTTTTTGCTCATCAAGGATTAATCCTTATATATTCGTTAGTAGAGCCATAAGTCTTTTCTAATATATGCAAAGACTCCATGAGGAACCCAAGTTGGCTAGGGCATTTGCCACCTGATTTCCCTCACAATAGGTGTGAGTCATTAGCTTCCTTTCCAATTTTTAAGTTAAAAAGTTGATGTCTAAAAGGATATCCCTCGTGCTCCATCCTTGAAAATGAAAATTCTTAATAGAGTCAATCACTATCATAAAGTCTCGTTCTATGTGTAATTTTTTTATTCCCAAAGTGATAGCCAACTCAATGCCCTTGTGCAGTGCTCATGCCTCTGTTGTCATAGAAGATTGAATTCCTATACCTCCAGGAAACCCAACAACAAATTTTCCCTTGCAATCCCTATTTGTGCCACCAATACTAGCCATTCTTGGGTTCCCTTTAGCTGCCCCATAAAAATTTAGTTTAAACCAACCAATGCTCAGGGGGTTCCATACCATGTTCCTTCTAGCTAGAGACTTAGAGTTATCAAAGGAGTTGATCTCTAGGTTTTGATTCCAAGATATTTCCATCTTGATCTCCCATTTAGTAGAGGTTTTGTCTAAGGGTTTCCAAGTGTACAAAGAGACATTCTCATAAATAAGATTGAACCCAATGCCAAAAACTTCCTTGGGTCTTTTCTCAGTATCTTTGAAGATCGAATTGTTCCTCTCATTCCATAAGCACCAGCAAATGATGGGGTGGTTTGACTCTAGATCTCCATGGGGGAGAGGGTGTCAAAAAGGGCCTAACCATCCTTCAAAAAAGGATTTCAAATCCCCATTCAATTCCCCATGAGTCTCAAATTTTCCAAAGGCTAGACTCCAAACTTTAGCAACAAACAAACAGTTCAGTAACAGGTAGTCAACCGAATCTTCATTGCTTTTGCATAACATGCATCTCTTTGGGATATGTAATCCCCTTTTCCTTAAATTATCCTAGGTTAGAATACTATTGTGATATGTCGTCCACCAAGATAAATTTATTGTGACATGTCATCCCACCCTACCTTGGCGAGCAAGGCTTTATTTGTATATTGGACTTTCCTAACATGAAGCCCTCCACTATCTTTAGGAAGGAAAACCTTATCCCGACTAACTAGAGACATTTTCTATTTTTCCTTTGGCCTAGACTAGAGGAATTTCCTTTGAATTTTTTCAAAATTTTCAGCAATGTAACTAGGCATTTTGAACTTGGAGAGGACCCCCCATCTTTGTTGATCTTTCATTGTCATATGTTATGAGATATCCTATTTATATTGAGATTATATTGCTATATTACATATATTTATTATAGATAATTTATTATGCATACATTACCATATAACTTTGATCATATCTTTTATTATATCTTTATCATATTAATCATACATTAGGATAAATTCATATTTAACCCATTTTACATAGTGGGACTCATTGTCATTATTGATAATTTAGATCTATGTCACCTATCTTACAATCAAACTTGCTATATTTGGGGAGTTTCCCCATTCTTGGGTCTTGTGTCATTAATATTATCTATCTAATTGAAATCATGTTGATTTGAGAAGGCTTCATGCCACTTTTGAGTCTTCTGTGATTATCTCAATGGTGACCACTAATACTACCCAATGTTTGCATGTTCTCATAGATGACACATTGGCTCATTTATTATACTTTCATAGGCATTTTTATTTGTAAAGAGTCACAATACCATTACCTTACTTGTGTTGAGGCTAATATCACTATTCTCTTAACACAATGTGTGTTTGTGGTTATCAATACTACATTAGGCCTTTTTTTACTTTAATTGGTGTTCTTTTGGACCATTAAGGGTTGTATTACCAATATTTTCTCCATGTTGGGGGTAGTGATTATATCTTTGTCTCTATCTCTAGTCCATTTCCATACTTTTTAAATGTTACATTTTTCTAACTATGGTTACTATATTTTAATGCTAGGATGGTTATATGTTTTTATATTCCTATATATTTTTTTATTTGTCACATATCTATTACTAAGATTAATGCTAGCATATTCTATTACGGAGGTGATGATGTGATATGTTACATTAGAAGGGAGATTTAAGGCTCTTCTTGGCCACCATTTCACTCTCCTAAATCACTTCAAGCATGGTTTGTTTGTTTCCTTTCCCTTCTTCCTTTTATCTTCATTGGAATCCTCGGTGTATGCTCATCTGAAGTATAGGAGGGCCCCTATCCTCCATGAAGGGATAATTTTGCTTATTATGCAGTATGTCCAATCTCTAACCTCGGCTTTGGCCATCAAACGCAAGGAAGAGGTTTTAAGTGCTTTATTAGGGTCATTAAATTCAGACTCCTCATCGGAGGAGGAGGAGGACTGGAATGAGGACGAGGAAGATGTCTACCCTGTGACTATGGCTTCAACTTCCAAGAAAAGGAAGGTGGCAGGTTCTAAGAGTAATAGGGCTCCTAAGAGGTTGGCATTTTCTATGAGTGATGATATGAAGGTTGGGTTAGATGGGTCCTCTCCTAAGGATGTAGAAGTGGTTGTTGATAAAGGTGTTGTTGGTGGGGCTCTTGAGGTTGGGGTCTAGGTTAATGTTGGGTCAATTGAAAAACTGACAAGACTATCGAAGAGACCTTGGCCAATTTGAAGAAAAAGGATTTTGTAGTTACGACTAGGGACCACAAGGAGGTAGAGGAAGGTATGGTTCCTATAGATAAAAAAGTGAACTAGAGGATTCTCTAGTTCATGACATGCCTAAGGTGTCTCTAGTTAAAGTGTTTGGGGATCTGAATGTGGAGGAGGAGGAAAGTAAAAATGTTAATCCGCCCTTGAAGATTGGTCCTCTTTCAGAGGATTTTTCGTACCTAGACAAGGATAATACTTCTATGTTTGGTTTGTTGGATATGGTGAGGGTTGGGGCAACAAACACCTTCAAATTACCCAAATGGAATTTGCAAGAATTCAATAAAATTAATATCAAGATAAGAGGCTTAAAGGTGAATATGCAAAATGTTTAGAAGGCCTCTATGTCTGACATCCTCATTGATAGAATGGTTGAACTGGAAAGGTCGTTTAATGACTTTAAGGCGTTGTACGAGGAAAGAATACAGGCCCTTGAAGCCAAGGTTTCTGGTATAAATGGGGATATCAAAAAAATGTTGCAAGTAAGCCACACCTCAGTTGAGAATAGTGTAGAAGGGTATGTGCAGGATCATCATGGAAAAAACAAGCCCTTAAGTGGCAAAAAAATAGAAAAATCAGAGTTAGGAAACTTGACGTAAAAATTTGAATAAGTTATCTATATTATTTTATAAATATGTAAGAATAGAATCTGTATAAAATTGAATGTAATTTCTAAAATACTAGGTTTGTTTAAAAAAAAAGAAATCTATTTGGTGAAAGTTTGAAATTTCAATGCAGTAGTACTTAAATTTCTGGGTTCAAAAAATAAGAAGTAGGTGTCTGTCTGACCACCCCAACCACAACAAAATGATAATATTTTTACATAATATTTTATATATAAGTAGAGGACTCATGTCCCAATGTGATGCATTATTTTTTGTAATTTTTTCCAAGTAAATAATTAGTTATAAATTTTTATTACAACTTTTAAAAAATATAAAACTCGATTTCGACCACCTTAACTTGGTCAAAACTTCATGAAATTCAAATTTTATTTTTAATCCTATATTATGTGAATCATAGAATGCGACGATGTTTTGATTCAAAAATATGATACCATTTGAAAGCTATAGATTTTTTTCAATCAGTCTATCAATCAACTTTAGTCATAATTTGAATAGAAAATGAATATTAACTAATTAATTCAAAGTAAAGCATAATTTATATTGGTGGAAAGATGGGAATCTCCTTTAAAAACCCTTTTTATTTCATAAATTTTGGATAAAAATAAAGTCATCAACCACATACCCATCATATTGCCACTTTTTGGCCCACCATGATCCTGCACATACCCAGAAGCCTTGGAAATTCTTTTTAAGAAAATTGGGTAGCTCAGAGAAGATCAGGTTTTCTTCTCAAAGATCATGCAGAAAGAGAAAATGGCTAAGGGTAAGGGTAAAAAATCTGTTGAGGATGATGACAAGGTACCTGCTAGTATAAGGTCGGCTGATTGGAAGAAAGCTTTTGATGCTGAGAAAAAGGAACTGCTAGATACAGTTGAAAAACATAAAAACCAGTAGATTGAGGTGGCCAAAACTCTGGGTGGCCTTAACTAGTTTATTGTTTCTTTCTGTTTATGTTTGGTGTTTGCTTTTTGTAGTTTGTTTTTCTATTGTTTTGCTGGTGGGTGTTGCTCATTGTTGATTGTCTTCTTTTAGTTTGGCACCCGTGGTGGTTGGTTTTTTGGCTGTTGGGTTGTTGCTGGTAGACTTTTGAATATTTTTTGAAGTAGCATTTTATTTTTGATGTAAAGGGTTTTGGGTCCCTTCAAAACCTATTTTTCCTAATTAATCAAAACATATTCTATTACCAATCTAGTTGGATATTCCCATGTTTATTCTTGATATATTTAATAACATATTCCAAGTTAATAAATTACACCCATGGGGGATAATAAATTAAAGAGCGGGCATACATGATCACTAACATTTTAGTTAGAATCTATTCATAGAATCTTAGTTATTCCTTGCAAGAATTCATGGGATTTTTTATGTGAAATAAAAGAACTTGCAAAGAGCTTCTCTATCCTTTACGAATGAAATATTTAGTTTTTAATTTGCGATTACTTTATGCATGTTTGAGAAAATTATGTAAGGTTTTTAGATAAAAGGAAAAAATCCTAAACTATTAATATCAATAGAAATTCAAAATACATAAGAATACCATAGAAACATATAGAATAAGTATTATGAGGGAGTAATACAAAGAAAAAAGGTGCTAAGTATTTGGGGATAGACGTAGAGAGGCCAAAACAAGCATAAGCCTCCAAACAAAAAGTAAAAGAAAAAGCATAGAAATAGTAGACGTTGAACAAGAGAAATTGGGTGAAACCATCATACAACATCAGGGGAGGCATCAAAGTCTATTATCCACTGGAGGTCAAACATAGGCTTTGGATTGTTTACTTTCTTTAGGAATTCACACCCCATGCACACCAGAGCTTTGTGTTGTGTCAATGTAACCATGCAAAAAATTCTTAGGAATGGAAGCCATTCGACCCTGCTAACCTCCTCACACACACACTGAGAAAATTGCATACTTGCATATGTATGATTCATACATATAAATTTAGATGCACCTCAAAGTGGGGGGAAATGTAATGGAAAATTGAAAGCATCCTTCATGTATTTTCCATTTAGTTTTATTCCTAGTTTTCATCAATATCTTGATACATTTATGTTTCTACATATAATGAACTTTATTTATAGTTAGAATTTTGTACCTAACCATTTACACATCACTTATCTCTATACTTATATGCACACAATCCCAATCCACTTATTTGATTTTTTTAGATTCTAACCATTAATCAAATTCTAATCAACAATCTATTACTTTTAGATAATTATCAAAAATGGCTATTTGACCTAGGTCATGCTAGTAGCGACAATGCCATCTTAATCAAGCCATGCTATTTATCTTTATAAGTATGAAATAAAAACAAAATATTACAACCAATTGGACCCATTTTCACTTTTTGGCCTAAAGATGACTATGCACAAATATTCATAGCTTGTTCTTTTCATGTATAAAAATATATCAATTTGCATTAGTTCCACAAAAAAATGAGAACATTTACAGGTGATCCCATAATATTGGTTTACAATTTTTGGCCAAACTAGACACTAAAATAATTTTTTCTAAGTAAATCTTCACTTTTGGGCACCTATAGCGGCTAAACCATGAAGAATTTGAAGATGATGCAAACTAATGATTTGTCACATTTTGTCTATAGATTCTAAATATATTTTTTTCAAAAATTTTGGAATCAAATTGCACTTCTTTTTTCATCTCATTCGGAAACTATTTTTTTTCAATAAACAACATTTTTAAGGAGTGACGCTCATCGCATAATGCATAACTTATTTTCCATGAAGGATAAAATTCTAATTTTTTTGAATTTAGATTTGTAACTATGATATCTAGTGCTTCCAATTGGTTAGATAGTGTTTTATTGAATATTTTTTCCTTAATCAAGTTTCAAAGTCAAACCAATTACAATTCGGACATAGGGGACCGTATAATGCATAACTTTTTTTTATGTATCGATTTTTTTTTTTGTTGGATCAAGGACTTCAATATCTGGTGCACTCATATTTTTTAGTTTTTTTTTTTGATAATCTACTATTTTTCCACATGTGCAAAATAGATAGCTTGATTTTTGGTGAAAAGCTTATGTTTAATAAAACTAAAAAAACAAATACATAATAAAACCAAAAAATATTAAAATTATATTTGTTGGATAGCTCGTTTCGAGGAATACCATCATCTAGTTGGGTCTGTGAAGTCTCCTCCATTTTCATCCTCAACCTGAGCTTTGAAATGCAAAATTCTGGACTTTTTTGGTGCTAGAGGTTGAGAAGTTGGGAAAAGGAGGGTTCAGGCAAACCATGGGGGCTTCGCTTGAACTAGGGTTCATTCGAACCTCCTTTCAAAAAATGTTTTCTTTTTTTTTTTTGCGGGAATGGTGGGACATTGCATTTAACTGGTTCGCTCAAACCAAGGTTCATTCAAACCCTTTTTTGGTTCGCTCGAACCAAAGGGTTCATTCGAACCCCAAAAACTATTTTTCTTTGCATGGGGTCATTTTCTGCAACTTTTCCTTCCTCATTCAAATTGTAAACCACTTTTGTGGGTTTATCCACACACTACATTAAGTTCAAGAATATTCTATTACAATGACATTCAAGAATAATAGTGTGCACTTACATCTATCATATTTGATTGAACACACTCATTGTATGGAAAATGAATCACCTAGTAATCATTCTAGAATTCACATATGCATGTTGTACTTGTTTTAACCATCAATACCTAGGGATGCATCAAGAGCCAAAATTGAACAAGTCAAAAATCCAATGGTGCCAAAAGATCAAGATGAAATCACTCCTACATATTATCAAGTGTCTTGATTATTAATTTAGTATATTCAACCAAAGAGCCAAATTTTTTTGAATTGAAGTCAAATGTAGATGCAGCTATGGCCTAGATGGAAAAGGATAAGAGGAATAAATAAGGATTAAAAGTACAACTTGTTGAACTTGAAGGATATATCAAGCAACTAGTAGGTCCATTACAATCAATCAATCAAATTCCCATTACTATTATCATTCTCTCCCAAGATGAGGTCACTTCATTTGATAAGATGAAGCATGCTAACAACATTACTTAAGAAGGGATGAAGATATTGATCATTTTTAAATACTACCAACTTGATAGAAAAAAAGATAGAGTGTGAAGAAAGGTAACATTGTCTAGTAGTTTATTTTATAAGAGCTCGCAATCTGATAGAATTAAAAGATTGTTAGATGTCAAGATTTTGGATATCAATCAATTTCATGGGTTTAAATTAGATCCCAAAGAATATAGCCTACCAAACACAAAGTAAGTTTAATTTTGATCCATGTACACAAAAAGCTAGGGTATTCCCAATTTTTTTGAGGTGCATATATATCACTATTTAGATCAATTGATAGACATTCTTTGGTCACAAATACTAGGTAGTCTCTCTCTTTATTTACTATTAATGATTTGATTATACTTAATTTTCTAATATTTCCTAATATGGTAGTCTACACCTGAACAACTAATTGAATCTAGGTTGATTTGCTTTTATTTTCTTTTTTATATTAATTAACTTAGATATGCCTTAAAGAAACCTTAATTTTCCTTTTCAATTATATATGTGTATACGTGCACATGTATGTATGCATGTACATATGTATTTGTGTGTATGTGAATGATTACTATATTATTGATCCACCATTGATTATGCCAACCATATATGTATATGATTGCATTTGTCACTGTGTCCATTAGATTCACAACCTAAATTTGAGCATTATATTGTTGTATTTATGCATTGTGCCATGAAATACAATCAATCCTATCACACAAAAGGGATTATTTTGGAAAACTATCACATGCAAGGGGGGTATTTTTTAGAGACTATTAAAAATACTAGACAATTATATTTGTATCTATCTAGATTAGGGGGTATTTTTTAGAGACTATAAAAAATACTAGACAATTATATTTGTATCTATCTAGTTTATGATGTTTCCTTCTTTAGCTATTCAATGCCTTAGTATTTGATGTGCAAGTTTAAATGGATAAATATAAAGAAAATTTACTTGATATGTAGGGTCAACTATTAAATTAAGTCCCTACTTGGACCCAATCGCACACACAATCTCATGGTACATTCTAACTTTCAAAGTTTACCATCTATAAAACAAATAATTTTTAAAATTGACTATTACACATTACCTTACATACCAATTTTTTTGAATTGAACATCTAAAATTGCGTTTTAAAATCAAACACGAGATCATCCATATCATATAGAAAAATACATTGAAATACACATTTGAAAAAATAAAATCATTAGTACTTAGCTTGCATAAATCATTAGTACTTAGCTTGCATCATCCCTATATGAACAAATATTAGAATGATCCCTTATTCTAGATTGACGGTGGGGACATTCTGGTTTATTCCACGTATTTAACACCTAATCAAACATTCGTACACATATTTAACACCTAATCTCATATTTGAACACCTCCCACTCTGTCGTATATCCGACCAGCGCGTGACACAGCGCATATAATCAATCAAATGTTTCGGTGTCACATGGCAATAAGAAAGAAAATGATCTATTTTGACCCGTCTCATTCCCATAATACACCTATCTATATATTTTAGATATCTATTACCCTACTCTTTGCCCCAAATCGATTTCATCTCCTTCGTTTCATTAATTACAATTTTAGATACATACCTGCGTCTTTGAATTCGACTCTGATATTCTACCTTCACTATACAACTTCTCTTCCTGCTACTTAATTCTGCTGGAACAGAAACCAGAAGAGATGTCTCGGATTGTTTATCCCTGCGCAGCTTGCAAGATTCAACGAAGAAAATGTGGAGATAAATGCGTGTTTGCTCCTTTTTTTCCACCAAACAATCCTCGCAAGTTTTTAGTAGTACGCAAATTATTTGGAGCAAGCAACATAGCAAAAATCCTTCAGGTATTGATCAAATGTTTTTTTAGGGTTTTTTATTACACTTCAATCGAAACAATTCGATTGATTGAACTATGATTTTGATCGACTGTATTTCAACTCAGATCTAAATTACAAAGCGGATTTTAACATCGTTCCGTTTTCTGTGCAGGATATTCCAGCTGAGAAGCGAGCAGATACTGTAACAAGCCTGGTATACGAAGCAAGTATGAGAGTAACTGATCCTATCTATGGCTGCGCTGGTGCCATCTGTCAATTGCAGAAACAAGTATTACACCTCCAATCACAACTAGCAACCACTCAAGCACAGCTTCTCAAAGCACAGGCTAATCATGCGTCTCTCGTCGCCGGCTTTTTTAATAGCGGTGAAACATTGGATGTAGTACATGAAAACGATCCATATAAGGACGAAGTAATAGTTTTGAAAGGCGATGAGGACCCGTTTGGATTATGGGCGCCACTGTGAAACTGTCAATTCGTTCTATATTCCGTATTAATAACTTTACAAGCATTCCTCAATCTGGAATCGTCTGGGGGGATTTGTTTTTAATGATATTGATAGATCTGTCAAGTGTCTGTCACACAATCAGGAGTAGTCCGTGCAATGAAATGGTGGTAAATATATTTGTACCAACTGCTGATATATTCTACAAACTGAATCATGGTCTGCCTCTAGAGGCTCCACCAATGTCATCTTGTTAAAAGATCATTAAATTGTTTATATATATATATATATATATATTAAGAAAATAAAATTTACATTAAATATATAAAGAAATTTCATCATGATGTTGGTTTATCATTTTGTATTGAGAGAAAGCCTTCCATTCCAAGGCACGAGTCTGAGAGCAAGCTAACAACAAACTATTTTCTAGTCTTAACATATACAATAAAAAAATCTTACACATATTTAACACATAAAAAGTAAATAAAGCTCTAGTACCTTAACCAATAGTAAAACAACAATGAGAAATGGCATAATTGTACATCAAAACCCCACATCAATCTTAAACCAATGGCCGTGCCCACCAACATCCTATTCCATTATTGGGAGCAAGACTAAAATTTTGTTAGAGATTCAAATGTCTAATATAAAATTTGAATTCTCTATTAAAAATTAATTAATATTTATACATTAAGGAAAAAAGTTTCAATCATTGCATCAAGATAACATCTTATATATATATATATATATATATATATATATATATATATATATATATATATATATATATATATATATATATATATATATATATATATATATATATATATATATTTTTTCTCAAATGTCTAATATAAAATTTTAATTCTCTATTAAAAATTAATTAATATTTATACATTAAGGAAAAAAAAATCATCATTGCATCAAGATAACATTATATATATAAAGATCAACTTTTATCATTTATTTGTATTTGCGATTCACTCTAATAACTAACAAAATGCATTATACAATGCAACATTTCCCCTTCCTTCATTTATGGAGGATAGATTTAGAATTTTCGTCAAGAGCAAGTCACAAGAAACAAAAAGTAGAGTGTAACCTACCTTTTAGAGTTTTTAGATCTGAAAAAAGCAACAACTTATGTCTAGGCCACCCAATTCAAGCTCAATTTTAATTGCAGGTTCCTCTTTGTATCTCCTTCTCAAATCTACAATTATTCTAATAGTTTCTATTTTTTTCTGTACGATAAGTTACATTTTTTAGATCTAGGGTTTATGTCAAATAGGCTTGTTAAAACACACATAAAAATAGTTTTCTTTGCAACTATAAAGGACCTAAATAATGGGACATTGACTCTCCTTTGTGGAAGTTAGCCAATCATCAAACCTAGTTGGTTTTGTGTCTAAGTGTAGAGGGAAAGTGAAAAGAAGTTAATCCTAGCTAGATCTATGATCACTTTGTTGAAAATAGGTTGTCATAAATGTCAAAGGTTGTCATTGATGTAGTAGGAGGATTGATTTAAAAGGTGTTTCAAAGAATATATGGTTAGAGATGACACTATCTTTTTATGAGATTAGTGTGAATTAATTGAAGTTGTACTGTCATACCTCCTAATCCAATTCAAGGAGGATGTACCTCCAATATTCTTCATCAAGAACACAATATTGAAGATAATAACCTAGGTATACCTCCTATATATACCATAATTATGCCTAGCATATCACCCACATCAACCTAGATAACCCTATATAAGTCTTATGTTGACCTAAATAACAAAATAACAATATAATAATGATAATATGATTGATTAAGTGTTAAGGTAGACACAATCGGACTTCTCATAACACTATACACACTATAGGGGAAGGGGCATAAGATAGGGGATGACAAAAAAAATAAATTAAAAAATAGATGTTAGCCTAAACTAAGAATGGTAAAATGGACACATAAATAGGCTAGTGGTGGTTTGTACTATAAGATAACTAGAAAACTTGAAATTGAAATCCTTTAAAATTCTCCAAATATCAGATATTAACATTGGGGTAGAGACATCAACCCATAAAGTAGATACATGTAAAACTAGACAAAATAATTCACAAAGCAAAAATGTCAAATCAAATCCATAAATAAATTATACAAGGTGTCTATAATAAGCTAAGTCATCCTACACAAAATTTGTTCAAGAAGGCACAAATCAACTAGAAAGACCTAAAACCTTACAAAGAAACCAAGAAAAAACATAAAATTATAAGAAAAGTTAAAAACTAAATGATGGATATTGGGTGATAAAATCTCCTAGTCATGGAGGAAATACCATAGTGTATATGGATATGTCAATTCGTGTAGCACAAATTTCAAAAGTATGGTTAGAAACATTAAACAAAAAATTATATTTATAATTCATAAAACACTCCATGGAAAGATTAGTTTAGAAATGTGGGTCCCATTTAGTATGCAAAAATATACACAAGAGAGGTCAAAGCATAAAAAAAAGACTCAAACAAAAGAAATCAAGCATTTACCTTATACTTAATTGTATTCCATTTGAACCAAAGAGGTATTTGCACCCAAGTTGAAAGATCTTAAACAAAATCTCTCAAATACCTTTGGATGCACACTATAAATGTGGATATGTTCAAGATTAGGATGTGAAATTGCAGCTATGTTGGTAGCTAACTCAAGTATCATAACTTCACATTCAAGGTTTATGTGTTAAAGATGATGGATTTGATCTTAGATTTATAAATTTTTGTTAGGATGAATGGAAGGAAAGAATTTGATATTGGATCATGAGTTAACCCCAATTAACGGTGGAGTGGATTTGGAGAGGTCAAACTCATTAGCTAGTTGTCTCATGTTGATTGATGAGTTAACTAAATTGATTGATTAGTTAACTATTTTAATTGTTTCATTGATTTAAAATTATTTTTATTTAATTATTTATGGATTATGTATTTAATTTTAGTTTATCTAGTATTTGTAAGAAATTAATTTATTTATAATTTTGAATAGTTGGTGGGAAGATGATTTATTTTAAAAATAATTAAATACTAAAAATAATGTAATTAATTTGATTCTAATGATGGTGAACTACTTAAGGTAGGATGAATTATTCTAGTAAGTGGATAAGTGATGAGATTCAATGTCCACGCTATAATTTTTTCATAGCCAATATATTAGAGTCACTCATAGCAATTGATATGGTGACACAAAGTGCATGGAATTTGAGATCGATGGTAGTGGGGAAAATTTTATGAGACAAAGAAATTGTAAAGGTGACTTGAGGGTATTGTGAACCTCATAGAAAATAATAGAAATGATGTAATATAGTAGATAGATCTCACAACCTAGTAAGAGAAATTTACCAAAATTCATTTAGAAAATAGATCAAACTTTTGATGCAAGAAACACCATGCAATGCTCCTTATTGAAGGATGCCACTCCACACTCTATCTCAATATGAGATTCTAACACATACAATATTCTTCATAACTCATATGAGTCTCTTGCTCTTATTATACACTATCATCTAACTACTACTAACACTTACTCATACATATAGAATAAACACTTCTCTTCTAATTAAGTAATGGGATTATTTATAAAGTATATGCACCCAAATCTATTATTTATTACTACCTAATTAATTAGTGGGTTCACTTTTGTGATTATAAATTTTAACCTTATACTTAGAAATAAACTTGAACTATGAATTTGAACATTTTTTATTTTGACATCAATAATATGTTTATAGACATTGTTGGTAAATGTTGTTTATGAGCTTGTTAGGCTAGAATTTCTCTCTTTTATTGTTGATATAAATACAACACGTTGATTAATAAATGTGTATATAGTATATTAAAACTTGACATAATATTTAGTATCAATATATTGGGTGTTTAATGTGTAGTACTTATGACACATAGTGTATGGTGTAGTATGCTATTATTAACATACTATTTTGTTTCTACTCTATGCAAATGCCAATTTTTATTACCTACTAGACACAACTAGTTTCTTCGAATCAAGATGTTCATTAAAGTTTGTTTTAATTTTGTCATATTACTTTTCTTTTCATTTTACATGTTCGTTAAATTTTCTATTCAATTTTATCATGGTGTAATAATAATAGAAATAATATTCATTTTTTCCATTTTTCTTCTTATTAGGACTTTTAATGAGAAGACATTGAGGATGACCTAATTTTTATTGGACAGTGGGCCTGCCTTGTGTTGAATTATAGGTGTTCGCGAGGATTCGATGAGGTCAGCATACTTGTAAAATAGTGGGGTGTGGAGTTCATATCGCTACCTAGGCCTATTTTTTCACATGGTGTGAATAAAGAAATTCCTAGCGCAGCCCACGCTAGAAAGTATGGGAGAATCATTTGAATTCAACCTCTCCTTAAACAAAACAAGCATGTGGATGACATCATAACCGATTACATCACCCCAAGCTCAACATAAAAAACATTTGTTTACTAGTACTTCATGTTAATAAGTTTGGTATACAAATATGTTTTTAAAAACAATAATATAATACATAACTTTAAATATGTATTAAATTAGTTTATAATAGTTAAAATGAAAAATTAGTAATGTGTATTTTGTTACTATTTTCTATTGTTTTTACTCCTTTAAGTATTCCAACTACTAGCTGATAGATGTCATTCTTTGTACTCTTGCTTTTTTTAATACAAAAAAATTTAAAAAAATTGAAAAAGTTAGTAAGGTGTAAATTTGAAATTTAAATTTTAGAAGTTTATGATTGTTGTATTAGCAACATTTTAATTAAAAGTTGAAAATTTATTAAAAAATAGTATAATTAGTCGATTTTCACAAAAAAAAAGGGAATGAGTATAACTAATCAAATTTTTATCATTATAAGTTTTGACAGTGTATCATAATTAATAATCAAGATTTTTGGATAAAACTATGTGCGATTTTTATTGACAGTGCTAGCAAGTGTATCATAATTTTTATTGACAGTGCTAGCAAGTTTTGATAATAATACAAAAGTTAAAAAGAATCTAGTTATGTAAATTTTAATAGAAGTGCAAGAACTAATCCTCCAAACTTAGTATTTCAATCTCTTCAAGTGCAAAATAATTCTATTTTCATACTATACTCACTTAGGATCAAGACTTAAATCCACTAAAGTTTGTGAAAATATAATGTTTCAAGAAGACTAATGGAGAATGAATGACTAAGGCTCAAATTGTGACAACAATGATATGGAGTCATCCTTTAGCTTCTTTTTCATGAGAAAATAAGAATGAAACATGTGGCTTCATCTAAAGGAAATAGATAAACACCTAAAACCAACATGACTAACTCAACCATTTGATGTGAGGCCTTATCTAGTTGTCACTCAATAAAATTCCAACATATCACCACTAAAATTTAGTGTAGACACTAAGCTAT
Source organism: Sequoia sempervirens (assembly GCA_007258455.2). Lineage (NCBI taxonomy): Eukaryota > Viridiplantae > Streptophyta > Pinopsida > Cupressales > Cupressaceae > Sequoia > Sequoia sempervirens. The sequence continues at coordinate 92,802,764 of VDFB02075321.1, read as the reverse complement.
GAGCACTAAATTGAATAAATGGCATAAACCTACAATGAACTTGTCACTAATGAACACATGGACACATGATGGCATTGAGTTAGCCTAATGAAATTTGAGTGACTCTCAAAAAAAATTCACAAGCAAGTACTTGCTTATTTATCTTATAAGCAATGGAATTTAAAGATCTTCACTCTATGTCACATTAAAATACATATTTAATAGCCAACTCGTACATTTTTACTAATGAATAAAAGTATATAATAGTTGAGAATTATTAAATTTGAGATCAGTAGTCTCAAAGAATTGAAAGAGCATTAAGGTTTCTATGAATGGCCAATTGATAAGTTGTGATGAATAAAAATTAACCACATTCTAGGCTCATTTTAGTGCTTAGCAAGGTATTGCATAGGAACAAAGTGCTAATTTTTTTTACTTAATTTCATGGTGACATATAGCATTTGAATTTGGAGATTTACAATAATAGGGTAGCCCTAAGGAAATGAAGACTAAAATAAAAAAATCAATCAAGGGGCGTATACCGATTCTTGGTGACTTCGCAAGTGATTATAGTAAAAAATTCAAATTATTTTGCATTTATCTAGTTAATGATTTGATAATGCTAGGATGAATTTGAGCCATTAAATTCAAAGATAAGAGGATATGAGATAGATAAATAAGTAATTAATAGAATAGAAGCCTAGGAATAAAAGGATATTATAGGTCACAACATGGTGAATGTGGGATATTGGCTATTAACAAATGTAAAAGTATGAATATCAATCTTTTATGTGAAAGCAACAAATTTTAAATTGGAGTCACATTCATCATCAATCATGAGCACGATTTAGTAGATAGAGAAAAAGGGAAATAAAATATCATTTAATTAAACAAGTCTTTGGACAAGTTGATTTAATGGTAGATCTATCAAATAAATATAAAATACATAGTCATAAGTCATTAGGGAATTAAAGAACCATAAACCTTGTTACTTGAGGGAAAAATTGAACCCTTAAGAGAATTCCCAAAACATAATAAGAAATAGAACCCCACAAACCCTTGGGTTGATAGTAATAAATGATTTTAGATAAGTAGAGAAGGCCGCTACATTTGTGTTTGTCATTGTGTCATTCATAATAACATTTTATAGTGATTTTTAGATGTTAAATTATTTTATTGTTGGTCTCCTAAGTGTTGTGTTGTCTCACAACACGACCTATTTTTCTTAAAGAAACATGTGGATCCCTACCTTGAGAAGTTTTTGCTTATCTCATCTTGAGGTGATAAATGCTTTGTCCTTTTTGATAGCTTGTTTGGTGAAAATTGAAAATATGCTTAAAATGGCATTGATTTCTCGTTGAAGCAATTTAACATTGGCTAAGATTGAATAGCTATATTTTTTAGGAAATTTGGGTCTTTCAAAACTAGATATTACACGTTAGGCTTTGTGTATGATAAAGCATAATGTCCCATATCCATAATAATTCTCATAAAGTTTAGAAGAAATTTAATAGTAACTCGACAAAGTTTACATCACCAACTCATTCCTTCATAATTAATCAAACCCAAAATATGTTTAAATTAGAAATAGTTAATTTCCTTCAAAGATTGTAATGCTAACTAAACCAAATAAGGGATGTTGGTTCTTAATCCAAATTCTAGTACAAAAGGAAGGGTTTTGTTTAAAATAAAATCATAATTAAGGTATGAGGTTAAATAATTATGATTAATAAACTTGATAGTGCTCACATATCATTACTTTAATGAGGAAAAGAAGAAGCTAAATTATCAAACAATTTTCTTATTGTGAAAGATGATCTACCAAATATCATGTGAGTTGCATATCTAATAAGAATGTCCAAAATTCTTCTATCAACCAAAATCTATGAAAAGATCCATTAGAGCTCTTAAGTGGATTTAGAATTGATTTAAGAGAAAATTAACCACAAATGGTGAATTTAAATGCAAAGGATTATTTGATTGACGTGGCTAGAATGGTTTATATTGTGATATTGGACTCAGTGATAAATATTTTTTTATGTTTTCATATATGAAGGTTGATGTTAGTTTTTCTTGAATTAATCAATTTGATGTAGGGTGTTCTAGATTTAAAAGAGTAGAGTGATTTATCAAGCAACACAAAAATCCCAAGGAATGGCAGAAGAAGTGAATTTGAAGGTGAAGATTGAGTTCTAGATCTAGATGTGGGAAAATAACTTGATGCAAGAATTCATACATTAATTTGTGAGTAGTTTAGAGCATCCTACAATGGGAGTAGTTTTGAGTATAGATGAAAAAAAGAACAAAGGATAAAGTTATAAAGGGAAAGAGTCAACCAAAGCTAGATATTGGAGTCTAAATTGAGGGATTTCCACTAGGATTTCATCAACCACAAAGATGCATGACTACTATCTAGAATTTTGAGGTTTTAGTGAACCATCAATGAAGGCTACGTGAAGAGAATACAAATTCGATCAATTCTTCTAAAACTATTTGCTAATAGCCCATGTGTAGAAGATATTTTTCTTGCCACGTGTTTGATGTTGATCCACTTATTTCTATCTCACCATGTGCAATGTTGTAACAAACCTCTATCTTAATTTTACAAACTACATAGGAGGTTGTCTTTATTAAGGGTAATGGATTATTGAGATAATAGAGCTTGAATTGGAACATCACCAATTTAACTTATATTTCATATTTTCTATTCATTTAAGTAAAGACGTGTCCATACTATAGAGGTTTCCAATGCTCAAGAGAAATCAAGGTCATTCCTAATCGTAAAATATTGCATGAATATAATTTGTTTGTCTTGGTGAAATAATCAAATTGTTGCACCATTTTTGGGTGCATTTTGAGCATATCTCATCAGTGAACAATTAAATTCTTTAAACTATTGCACTATTTTGTATGTAATTGTGAGATATTCAAGTGAAACATAAATAAAATTTTTTTCTATTTACTTGTATTTTAATGTATGTGTGCAATATTTGAATTAATTAAATTTCTTAGGCTCCTTCCTCTCATTTTTTAATCTTTTGTAATTTCTTTTAGATGAATTGATTTCAATTAATTCAAAAAGTTATAAATGCAAAATTTTCATGTTTAATATAATCACTTTCAAGATGTAAGCATATAATTTTGAGTGCATGTAAGTCCCCATGTGAAAAAATAAAATTAAACAATGATCCCTCAGTGAACCTAGTGATTCAAGACCTAATGTTCTTGAGCCTTGGGATAGATGATTCCTTACTAGATTAGCAACTCTTTCAAGATAGATAGACTTTTTTTTATAACTATATATGTATGTTGTGTGAGTAATATCTGGGTGATCCCATAATACTGGTTTACAATTTTTGGCCAAATTGGACACTAAACTAATTTTTTCTAACTAAATCTTCACTTCCGGACACCTATAGAGGCTAAACCGTGAAAATTTTTAAGATGGTGAAAACTAGTGATTTGTGACATTTTTTCTGTAGATTCTAAATATATTTTTTTCAAAAATTTTGGAATCAAATTGTACTTCTTTTTCCATCTCCTTTGAAAACTAATTTTTTTCAGTAAACAACATTTTTGAGTGACACTCACTGTATAACACAACTTTTTTCTTCTATGAAGTATAAAATTATAATTTTTTTGAATTTAGATTTGTAACTACGATATCTAGTTCTTCCAATTAGTTTCATAGTGTTCTATTGAATATTTTTTCCTTAATCAAGTTTCAAAGTCAAACCAATTACAATTGAGACATAGGCAAACTGTATAACACATAATTTTTTTTGTATATATCGAAATTCAATTTCTTTTTTGTTGGATCAAGGAATTCAATATTCATTGCACTCATATTTTTCAATTTGTTTTTGATAATCTTCTAGTTTTCCACATGTGCAGAACAAAGAGCTTGATTTTTGGTGAAAAATCTACATTCACAAGAAATAAAAAATAAATATAATAATCAAATTAATTTTAATTAAAATTATACTTTTTTGGAAGCTTATAATAAGGACTACATACTTACAAAAAATAAATTTTAAATGAATTCATTTGATCCCCCAAAAGGTAAATCAAAAGTGGTTTTTTATTAGCATTTTGATAGGTGTAAAAGAGACTCTGTTATAGGTATGGTTTAAAACTAGCTGGGTTCTATCCAAGGGGGCCTAGTCTTAGGTGGTTTGATCAAACCCTCTTCAATTGGAATCCTTTAAATGAAAATTTTCAAGGCTTAAATCATTATATTTTCTAAAATGTGTGATTTCAGCAAAAATTTGGATTTCCCAAAAAGTGTAAACCATTATTGTGGCAGCACCCATCCTCATCAAAAAAAGTGGCATTAGAAGGGGATTCAATAAAAGGAAATTCAAAAAAAGTTATTATTGTATGCTTATTCAGAATACTATTCATTTAGAGATATTAGATCTTGTGCAAACCCTTTTCCTAGTACCTGCAAAACAACATGAGTAAACAAGTTAAACAAGGAATTTCAAGCTAAAACAAGGATTCCCCATGAAATCCATTTACAACCTCAAACTAGGAATGAAAATGACAAAGAACACAATGAAAATGACAAAACAACTTGATTAAATCCTAATTAGATGTGCAAACTCATGATCCCATGGGGGAATTGGTGCCAATTTGATGTGAAAATTGGCCCTTTCCCAATTCCTATGATGCAAGCTTTGAATGTTGAAGATGATTTTGATCCACTTTGATGAAAGATGAGAACTCCAAGCCAAAAATCTGCAAAACCTAGCTATGACTCAATGATAATGGATAAAATTCAAGAGATATTTGAGCATGATAACTTTGCTTGGATTGTGGATGATCAAATGAGGATATGAGCATTTTATTTATAGAATTTCAAGATGGATGAAAGTCCAAATTTGAGCAATGTGGGACTAACATTCATCCAATGATATGGTGCCATTTGTCAAGCTATGAATGGGTGATGGATGTGCAAGATTTGGGGTTTGTGCCAATAAATGCCAATATTTAAAATTCAAATTTGTTGAAATGATATGCAAGAGGGAAGGTAAAATGCAATAAATGCCACTTGGATCAAGGCAAAGGACATGTAAGATGAAGTTATTACCCTGTTGGATGTACATGTTGACTTGGAATTTTTGAATTCAAATTGAGAGAATATTCCAAAAGATGCCTTGTGAGGAAAATAGAGATTTAATAAATGAATTAAATCTATTTTCATGTGAAACTTGCATTATCTAGAGGATGTGACATGGGATGAGATTAAATTAATCAAGGGTTAATTAATTTAACAAGAGATTAGATGATGTGACCTTGTTTGACTCAAATTTATGGATTTATTTAAATCAAATAAGAGAGGAATATGATAAGAAGCTAATTAAATAAATATTTTGATTTATTTAATTAAAAGAAATGATGTTAGATTAAATTAAATAAGGTTTTAATTTATTTAATTCAATGGATAGACTTTAGAGATTTAATCAAATAAATTGATTATTTAATTAAATAGGGATAATTAGATCAGATGGATTGATTTAATTAACAAGAGAGATGACTTAATTAGATAAAATGATTTATTTAAGGGTGATCCCACAATAATGGGTTATAGTTTTTAGCCAAACTTGACATTAAAATCAAGATTTTTCACTAGATATTCACTTTCTTACACCCATATCAGCTAAACCATTAAGAATTTGAAGATGAATAAAACTAGTTATTTGTTAGATCTTTTGTGTAGATTCTAATTATATTTTTTTAAAAATAAAAAAAAAAAATTGTGAATCATTTTATGTAATTTTTAATAAATTATTTTTTCTAGTAATCAAAAATTTTAAAAAGTGATGTTTACTTTGGACTGCATAACATTTTTTTATAGATAGGATGCAATTCTAATTTTTAAAATACAAAATTTTCACACCAATATCTAGGGCATGGATATTTTTTCATAATTTTTTGTTGCATAATTTTTTTAAAATTAATTTTCCAAGTCAGAGTAATTATAATTTGGACAGAGGTTTACTTCGGCCCGCATAACTTTTTTTGTATTCATTTGAATTAACTTATTATTTTTTAATGGAATAAGGACATCAATACCTAGTGCACATGTATTTTTTAGAATTTTTTTCTCTATTTTTCTATTTTTTCGTATGTGTGAAACAAAGAACTTGATGTTCATTGAAAATCCTACATTCACAAGAAATAAAAAATAAATATAATAATCAAACTAAACATATTTAAATTTATACTTTTTGGGAAGCTTATAATAAGGGCTACATCCTTAAAAAACATAAATTTTAAATGAATTCATTTGATTGCCCAAAAGGTAAGTCAAAAATGGTTTTTTATCAGCATTTTGATAGGTGTAGAGACTCAATTATAGGTATGATTTAAATCTAACAAGGTTCTATCCAAGGGGGTTTGATATAAAGGGGTTTTATCAATCCATATTTAATTAAAATAATTTAAATGGAACCTTCAAAGTCTTAAATCATTGTATTTTCTAAAAATATGTGATTTCAAGAAAAAATTAGGATGTCCAAAAAAGTGTAACCCATTATTGTGGCAACACCCTTAATTAAGAGATGAATATTGATGAATTTAATCAGATAGGGGAATTTGATTAAATGGTTAGACCGAGGGATGATTCAGGAAGAAACGATGTTAGTAAGTCATGATCAGATGCACGATGTCAATCAATATATTTTACGTGTCTATAGATCTCACTTAAAATAATTTTTTACACAAAAAGAGTACTAGAAGTTTCAAATCTTAAGTTATAATGGAAACACTTTTGATAAGGTAAGCAGGGTTATTATGGAAATGTAAAAATATATCATATTGTATAATAAGTACACCTTTCATATGGATGTTTCATAATTTTAAAGAATGTTGAGTAAAAGGTTGGTTTCCCAAATGTTAACTGAATTTGGATTATTAAAAGGGTGTAGAATTCATCAAACTTTGGATCATAATGAGATTAGTTGTGTAACTCTCCTAGTAAAAATGGATTTGGTGATGAGAAAGTTAATTTCTCTCTTGGAAGTATAAAAATGCAAAATTAATGTTGAAAATACACTTAAAGTAGTAGTCATGAAAGATAAGGTAAGGAAAGTGAAAGTATTGCTATCAAATATTGCTAATATTGATAACTAATTATTAGATTATTATGAAAATGTAGGGATAAGCTTTACTAAGACAAATGAATTTCAGAAGATTATATTATAGAGGTACTAAGAAAAAAACAATGCATTTCAATAGTACTTCTAGATTTGATCATCATTTGGATAAAGTACTAGAGACTCATCTCTTAGAATTAGGGGAGGTTTTGTTCCTTGTATCTAATGAATTGTGCCTAAAAAGAAAAAATACTTGAAACCTCACTTATTTAAAAGAAAAGGGAGATACTTTTAGATTATATTTACTACAACCTTCGACAAGTTATTAAATTGTCAATTTTCATTTAAGGCTTCGCTCTTATTGTTGGACGCGCGGGAATCTTTTATTTTAATGTTCAAATTCATTCACAGAAATCAACATGTGTTGGAACCATTCACATTCTCACCTACTTAACCACATCTCTTCTCAGTGTGTTGTACAAAAGTGCCATGTGGCGGCTTTACTTGCCACCCTTCAAGGTCCAAGCCCATAAATTATGACGGTGCCACATGTCAGGCGAGCACAAGTGCAAGGGTGTTTTGAGTTCAAAAATACTCAAAGGTGTGCTATTGGCCTAGGATTAACCATGGGAGTTTGTAGGTGATGCCACATGTTAGGTTTAAGAATGATGACAATATGGTAGGTGTTCATCCAGTTCGCCATGCAATTGTAATGGAGGGAGTGGGTTTGTAGATGGTGTTGTCACTAGAAATTGAGGAATCTATGATTTTTCACTCGTGCTCTTGCAACAATTGTGTGATGGAAAATCTCATGGGAAGTGTGAGGCTAGAATATGTTTAGTTGCAATCATCTCCTTTGGCAGTTTTTTTCTCTATTTATGCTTCTTTTCTCTTGGTTTTACTGGTTCCTTTCAGATTAATAAAGGACTTAGGAAAAAACTCAGTTTGAAATATTATAACACAATAGACCTTAGTATGATATATTCTTGAGAATATGAACTAAATATACAAAAATGTACCTTATTTTCCTTTTCTTTGTGTTTATCTCCATCTATTCTTGTTGAATTTCATATTTTGTGTCTATTTGAAGTGTTAGCAATTATGGGTTGTTCTATTCTATCTTTTAGAATTTTAGTTATCTTAATACATGCAGAGTTCTGAATCATGTTTAATACACTTCCAAAATTCTAGGAAAATTAGTTTAATTAATATTTTATTGTGCTATATCAGGTTTAAAATGTTGTAAAAGCTTGGCACATCACCTTAGAATAGCTTGTTTAATGCATTGTTTTTAATTCCTCCTCTCTTTTATTTCCCACTTCTAACACAACAAAGTCATATTCTAAAATACTGTATGTTATTCTAAAAATTTCATCTTAGTACCCCATTTGAGAATTTTCCATAAGTCATTTTTCTTAAGTGCCAACTTTAGAGATCAAAAAAAAAAATTGAAACAGTTGGTGGGACCGAAATACTTAATTCCAGTGAAGAAGTAGGTTTATGATCTAGAGATCCATCACTAGATCATCGATAGCCTATAATATAAAATTAATCTTACCTCCATCGGTGACTATCAGATGGAAAAGAATAGGAGGAAGTGGAGCAAAACAAACACAAGCACAAGCTCAAGCACAATAGGTGAAAAATATGATGGTTGCTAGAAATTTTATAGTGCATAATAATGGTAGCCAACTCATTCCTCCAACTCCTCTATCAGTATGGGATCCCATTTTTCTAATTCTTTAAAAGCACTCCCTAAGTTCATGGGAGAAGACTTTCAAACACCAATAGAATATCTATAGGATGCCATCAACATGTGCATGGTGCATCATGTGACAAAGAAAAATGTGACACTAAGGCTCTTTGTTACTTCATTCAAAGGGAAATCCTTAGACTAGTATAGATCACTATCCCCTAATTCATTTGCTACATGGGATCAACTTGGCGATAACTTTTTTGAAAGATTCATAAAAAAAGGTAATAGATCTTCCTTACTCTAGTAGCTCATAACCATTAAAAGGGATCCTTAGGAAGTTGTTAGTGATTTCAACACCAACTTTCACAAAACATAGAAAATAATCTCCTTAACATCCAAACCTCTAGTAGGTATGGCTATTGTTTTCTACCTAAAGGCTTTTAACTCTGACATAGCCATAATGATCTAGTTACTGGAAGGACAGACTCTTCCGGATGCAAATGACTTGGTTGTTAGAGACATGAGAACAATCTTATAGATATTGAAAATCTCCCTCCTCGACTACCTATGTTGGGTTTCCTTGAAATACCACCTTTGCTACCCTTCCTTCAATGTATGTATATCCTAATGCACATACTAATGTAGTTGCTCCTACATCCTTAGTTGTAGAAGTAATTGATATGAAGAATTTTCTATGAGCCTTTCTAAATGAGATACTTAACCTCAAAAGGTAACAAGCCCCACCACTGAAGCCCCATTACCATTTTTTTTAAGGAAATAGAACCCCCTTCCAAATTAGTCAATACATGGGAGAAGCAAAGACAAATAACCAGATGCAACCTTCAAATAAAATAACTATCCTAGTCTTGACTACTCTATAGTCTATACTGCCAAATCATAATAAAGACTTGATGGTAGGTCAAAATAACGTAGCAAATGACACTAATCCATGGTGTTTCCCTTGCAACAATCGTCACATGCCTCAGAATGCCTAATGGGTAACCTCTAGAAGAGGATCTTAGAATAGTAAAATCAAGGAATCACTATTGATACAAGCGAAGGTGCTTATCAAACCCTAGGAGTTGAAAATGTTATCTGTGTAGCACAAATGCAAGGCATGTCCCTTGCAAAAGAAGGATAAATTGCTTCAAAACATGTTCTATATTCTTAGATGGAGGGAGAGGGTGTAGTTGTCACCAATGATGTGTCAATTTCCAAAACCCTACAAGTTCATATAGAATATTATACCCAATCTAAAAGGAGGTTGACCAAAGAACATGTGCTTGTTATACTACAAACTAATCTATGCCTTGAAAATATTTTGGAACCACTGATAGTAGTCCTAATGGTCTAGAAGTAGAGCAAGGTGATAGTGAGAAAGCTAACATAATCAAAAGACCAAATCATTAGACCACTCAATGTAGTGGAAAAATTTATGAAGGCCCCATTCCATGTCTCTTTATGGGATATTTTGGATATCCCAAACCAAAAATACTTGTTGTGAGAAAATTTGGAAGAAGATAAAAGAGTGCCACAATCTAATGCAATATTGGAACCTAATCATGAGAAAGGAAAAGAGCCATTTCAAGATTTGCGGGCTTTGGGTGTAGCATGCACATTGTTCTACCCATTGTTTTTACTATGTTTTACCCATAAGTGAATAGTTTATACTACTAACATTACATCAATAATTTTTTTTATTTTCCATTTGAATAACAAGATGCACATTTGAAACATAACCATTTCAAACTTTCCAATTTCATAACAAAGATCATTATAATATTTCAAGTAATTATTTCACATTACATAATTTCATGATGACATTTTTCATCTAAAATTTCTCAATAAGAATAGCGATACATGTCTACATTCATAGCTTTCATGAGCTCAATAATATAGTTATACAACCAAATACAATGATCTAGATGTTCCAAATGTTGGTACATATCTCCTAGTTTTCCCCATCATTGGTGCATACATTCTAGGTGTCCCCAAACTAGTGCTACATCCCCAAATCTTGACTGCCAATTTTATGAAGGAGATCATCACTCGGGCACTTTTCTACCAACCACAAACTTAATATGGTCCCTCACACATCTATCTAACTAGTAAGATGGCCCTATCCTTTGACAAAGAGATTGGTTTGGTAACCCCATAATCCTGGCCTTTGTGAGTATGGTGTTGTTTCCTACATATCTAGATCTACCATACATTGGCTACAACATACATGTATGACATCCCTGCCTAGTATGAAATCCTAGATCATAGTGAACTGACAGTGTAAAAAGTGGCTACTTATACTACTTTTTCCAAAGAATTCAACACCTAGTACTTTGAGTGGAGGTAATTTTTTCACCAACACTTTAGCTTGATTTTCTATTGACTACTCACAATCATAACACATATTCAATCTATGGTGTTGACATAAGAAACTATTTAACTAGGTTACACCCTTTCCCATGGATTATTCTAATACTACGAATAACCAAGTTATAAAAAACTAAGTAAGTTACATCATTTCCCATGGATTATTCTAACCCTAGGAATAACCAAGCTAAACATACATGCACACATACTAAGCTACCAACTAGGTTACCCCCTTTTCCATGGATTAACTAACCCTAGGAATAATGAAGCTAACTACCCATGTTCAAAAATGACATTTTCATTTAAGTAATACAAGATAGCATCACATTCCACATTTCACTTTTCATGCAACATCCATATAGTCTTGAAAAAATAAGTATAGTTCTGATAGTATCATAGCCACACATATTCCAATATAGTATATATATGTATTCCAAATGAAAAGGTTTCACTAATTCAAAACTTAACCAAGAATCACACAAATTATTCCAAACTAAGAAATAAACCAAGTTCATAAAAGAAAGATTATCATGCATTCAAAATCATCTTTCCACAAACTATGATATTTAAATCATATGTCAACATAAAGAGATTATAAAAATAGAAATCGACAGATCCCTAAAAATTATCGCTCTAATTGATATTACTGCTTTTGAAACTCAATCTCCACAAACACACTTATTACTCCTAAGCTTTTATATACATATATATATATATGTATATACGTTCACATTTGTTGGGATTGTAAAATTTTGCAAAATTTTAAGTGCCCATGATGTGAAATTTGCTTTGCACACTCAGAAATGCACCTAAAATATATGCCCCAATGACCCACTTTAGAGGGTCATAATTCGGAGCTCATTTTCTTTCATGCCAAATCCCTTGGTGAATGTATTAATTTATCATGTGTGAACATTTATGTTAGATTTCATCTTACTGTGATGAGTTTTGATAAGGTTTTTAAAAGTAAAGCTAGAGGGTTATGGGACTATTCAATTGTTTGCAAATTCTTAGGCCTGCGAAGTGGCCTCCTGTTCAGACTAATATTTCACAATTGGATAATCATAATAGAAAATAGATTGGGGCTATGGATTCCCCTCATATTCATATGCTCTCTGGTCTGGTTTCAGAGTCTCAAGATTAGATTTGATATTTTTTCGAGGTCAAAAGAAAATGCAGTTTGTTAAATGTTTTCACACCTACATTTCCAAATTGTTTCAAGGTCAAATTTGACCCTTAATATCTTGTGAAGAATGTGGATTGAAGGAAATCCCTCTTTCACACATACTCAATGGACCTAAATGATTTAGTGTTTCCAGTGGTAGTTTCCTAGGAGAAGATTTGGTATTTTTTTGAAATGGTGACTTGGTGAGCCCTAATTGGTTTTTGATGGGTGAAGTTGCAGAAGAGTATGACTGAGCCACTTTGGATATTAATATCCTGCACCTCAGAATGAATTTTTCCAAGCCATTTGTTGCACTTAATTTTTCATTCAAATGTCTACATGTGTGCATTTTCATTGTTCAAGAAGATGGTTTTACCAGTTTTCTAGGGCGATTATGGAGGCTACTTGGCTTGTTTTGCTCGTAGTACAAAATGTCAGAAAGTGGATTTTGATGGTTTCCCACTTCAAATTTTTCAAGCCAAATGCATATAGTAGTTTTAGGTCAATTTAGGATAAAAAAATTATTTCAGACAGATTTTTTTTAGTCGGGCCCACAAGGGGACCCGATATGTTTCACACAATTTGAGGAAAGTATTAACCATCTAAGTGTAATAGTGAGTCACATATCCTGAATATTGATTTAGAGCTTGTTACTGTTGTGATTGCAACATTAGAAATTCTTTCCAAATATAGAATCTTGCAAATGATATATATTCTCTACATTTGGAGGTAGAAGCTCTTCACAAATTTATTCTAGAAAAGGATATGTTAATAAAAACATTTACAAATTCTTATGATGACTGTGAAGATACTACTATTTTAGGAGAGAAAAGATGATGACTTGTTTGATTGAAGGAATTTGGAAGACATTAGTGGCATGTTTTGTGCATAAATCATATCTTCATTTTCAACAACTTAAAAGTGGAAGCATAAGATAGAGATGAAAATGGTTTCACTTGAGTTACCATGGAATAAAGCCACAACACTATTTAATCTTGCTAAGCTTCTAAACAACTACATGATACTAAAAAATCAAATCAACTATAAAGGGTAATGTTGTTTGCAATCATGGCTTAGGCTCAAAATGAAATCCAACTAAGTTTCGAATTGATTAGTGTTGCATTCAAGAAGGATAAAGAAGCATCAAATGTTTTGTTTATGTATGTTAACATGGAACTGAGAATAGTGGCTAGCTTAAGAGCAGAACAAATAATTAAAGTTGCACAAGGTGAATCAGAAGCGAAGAGTTCTTATGTTGACATTTCACTTGGAAATTGGGATTAATTTGTAGTTTTTTGTAATGAGAAGAGGGTTTTCCTTTAGAATATATTGTTGAAACACCTATGGATCCTTATCTTCCTAAGTTTGATGAAGAGTAGAAAGAAAAACTTCAAACAATCACAATTCAAAGTGTTTCAAACAACTTTCCTAACTTAGCATTCCAACTTCATGGTTTTCCTTCACAAACTCACCACTCTTCTAGTAGGTCATCATACCCTATTTTCCTTTCATAACTTTCAAATTAGTCCTTCAACCTAGAAACCAAAAGATGTTTCAAACACCCATTATCCTATTACGTAACATGTCTAAAAATTTTAAGGGGTCACTTTGGACCATCAAGCCCAAAGCCTTGCTACTACGTTGCCCATTAAGCCAATTAGGCCACTTTTCCAAAGAAACCTCATAAAATCCTTCACCCAAACCTCCAAACTCTATTCTAATGCTCTCATCAGGTTACAAACACCCTAAACCAACAAATTTTATCAGGAGGAAATCCTACAAAGTCATCAAACCCCAAAACCATTATTTTAGGCCATTTGATGATTGAACAATTAGGGTTTATTGAAACTATGTTCTCCTATCACTATTTCACCTTACCAACACCTCAATCACATCACACAGGGTGTACACATGCTCTCCAAACCATATCCTAACCTTTAACAATGCATTCTAGTCAAACTCCCTCTCTTAGCCATCAATTTCAAGCCAAAACTCATGCAATTTCAACTAGGGCAGCAATCAAATTCCATCAAACCTCCTTCCCTACTCTTAAAAACATATACTAACATCTAAACCTACCCTAATGCACCCATTTCACAAAGTTTCAAGAAATTCGATCAATGGAATGGGTGATTAGTGCATTTTGTTCACCTTCAAAGCCTCAAACAGGGTTCACAAACCGGTTCCAATAAAAAGCTTGTAAAAGGCTTAAATATCTATGGAATTCAACCAAATCACTACCAAAATTAAGTTATCTCAGGAATCCATTGAATTCAAGAGATTTTAGATCATTATTACGCACAATATAGATTGTACAAAAGTCTAAAACAACAAATTACCAATAATCTTTAGAGAAAACAGGGTTTTATTTATTGTTTCCACTTCAATACAAGACTCCAACCTTGACTCAAGCCTCTTTCAAGAATATTTCAACTACACACACCAAAATCTAACCAAACAACTGACTGAAACTATCATTTGAACTTCCTTGATTGTTGGGATTCCCACTTTTTGCATTTTTCGCATTTTTGCAACTTCACATTTTGACAACATTTGCAAGATTCTACACCTTTTACAAAATGGAACCCAAATGAGTCAAATTACATCAATAATGTTCTATTATGACCTTATTATATGACATCTAAACTTAACAAACCAAAAAATCGACCTAAGTCATATTTACAAGACTTGACATGGTGCCCATGCACCATACACCCGGCCTAAAAAGAAATCAAGTCCCTTGAGGACTGTATTGCAACTTTTCCACACCATCTCTTTGATCTCCAAAAGCCTCTTTCATCTGGTACTCCTTTCCAATGAGTCAAATACTAAATATTTACATTGTTCTTTGCATTTGTAGACTCCTTACCACCTAAAAATTGATCCATCTTCATAAGCTAACTTTTTGTATGTCCTCTTACCTTTCCCTCATTAGAAATTGATGCTAAACTTGCATTCATACTTGTACCATCCTTGTCTTGAACTGCTCTCTTCTTTACTCTTGCTACACACTTAATCTTACCTACATATCCTTTCCATTTACCTTGATTCATTCTATCTTTTTCCTTTATCTCTTTCACTAGATATTTCTGCTAGCATCCCTAGTACCTTTGTGGCATCATATGTCATATCTCCTACCACCTTACCGCCTATAAGCATTCCATTCACTTGTCCCTTGAACATGTACACCTCTTCACCTTTTTCACCTCCATCTCATAATACAATCAATGACCCTCTCATAAATCAAGTCTTGCAAACCATTTCATCCCTTCAAAAGAAAGTTTCCACCATCAACCTAAACTAAAATGGCCCACCTACATATTATGTAAAACAAAGTCCATTATCCTTGAAAATATTGTGAAAACTGATGCCACAAGGTGTAGAGGTTCCTAGATTCCAGAAATATGGAGGGAAAGGAGATATTTCTAACCATGTTTCCACCTATAGCACCTTATGTAGTGACTTTTTCCTTGATGATAAACTCTTGGCTAAGCTTTTCCCTACATCCTTAAAAGATACTTCCTTGGATTGGCTCTCTTTGTTACCGAACAACTCAATTCGTTCATTCAATGAGCTTGTTGAGGCATTTATAAACCATTTTTAGGTTCATATGACTCCTAAAATGACCTTGGACAATTTGATGAGATGTAAGAAAAAATAAGAAGAAAAGATTATTGACTTTATCTCACGCTACCAATCGCTTTATTCCCAAATCGATGGCAAGGTTCCTGGCCGTCACCTTCAAAATATTTTCATAGAGAATTTGCAAAGTAAGATACAAGATAAACTTACCTTGATGAAATTCTCGTCCTTCGTGCACATATGTACTTCCCTCCATGATTATCAAAATTTGGTTAGTAGTTGAGATACAAAATCCACTTCTAGTCATAGTGAGAAGTCTGAGTCTGCAAACCAAAACAATTCCTAACCTTTTTGAAAACATAATAAAGGCTTCCTCCCATTCAATCCCCCTCAAAAAATAACTCAGAATGCTAATAACCAAGTAGTTGTTAAAGTTGTGATACCCTTTAGCTATGGGGACACGAAAAGGCAATTCACTCCCTTACCCAATACCCTTCACAACAAAATGACACAACTCTTAGAATAGAAGATGATTACCTTGCCTCTCATTAAAAAACCTGATCCTAATAAACTATTACCCGCAAACTATAAAACAAATTATTACTGCCATTATCACCCACAAAATGGACACAATGCATAACATTATAAGTGTCTTCAACATCTTGTGCAAGACCTCATTGATTCTAGTTGTATTTCGATTGGAAGTGATCAAGGAAATAAGTTTGTTTCCCCTCCTAACCAAAACTTACAAATTTTTACCAATCCTATGCATAATAATAACATTTCATTTATCAAATCCACTAATACTACAAAGATTGGTGTGATGAATGTTGATATAGATGATGATAATAATGATATTGTTCAACATGATCCTATAGATAATGATCCTATGGATGATATGCTAGGAGTGATAGACATCATTCCTCATAAGGTCCAAACTAAAAATCCTCTTGAGATTGCTTTCTCTTCACAAGATATGCTTAAACATGCACCCAATGGTCCTCTTTTCATAGCCGGTTGAGTCTATGACAAGCCCACTAATGGGATGTTAATAGATCTCGTATGTGGAGAGAATGTGATCAACAAAGAATTCTTACTTCTGCATGAACTCCATCAAGATATATATGATAAAACGAAAGCATGGATCAATACACATAACGGTTTCACTTGCCCTATGATGGGATTTATCACCCTTCCTTTTGTTGGCATATGGATTCTAGTGTTATCATTGATGGCAATTGAATTCATTGATCTGGTCCGCACTACAGTATCTGACTACACCTAAAGATAGAGTGAAGAATAGGGTATCCAACTGAAGTTGAATCTGTCAAGAGATTTGCATTATCAGTTTAACAATTTTGGTTGTGGATCTTAGGGAAGGTTGTTGGATATATGAAATGTGTTATTCTCGAGTCTTGTGCTATCACATCAAGTGGTGTATGAGTTAGGAGATCCGATCATTCGATTTTCTATTCATCAATGTATGAAGGCCGACTAAGTGAATGTAAGGTGTTACAAATGTCTAAAGTGAAATTGTTTGAAGTATTTTTGTGTTGGAGATTTTGTTTTGGGTCCTAACTATGCTATGGAAAACTTTGGTGGATGCGCATTAAATGTTATTCATGATTTGAGTCGAGAGTTGGAAGATATTTTCTATTTTATTGAAGCCAACATGTAGCGACTGAAGTTTTGGTAGCAGATATATATATGAGATTGGTTAATTCATAAATTGATATATGTATGTAGTGTTCAATATGTGTGGGTGTGTATTGTGAATATCAAAAGAGCAGTTAAGCAATTTTAATTCATGTAGAAGAGGATTTTTTGAAGTGAATTAAGTCAAAGCAAAGCAGACTGCAGAATCAGATAGAAGGTCCATAATTTGATCTATGAGCCTAACCGAAATTGTAATCAGGCATTTATAGATGTTATTTTCTCAGTTCAACCTTTTGTTGTAATCCAAATCTTTTGTAAGGTAGTGAGCCTTCCTCATTTTGAGTAGTGAGCTCTAGACAGTGTGCTTGAATGCAAGTGCATTCACCATTTTGTAAAACACTTATATTTTGAGTACTCAAATTGTGGATTGACCTCCACCGTGGTTTTTCCCTTAACCAGGATTCCACATAAAAATCCTTGTGTTATGGTGTTGTGGATTATTTTTCTATGTTCATGCATCTTTCTTTTGGTTGAATGTTATATACACTTGAGAGATCAGTTTAATAAAGTTAAAAATTGCACAACATTAATTCACCCCCCCTTTCAGTGTTACTTGAGTCCAACACCTTTGAGTATGTGCAGGATCATCATGGAAAAAATAGGCCCTTAAGAGGTGAGAAATTTAGAAAAATTAGAGTTAGCGAACTTGACATATAATTTTGAATAAGTTATCTATATTATTTCAAAAATATGTAAGAATAGAATCTATAGCAAATTGAATGTAGTTTCTAAACTACTAGGTTTTTTTTTTTTTAAATCTATTTGGTGAAAATTTGAAATTTCAATGCAATATTACTTAAATTTTAGGGAAAAAATAAGTAATGCGTGTCTATCGACCACCTAACCACAATAAAATGATAATATTTTTATAAGATTTTAGATATAAGTAGAGGACTCATGACCTGATGTGATGCATATTTTTTGTATTTTTTCCCAAGTAAATAATTAATTATGAAATTTTTATTAAAAAAATATAAAAGTCATGTCTAACCACCTTAACTTGGTCAAAACTTGAAACTCACTTTTTGTTAATCCTATAGCATGCAAAGCATAAAATGTGATGCATATTTCAGATTCAAAAAATGTGATACCATTTGAAAGCTATAGATGTTTTTCAATCAGCCTATCAATCGGGACTTTAGTCATAATTCAAATAGAAAATGAATAATAATTATTTATTAAATTCAAAGTAAAGAATACTTTATATTGGTGGAAAGCTGAGAATATCCTTTAAAAACCCTTTTTGTTTTTTAATTTTGGGTAAAAAAAGTTTTCAGCCATATACCCTACACATACCCATCATATGGCCACTTTTTGACCCTTCATGGTCCTGCACATACCCCTTTACAAATAGGACTGAAAACATTAGATATCTCATTTTTCATCATCCCGTAGTAGGAACAATTTCATGTGAAGCTAGGTTATCCATGACTTCACTCCATGAATGTAGTCCTTTCAGGTTGTGCATAAATGCTTAAAGTTTCCCTTTGATAATGAAATTTTCACCATCCATCATAGTGGCTTTAACCCTTTGTCTTCCCATGGAAACTTTTCCTTATATTTCTTTTGGTTTGAGCCTATAGAACCTATCAAACCACAAGAAGACTTCTTTTTCAAATCCCTCTGAAACATGCCTCAAACTACCATCCTTGATGAAACCATGATTGAACCTAAAGAAATTCAAAATAGCTAGGACCAACATAAGACAAAAACTTCACCTCCTTCCTACAAAAGACCAAGAGACAACGAAAAAATCTTGTCACACCTCCTATAATAAAACAAGTTTACAAATTCAAAGAGACAATGGTTGAGAAACCTTCCATGATTCCTTTTGTTCCTCCCCTTATGGAATAAATGGAACCTATGGTTGATCATCCCACTCCTACACAAACATAGCTTGAAAAATCAACTAAAAGAAATAGAGGTGCTAGAGAGCATAGACATAGATGTCTTACCCTTACTTGCAAGTTAAATGAGGAAATAAATAAAGAAAATCAAGATCCAAACTTGACTGAAGCAATGCATGATGATTCTACCCCTTTCCCAAAACAAAAGTATTATATAATGCAACCACAACAAGAGCTAAACCCTTATTTAGACATTATCATTCGACCTCCTATTGTGATTAATTTAGATGATGATGAGCTTAATTGAAAATTCTCCTAAGAAGAGTGTTGAACTTGCTATTGTCCCTTTGGCTAGTTTCCAACCTTTGACATATAATTAACATGATTGGGATGCAGACAACCTACTTTAGGTTGAATCGCATGTGACTTACTAGTATTTTGTATTATTTCTTTTTCATTTTCTTTTGTGTGATTGCATGTGCATGATGTGATCCCCCATGATGTTCTATTGGAGGTTCTCTCTCTTTGTGACATTCCTCTATTTGTACCTACATTCTTCTCTATGTCATAAATATTTTTTCTTTTCTTTGTCTTGTTTTTTCCTTTTGGGGATGATGCAAGGCATCAAGACATTCATGTCTTTTCCATATTGACCCAAAAGCTTTTCCTTAACTTTTATTTTTCTCTTTTTCATTTGTCTTGTGTTTTCAATTTGGGGGTGATGCAAGGCATCGAGATATTCATGTCTCTTCCATGTTGACCCGAAAGGTTGTTCTTTTTTTTTTTCTCTCTTTTTTCCATTCTTCTAGTTGTGTGTGTATTTGGGGAAAGATGACAATTCTGAGCTCTCTTAAAACATTGTAGGAAGAACATATTGACCCCAAATCCATAGATCCCTTATGTGTGTTTGGAGTTTCATTTTGGGGGTAACTCCTTTTCTCTTTTCTTTTTCATGATGCAACTTTTTTTGGAATCATATGACTTGGCATAGGGCTTTCCAAGTTAGCTCTTATGCCTTCTTTATTCTTAGCATTTATCATTTTCTACTTTAAATTAATTTCTCATAGCATGGTGTTTAGAAATTTCTATAAAGTGGGGGCATACATTGATATTATTCTTTTGCATTTCATGTTTCATGGTGTAGTCTTCTTGCTTCATGTGATGCATCTTTCACTTTGTGGTGACATCAGGTGTGATTTCCTTCAAGAGTGTGATTTCTCTTAGCATATTATATTCCTCTTAGTGGCTTGATTAGACACACTACATGGACCCTAAGTTGTGAATCTTCTATTCTTTGATTGGTGAAATCTCTTGTAGACATTAGGCACAATGTTTGCTAAGTTAAGGACCTAGTATGAATTAAGTGACCTGTTTGAATCTTCTTTCTTGTTGAATTTACAACATTTTAGTTATATGGCCACCTTGCATAACACACTTTTCATGCCTATGGAGCCATCTTGTTTGTTCATGAGTCCCAAGCATACAAAGCTTTGCTTGCCTCATGACTCTGAAAGTTTATTGTTGTGTGGCACCTTATCAAAGTTATCAAGAGGCATAACTTTGGTATGATTTGATAGGAGGCCCACCTAAGGAATGACTTTCCATTAGCCACTCACATGTGTGTGTGAGTGCATACTAGTCATGCATGTATGTGTCTCACCTCCTTGGATTATTCAGAAAATGAATAGCTTGATGTTTCGTTGCCTCAAAGTGAGCGTGAATTTTTAGACAAACAACCTAGATCTAATCCACATTGAGATGGACAAACAATCAAAGCTTGATCCACCCCTCTTTATTTTTATTTTTTATTTTTTCTTTGTCTTTGGCAGTGTATGCTTATGCCTTGTTATTGCTCTTTATATCATTACCATGTGTATTCTTTTATTCCTATGTTGGTTTGTCATAGGAATTTGTTCCTAGAGGCTTGCACAACCCTCTTGATCATCGTCATCCTGTCTTACAAGGATTGGTACATTTGGACCCCTCTTGATGTCTATTGGTCTACTTTAGTGTGAGCTGGAAGAAAGTCCCCCCTCTCACTAAAGTGGGGGCTAGATGTAATGACGGAAAAAGTACTCCCTAACTTGGCCTTGATTTAGTGTTGTAATATGTCTAACATATTCACATTAGGTCTTGGTCCCTTGTGAAATAAATGATCTTATTGATGCCTTATTTGGATTGTTGTAAAGTGTTGTAACACACTTTCACACTTTTCTATAATTTTATTAAATAATTGGGATTATTTATGCTTTAGTTGGCCTTATTTTTCATCCAAAATCATTTTTTAATGCATCTTTTCGAGGATGATCCTGACATAAATCAACATCCAATCATAATTTAGGTGTTTTCAAGTTATTTAGCCCAAATTTGGTGGTATGGGACTCATACGCCAAATTGGGCATATGGATCCCACTTAGAGTTTTGGGTCCCAATCCTGATTTTACACTTTTCTAAGAATTTTTGAAATTGGTCCCATAAGTTATGCCTAATGGGACTCATACACCATCTTGGGTGTATGAGTCCTGTGTGACCCAAAATTTAAATTAATTCAAATTCTTGGCAGGATTTTATCCTCCTAGATTTGATGTCAGCTTGTAGTGTTGTAAATTTAGGAATTTTAGCATAATTAAGTATAAATACAAGTTTTTTTCACTCATATTTACCCCAAGCATTCAAGTATTCATGCATATAGCAAGTTTTATCTCACAAGATCATTCAAGAGCATTCAAGGGTATATTATCAAGTGATTTAGAGAATTTTTCAAGCATTAAGCATCATATCAAAGTCTTCATGCATCATGTTTTTTTTGAACTACAATGGTGATGTAGGGTTTTATGATTCAATCTAGCATTCAAGTCAAGATATATCCTATTCAAGCAAGAGTAAATATCTACATGCATTGGAGCCAATTCATACATATTTGTAGCCTTTTATTCCTAGGGTTTGGTGAGTTGCAACATCATATGTTGTTTGTTCATCATTCTCCATTCCTATTTCATTTCATTTCAAGGTTTGCTTACCAAAATAGGGTTTGACCAAGGAAAACCCCTTTCCACTAACAAAAAAATATTTTTCCATCTCTTTGGTGTGTGATTTTTAGGTCTAGGCTGAAGACATATTGTAGAGCAAGTTTGGAGAAAGTTTTCAAAGTTTTCACCTTGGATTGAAGATACTAGGAAGACTTCTACATGCTACAAATTAGGGTTTTGGATCTGGAAATCAATTGGAAAGTGCAGAGCATACATTAAAGAGAAGATTTATACCTTGAATTTCTAGAAAACCCTAACCATATTGATATGCCAGTTCTGGCATATGAGTCCCAATTTAGGTCATTTTCTAGGTTTTTGTAGTTTCAGACACCCATTTGCTAGATTTCAATTTTTGCACAAAAATCTAGATCTGGGACTAAATCTCCTAGACTGGCATATGAGTCCTAGTAGTCTTTAAAATTAGTGTTTTTATCATTTCAAGCCTTCATCAAGTCATCTTTAGAATTCCAGGTGCACACATTTCATCTTGTAAATTTTTGTTCTATTTTAAATGCATTTTTATGTCATTTAGTTAAATATTGCATGATATTAGGGTTAAGCATTATATCTTTCATTTCATTAGTCTTTCCAAGCCCTATCTTGGTGGTGAATCCCTCATTAGTTTACAATCATACCTTAGGACAACCCTATTGCAAGATCTCTTTCTCCTTTGCATTGAGATCTCTAGGGTTTCCCTTCAATGAAATAATTGTGAAGTGGGTTTTCTCTATGTCCTAAACCATATGAAACCAATCTCAAATTTTTTTGTTATTTCACCATTAACATTGCATAATCATTAGTGCATATCCATAACCCATAATAATTTACAAGGTAAAAACATAAAATCATCCTTTCATATTCTTCATAATAAGCATGTATGTACATATTCAAAATCATTTACAAAATAAAATATGTAATCACTCGACATAAGATTTTATCTCATACCTGTATAAGCATGTTAGTAACACATATATATGACATAAAAACTTGCACACACCAATTAAAGCTACATATAAAACATAAAAAAATATAAATTTTATACATAGATATCAAATTTAATAGCTTGCACAAAACTAGCATAACATGAAAATATATGTGTATCCATTTGGACATCATATTATTATCACATCAATCATTCATACTTCCACCATAATAGAACCATCAATATAAATAAAACCACACATAACATCTACATAATCATATATTAAATCATAACATCATAAAGTCACATCACATAATAAGTCCATAAAACAGACACAAATAATCATCACCATAAAATCATGATCTCATATCTCATCAATAAGAATCCATGATAAAAATATATAAATCCCTCTTCCATGTACATCCAAAACCAATACCCCCAAGGTATGATGCATAACCTACTCACCCTATCCTATGCTCACCCTCTCTAGCTGGGCTAGTCTCATTGTTGGTGATGGTGGAGGTGGTGCACCCTCAAAAGTATGCGACCCCATACCCACTATTTGTCGTAATCTCATTGATCTTTAGCTATGTGATCTACTACTCACTATAAATCCATGAGATCTTTGCATTGTTAGCACTACCTACTCATATAAATTATGGTAATTTTGCATCTACTACAACAAACATGTCAGATCTAATAGTACCTCATACATATCCTTCCCTACAACAACCTACCTAGCCATATCCTTCTCTTGTCTTAGTCATGCCATATCTCCACATGCCCTAGCTACCATGGCTCAAGCTGCATCACTCTCAACTATCCTATTTCTAGATGTGCCCCTCCATCCCCATCTTGAGATCCACCCAACAAACCCTATAATCTCTCAACCTCTACCCATACTACATCTCACTCTACCCACAACTAGTCTTGCTCAATCCTCAATTGGTCACTCTTTAACATAACTTACCCAAGTTGCACCCAAAATTTCCCTCATCATCTAGTCTTCCTCTCCTCTAATTTCCACATCCTCCTTAATGGAAAACTCCTCCCCTCTACATCACTCTCTAGGATCCATTATCTATCATACTCATTGATCATACCCATCTCCTCCATTGTCATAAACTCCATCATCATCTCTTGCTACCACCTAATATTGTTGTATGGTAAGCCACACTATAATACATCTTTTCCACCATGTAGCATAATCTAGGGTGGTCCCTACATCTATAATTACATAATGAGGATCCCATTAAACTACTAGAGTATATTGCCAATCTTACCTGGCTATATATGGCTATATGTAATCTCATAGATCCCCCTTTCCCACATTACCTAAGAAAAAATTACCTCCTGTATCAATTCCATCTCCTCCAAACCAAACTATTGCATAACCCTAACTGGTAAATATAGCTCAATAATTGTGACCGTCTAACCCATGAGATAGTGTGTCTATTACAAATAAGTCAAATGTTGTGCATCATCATCCTACACCACGTACTTTTGGTATGTTTCTAAATAAAGTTATACATCTGGTTGATTAATAACCCATACCCCATAAGTTAAATCACTTAATCAATGGTACCAGAAAAATGAAGCTAATACAATAACATAAGGCATCCCCTATCCATCATTGCTCACAAAATACAAATGTTCTCATATGAACAAATATGTGAAAATTTCACACCATTCCCAAGGTCCACCCATCGCTATATACAACTAGATGAACCTCTCTATATACCTCTACTAACATGCAAGAATCACATACAAAAATAGTTCAATTTGACAGCATCCTATTAAGAACCCCCACTCAACAAATCAAAAATCCTTGGGATCTCCAATCTAATACCGAAACTCCTACCATTAATACATAATTGTAGTAGGACTCTCATACCAACCTCAAAGTTTAGTTCAATCCCCATCACCAACAAATCATCAACCATAAAGACCCATTGTAGAGCTACATCTATTATCATTAGGTTATACTCCACTATCTTCCCTCATATGGGGAGATACATAATCCTTCATACATCCTCTAGGGTCATAGTAGCCTCACCAATCATAAAATAGAAGTTTCTAGTGTCGTTATGCCACCACTCCACCAGTATTGTCATCATTGACTAACATGCTCTCAACAAAGGAATCGTTGACATGTATCTCAAACCCACCATATCTTGTCACTCCTCACCTATATTTGCTAGCCTATACCTCATCTACAT